>OU744735.1:41641467-42241467 GCA_916613615.1 Steromphala cineraria | reverse complement strand
ATTTTTTTTCAAAATCTCAAATTGAAATTTTTAACCTGAAAATTTCCAAAGTGTAACTCAATAGTATGAAAAATATGAACTTTATATGTAAAATTTGTTTGTTATTGACAACTTTTTTGTCGCGACAAACTCTGGAATAAACCGGAATTACAAAGATAACGCGGAACGCATTATTTACATGTACATGTAGCTGATATTGTAGAGTTGCGGATTTCGGAATTACAGCTGCGTACCGTAAGTTTATTCACTTACCCGTACGTATTCTAGTGCAAATATCATATAATTTTGAAAGTCTTTGAGGTATCCTATCATAGTGATAACGATATGGATAATTTTTAAATTTCACAACGTAAATTAGGATTTAGTTTGCTTTAACGTTCCCGTATTTCATATTTAACAGATAACAACAACAAGTTTGGCAGGTCAATAAATTGACAAGGTGTCAATATTTCGAAAACACTATTTTTTACTTTGCTTTACAAAATCCTTCATAAGTGATCAACAAATTCAGGTCTAAGTCATACTTGTTTCTTGGCATTAAGGCAATGTAATTTTGCTTTTTTTATCTTACGTCTGTATGGGATATTCTAATTGAAATTTAAGAAAATTATTTAAGAATTTCACAAATAAGACCCCATCTGTCGTATTAATACAATCGTGCCAAATATAGACATTCAAGAGCAGTGATCCCTAAATGTGTTTTGGGAATGCCTATTGTACACATGGACAATTGATGATCCATTGTTAGTGCTCCTGTGGTTATTTTATTGGCGTCGACAGAAAAGTAAAAGTTCATGATAATTGCACGAAGATACAAAAGCAAGTGAACAAACTCAGGGTACGCAGCTGTAAATAGTAGTCATGAGCTTGTAATTAGAAAATGATTAAAATAGTAGTCCAGGGACTGTTTAACGAGAGGTTTGCTTTCAGAAAACCCCGGCAACAATGACAAAGGCTAATGTTTTATAACAATATTTTGATCTAAATTGACATGTTTTCTTAAACACTATTGAGGAGATATGAAACGGCCAAATACTTTTAGTTAATTCGTTTATATTCTTTTATATATATTTTTATTCAAATTTGTAATATAAATGTATTGGGGTCAACGGACGATTGTAAGATTTATTGGTTTTAAAACTGCATCGAAAAATCGGCAAATTAAGCTACTTCTTATCATTTACGCGTACTTTTATAAAACGCGCTTTCCGTGAAAACGTTTCTTTCAAATGACAAAAGCGGAAACCAAAAGGAATAAAGCACTTAAATCACCTTCTTTGTATTTTCAATATGATCTTTAAATGGTACATATAGTTTAGATATTGCTTAAAATAAATTATGATGAGCTCAGACGAATAAAAAATATGGTTCAGGAATAAAATTTGGGGGATACCGAATGTTGTTTGATGGTGTCATTTAAAAAACATACCGTCGCGGCAGTTTTCATTTCGAGTACATCTTTGACGGTCTACCGTATGATTATAAACAATAACACTGATTAACTAAGACAGCAGATGGAAAATAAAACTATCGGTTGATTGATTATACAAGGCAATTTCAATTTACAACAGAAGTAAGGTTTTTATGTTGTTTGAATAACAAACAATACACTCGTGAATATAGGTGTCGGAGTCGCAATACGACATGTCGTAAAATGATCATAAGGTGTAACGCTAAGTTGAGGTGGTTTGCTTGCATGTAAGCCTTTCCCGAAGTAATTTTAAATTCTATAATTTCGCATTTTTTTTTTACAAAATCAAAATGTCGCAAAACCTTAACGTAACTTCTGGGTCCTATCTCCATCTCTCCTAACTCCAGCGCTAAACACTAGCATACCTAAAGGTTGCTGTATGTACAACATTGTTGCAGCCCCATTATAATAATATGGACAGTAATGTAACTTTCGGGAAAAGATTACAATGTTGTCGACATCTGATCAGTTGTTAAAAAAAATCACGCAAGAAGGTTGACCTAGATAATAAAGTGAAAAATACCGACATGTGTGCAAATATATAAGTAATGACTAGTATTTCTACAAAATAGATCGGACATATTTGATAAACCTTGACAGTGATAAAAAACATATTTTTATTACCTCTTAAAACGTTCTAAAAGAGTCTTCAGGAAAATAAATCGAATTAACAAACATCCATTAAAAAGAAAAATCGTTAATTAACAAGCCATCTATTTCTTGTGGCTCAATCGAAAACTTGTTTTGGTTTAAGATCACTCTTACTGACTATTCACTCAAGTACAAGAATGTTATTACAATGATTGAAAATGCATCGTCGGCTGTCGGCTGTCGGCCACTCTTACTGACTATACACAAGTAAGTTGCTATAAATAGATATGCATCGTCGGCTGTCGGCTGTCGGCCACTCCTACTGAGTAGGCTATACAAGAATATATTGTATCATACATGGAAATGAATTGTCGGCTGTCGGCTGTCGGTCACTCTCTCTGACTACACACTCAACATTTGCATGTACATAAAGCTTTATGTGTTTGTTGTCAGTCACTTTCAAGGACAAACATCACACATACATATACATGGACAGTGTTATGAATACATTGACCATATAACATTATTTACGTATATGAAAAATGTACGTTTACATTTTGTTTTATGGGAATACATGGTACATATCCGTTGTAGGTTTTGTTTTATAAACATACATGTATGTAAACGATCCATGAAAATTTCGTGTCGTCTTACATGAAGTTCTTGCCCTAGGAAATGTTGGATGTTTGCATTTTGGAAAGTGCTCAAATTCAGACCTTTGGATTTTTTAAGCAAATCATTAACCTTCTCGCATGGGAAGGGTGGTTCATATCGCAATGCCTTTAGCAGCTGAACCGTACAGCCTTCATTAATTCCAGCATTATCTTCTCATTGCCTTTAGTTTTGAATGTTTGACTCCTGTCATGTATTACTAATGTAATGTTGACATTTAGAAAGGTATTCTATTGTGCATATTTTGTATTTTGCATTTTGCATTCTTTGAACTTTTGAGTTTGGTTCGATCTTTTTGACAATGACAATTGTTACTGAACTGTGTGCTTGTATGTTACACACCAACTCGCTCACGCTTGTAAGGAACCTTTCCTCGGCAGTGATTGTGTACTTTGATGTGAAAGAGGTCATAGTTTTCTTTCATTGTCTGTCCCGATTTCTTACACAAAAAGTAATCAACATATTAAGATGGATCACTATAAAAAGAGCCTATATAATATTAATTCATTATTTACACTTCAAAATTGTTTGTTGTTTAGAGGAGAGAATTGTCTTTATTTGCATGTATTGTTTGTTAATGAGAATGAAAAGGTAAAAAAAACGGTGTGCGATGAGACATCTGTCCCAAATATCTTCTTTTTTTTCAACCTAATTTGCCGACGGCCCTAACGTAAGCATCAATTGCTCCCGAACCATTAGAGATATCCACAGTTTGTTTTCACCATCGTGTAGAGGAGAGAATTGTCTTCATTTCGATGTATTCTTTGTTAATGAGCATACAAAAGTAAAGAAACGGTGTGCGATGCGACATCTGCCGCAAATATAACTTTTTTTCAACCAAATTTGCCGACGGTCCCAACGTAAGCATCAATTGCTCCCGAACCATTAGAGATATCCACAGTTTGTTTTCACCATTGTGTAGAGGAGAGAATTGTCTTCATTGTCATGTATTACAACGTAAGCTTCAATTGCTCGCGAACCATTGGATATATCTTAGGTCTGTTTTTGCCCACGTGTAGAGGAAAGAATTGACTTTATTTACATGTATAATTTGTGTATGTGCAAACAAGATTTGAGAAGCTGCAAGTGGTGCGTGGTGTGATCTGTAACCATTTTGGGGATACAGACAATTGAAGCCAACACTGGTCTAAGGGAGATAATTTCACCCATAAAAACATAAAAAAAGACCGATAAGAAATGCCCAACTCAGGTTCGAATCTCGGAGTGGACGTTATGACACAAAGTAATACCAAACCTTTAATTTTGCACTCGTTTACTGTTTTTATATGTAAAGAGGAACATAAATTTTAAATTGGACCCAAATCCGTCAAGAAATAAATTTAGCGTAATTCTCGATCTGTTATATAGAGATGACTACCCATACAAGCAATTTATGAACTTAATACATTAACCTTTAAGATTTCGTTAATAAGTTACCACACAAAATATTTTGGTCTTCAACAAGCGCATCCATCGATCTATAGTTTGTTTAGATAACGTTGATAGTAAAGAAGAAAAGTTTTTTTAAACTGTAATGAAAACATTACATAATTTCAATTCTATATAATTTCAATTCATTATTTTTAACAACTCAGATATAATAAAGGACTGCAAATATTTATGTAATCAACATAAGACACAATAATAAGCTATTTTTGCACTTGTGTTCCAACTATCATTCTCTATTACAGCTAATGACAAACCTTCTAGCATGGAAAGGGTGGTTCATATCCCTTTGTGACTCGTTAGCAGCATACTCAGCTAATGACACACCTTCTCGCATGGAAAGGGTGGTTCATATCGCTATGTGACTCGTTAGCAGCATATAGCCTCTCGTTCATTCCAGCATTTACACTCGACCTGTTCACATGGTTATTTAGAGTATACTGCTAGCTATTCACTGCCTTCAGTTTCTGTGTGATTGATTTCGGGTCGTGTATATTAGAGTTGACATTTCGAAAGGTCATTCTGTGTGTCTACTTGATTTTTTTTTTATTGACCATTGCTGATATTATTAGCAGCCCCGTCTAAGGACGGGGCTGCTATCAGTTTTTGTGAAGTTTCCATCGCCGCCGCCGCCGCCGCACTCGTACTACTAGCTATAACTTTTTCCCCCTAAGCTTTCCAGAACTCTTATTCATACCTTACTCCTCATACCCCGGGGGAACGATTTTGACACGTTCACTTTCAAGGTCAAAGGTCAAGGTCACGAGCTATGTATTCACACTAAGAATTCCTTGTAAACGCGATAACTTGAAAAGTTTTTGTGCTATGAAGCTCTAACTTGGTATATATCATCCTTGGAAAAGTAAAAAATTTTGAAAAGGTTTTGGCTACAATCCGTCAAAGGTCAAGGTCACAGCAAGGTCATGACGTAAGCATGTTTTAGCGAAAATGCTTTATTTTAACTATGAACACTTTTAATCAATACATGATTGTTATACTCAAAAAAAAGTGTTCAGTGATTGTGTGACCTTGAAGGTCAAGGTCATGAGATATGAGTTATTACAAAATGCACTAAATTGGGGTATAACTTTATCCCATTTAGCTTTTCAGAACTCATGAACATGTCTAAATGTTAATACTTCCAGGGAATCATTATGACATGTTCACTTTCAAGTTCAAAGGTCAAGGTCACGAGTTATAAAATCACCACAAAATTCTTTGTAAACACGGTAACTTGAAAAGTTTTTGTGCTATGAAGCTCTAACTTGGTATATATCATCCTTGGAAAAGTAAAAAAATTTGAAAAGGTTTCGGCTACAATCTGTCAAAGGTCAAGGTCACAGCAAGGTCATGACTTAAGCATGGTTTAGCGAAAATGCTTAATTTTAACTATGATCACTTTTAATCAATACATGATTGTTATACTCAATAAAAAGTGTTCAATTATTGTGTGACCTTGAAGGTCAAGGTCATGAGATATGAGTTATTGCAATTCCTTGTAAACACAATAACTTGAAAAGTTTTTGTGCTATGAAATTTAGATTTTGTATATATTATCTCTTGAGAAGTTCAACATTTTCAAAAAGTTTTGGGTACTAACTGTCGAAGGTCAAGGTCAACATATATGGAAAAAATGGATTAATTGTATTTTTAACACTTTATTTCATTACAATAATGTTATACTCAATGAAATGTGTTCATTGATTGTGTGACCTTGAGTGTCAAAGGTCAAGGTCACGAGAAAATTCCCAATTTGGTGAGGCCTGTAAAAGGCGGAACAGGGTAAGGCGAAACCCAAAGTTCCGGGGCTGCTCTGCTTTTGCGGTATCCCGCAAACGCTAATCTAGTTCGTGTCTTGTACTGTTGTAATTTATAATCGTTTTGACTTGCAGACTTGCAAGTCTGTCTTATTTTAACTTTTTCCTTGAATTTATATCCTTGGAGTTTTGGTTTGATATTTTGACTTTCATAATTCGGTTTGCTTGTAGGTAAACTTAAATTTCTTCGGCAGTGATTGTGAGGGTGTTCCGTTGATTGATGTGAAAGGTGTCACATGTTTGTTTCTCTGACTTGAAAGTCGTCAGTCAGAAAGTTTTACGTTGATAAATAAAACTTGAATATTGTCAAACCAACTAACGTTTATTAAATACTAACAAAAATTTTTGGTGTTTAGTAAACTTCATCGCGGAAGGGACTCTGCAACTTTCATCTGTTTTGGTGATCAGTTGACCTTGAGACCTTTCCATTTTTTTTCAGATTAGGGATAGTTAGATGCAGATTAGCGGTTCAGGTACTTCCTGCAACTGCTCTCGTGCAGTTTCAGCAAAATTGGTAATGATACTAATCCTACAATTTGTGTACGGGTAAGTGAAATTATATCCATATTTTGCTTAAATTGCACTATATTCGCATACCCCCCATGCCCAATTTTTTTTTGGTAAGTAGGTCAATAGGTCGGGTCAGTGAAAGCTGATTGGTTGGTCACTCCAGTAAATAGCTAATACTGTGTTTTCTTAGAATTGTTTCATGCTTTAATATTTTCAATGTTTCGTGTTTTATTTCTCTCGTATTTTCTAAAAGCCTTGTAAACCACTTTGGATTACGACTTTCCTTTGCCCATTTGATAAACTTGCATCGAATTGAAGCGGGATTTTGTGTTAGATTGTTGAATTAGGTCTTCAAGACAAAGTCGTGAAGACCTATTGTTTTTATCCGATTTCTTCTTATTATTATTATTATTATTTGTACAATTTTTGTGACGGATCTACAGCTCAAACCGCTTGTTCAAATTCGCCCAAACTTGACATGCAGGTACCCCTTACCCTGGAATCGATAAACTAAGCTTTTGGGCATAATCGGCTAGTACATTAAAGGTCCAGTTCGAATCCAAAGTCGAAAATTTAACATTGATTTTTTTTCCAAAATGCACTTAGAGACTTGAAATTTTTTTTAAAAGAAGCGCAATGAAAAACAATGAAAAAAAAGGAAATCAGGACAAATTCGTAGGTCACGTGCTTTGGCCGCCATCTTGCTTTTAGTGCATTTTCGACGGTTTCCGACCCCAACCGCCTTTGACAATCTTCTTCTCTGAAGATACTTGCACTACAGAGCTGTAATTCATACTGAATGTAGCTGAAGCATTGTAGTTTAAAATCTTTTCATTTAAAGTACTTAACTACAATACTTTTCGTGCTGTGACCTTTCAAAGTTGACCAAAATCTCAAAATCGCAAACTTCAAGGGCAGATAACTAAAAAACCAGACCTTAGAACTTAATGATTTTTGCATGACAGTTAGACATGAGCCAGGTCTTCAAGATAAAAGAATAAAATCGCTCGCGAACAGTCATTTCCGATCAGGAGGAAGGGTCAAATTTTGCATATGGAAAAGTGGTGTTTTGCTGAGTATGTTTGAACCCTCTTTAACAAACATTCATGTGAAGGTCAAACAGTATGTCAAGGTCAAACAGGAATCTTGAAGACCTAAGTACTATTTGCATGACAGTTAGACATGAGCAAGGTCTTCAAGATAAAAGAATAAAATTGCTCGCGAACAGTCATTTCCGATCAGGAGGAAGGGTCAAATTTTGCATATGGAAAAGTGGTGTTTTGCTGAGTATGTTTGAACCCTCTTTAACAAACATTCATGTGAAGGTCAAACAGTATGTCAAGGTCAAACAGGAATCTTGAAGACCTAAGTACTGCCGCGGCAGTGCTAGTTTTAATTTTAGGCTTGCTTTGTTCACTGCCATTAATAATGCCTCGTAAAAGGAACTGGAAGGTGTGTGCAGCACGCAAGAAGGCTAGAGCCTTTCAACAGATGGACGATGGAGAGACGTACCGATCTTTCCGAAACTGTTCATGCAATGTCAGATGATAGCTTTGATGATTGTTTAATTAATGCCAGTGATGAAATGTTTGTTCAATGTAATCAGATAGTTTTACAAGGAGACTTCACACAGGCTCACCTAATGTTTAATCAGAACGCGGGTAAGCAATGTGTTAGTAATTGTTTCATGGCTTTGATGTTCAGCAAGGTCAAATCTCCGAACGAGTGGACAAGAGAAGATCTGAACACAGTTCTTATCAATGGTGACCAATTGTATGGTCACATCCAGAGATCATCCACTATGTCGAGTGGCTATCTCTTGGTTACAGAACTGCCAGAGTATCTGGAAGCGTTCAATCGGACCTTCACACTCACACTCGTTAGAGATGAACCAAAAGCCGGTTACATATGGCCTGCTGAAGATTTACAGTTTGGTGATCTAGTCGCCCTGGAATTGGCTCTCGAAGATGCATTAACTAATCGAGCAGCATGTTTTGTAAACTTCAGTCAGTCAGTGTTTGCAGTCTTTCTACATCAAGGCTCTTACTTCGTCTTTGATTCGCATTCACGGACTAGGGAAGGTACATTAACTCCTGATGGCAGTAGTATTGTCATTCAATACAACAGGATCCGTGCTGTGTACCAACACTGCATCAGACTCGCCCAGTCCATGAATGCTAATCAAAATACGTTGTTTGAAGTTACACCAGCAAGTGTCAGTTGTGAGAACGACGTCTTGAGTCGAACAAGTAGACTGCAACCTGGAAAGGTCCCATATGTTAAAAGCAAAAACTCTGCACAGCCAACTGCTTCACGTTCACGACCAGTGAAAAAAGTTAAAGTTGTTATAGAAGAGTCTTCGGTTCCAATTATATCTGTGAACAATTCATGTTCTGACGAATCTGAAGTGGAGATATCTGTGAACAATTCATGTTCTGACGAATCTGAAGTGGAGATTCAATCTTCTGTTGTTCCATCAAATACTTACATAGATTCAAATCAGCGTGTCGTTGCAATTAAAAGACGTAAGCCTCAACTGTCAGATGCATCAGCCAGGCTTAAACGTCGTCAGATAATGAGAGAAAAGCGTTTTAAAGAACAGGATACTGGTGTTGGTAGCAAGGCAGACATTAACATTGATAAAAGGAAGGAACATTCTGCACAGAAATATGCCTTAAATGAACAATACCGTTTAAGTATAAAACGTCAAAGTCATCAGATGTATGCTGAAAATGATTCATATAGGGAAAGTGTCCAGGCATCAAGTGTCAAAAGGTACAAGGAAAATGTCGAGTTCAGAGAACAGGTTAAACTGGCAAGTACCTCCAAATATGAACACAATCTCGAATTTAGAGAGGCCGTTAAATCGTCAATAAAAATTAAATATCAAGACAATCCTGGATTTAGAGAGTCTGGTAAATCTGCAAGTAAATCTGCAAGCACTTCTATCAAAATCCTGAGTTTAAAGCTGCTAAGAAGCAAGCAAAATTAGCAAAATATCATGAAAACCAGGAATTCCATGAAAAATGTAATGCCTCTTTCAATGCACGTTATAATTCAAATGAAAACTTTCGTCAATCTGTTAAATCAAGAGGAAAAGTATCTTACTTAAAAAATCAGCAAAAAATTAAAGAGCGAGCAAAACAACAAAATAAAATCAGAAAGAAGAATAGAGTTGTTATGGACAATGTTATTGCAAAGTTTAAACAGCTAATTGCTGCTGGTCCAGAATTTATTTGTTCAGTCTGTGACCGCAGACATTTTGAAAATCAAGTTCTTCAGTGCAAGAACAGTAATTACCGTTCATCAAACCTTGCATCTCAATGTATAACACAAGACCATGTTCATATATGTACCGATACATGTTTAAGTTCGTGTCCTGCTGGTAAATGTTGGATATGTCATACATGTCATAGAAAATTAAAAGCTGGTAAGAAACCTGCAGAAGCTGTCGTGAATAATTTAAAACTCCAGGATGTTCCAGTAGAACTCGGGCAACTTAATGATTTAGAGAAACACTTGATTTCAATGAACATCCCCTTCACAAAAATGTTAGCCTTGCCGAAGGGAGGTCAAAACGGTGTTCAAGGACCTACAATTTGTGTCCCAGCAGATATTCAGAAAGTCACATCAGTTCTACCAAGGTGTGAATCCAATGACCAAATGATTCGCATTAAAATGAAACGAAAATTATCGTACAAAGGCCATTACAAATATCAATATGTCAACCGCAATAATATAAAAAAAGCTCTATCCTATCTGAAAGCCAACACTGTATATTATAAAGATATTGAGTTTAACTCTGATTGGGTTAATCTACATGACATTGAGAATGAGAAAATTAATGAAAACGTTACAATTTCTGATGATATTGAACCTGCAGATGATAACGAAAATGTGGAACACTATCAAAACGGGTTACTGCTTGACACATGTCTACAACCAGTTGATGTAGGCCAAGACATTATGGATAATAATTTTGATAACATTGTAAACATCTCCCAATGTGAAAATAACAAGCCCACGCCCATTTCGTCAGACAAAACAAATGAGGCAAAATGTTTCCCTACATTATTTCCAAATGGGACACCAACTTTCCATGATCCAAGAGATGAAAGATTAACGTTGGGAAGGTATTTTAACACTAGACTTTTAAATGCAGATAGCAGATTTGCTCAGAATACTGACTTCATATTTTATGCTCAATATTTATCAGAACTTGAGATGGTTAAGTCAAATGTGTCCGTGACAGTACGCAAGGGAAAATCTTCTGGGGCACCACAGAAAATAACTGCAAAATGTTTAACAGACAAGGAATCGCTATCTGATATTTTAAAACATGACATTGGATACAAGTTTCTTGAACCGATTCGTGGTACTCCACCATTTTGGCAGGCTGCCCAGAAGGACTTGTTCGCCATGATCAGACAGTTGGGAATCCCTACTTGGTTCTGTTCATTTTCTTCAGCCGAACTTAGGTGGCCGGAAATAATAAATTGTATTCTTCGTGAAATTGGCGATGACACTAGGAAAGCAGAGGATCTTGATTGGTCAACAAAATGCTCCATTCTTAGAAAAAACCCAGTTACATCTGCTCGAATGTTCGATAAGAGATTTCATAGTTTTTTGACTGATGTAATTATGTCACCCGCAGCCCCGATCGGAAAGGTTTTTGATTACTTGTATCGAGTGGAATTTCAGCAGAGAGGGTCTCCTCATACTCATTGCTTATTTTGGATTGAAAATGCTCCTAAAATTGCTTCAAATACCGATGATGATGTTGTTGAATTTATTGATAAGTACGTTACTTGTGAAATGCCTGATATTGATGAAGATCTTCATGATGTTGTAGAAAGTGTACAGACACATAGTAAAAATCATTCAAAATCATGTAGAAAAACTGGCAAGAATTGTCGATTCAATTTTCCCAGACCACCATCATGTCGAACATTCATAAGTCAACCCGAACAAGATGAGAATAATAAAACAATTGCTGATTTGCCTAAAGATGAGAATGGAAATCCTGATTTTCGATACCTAGACGACATTTTGAGATCTGATAAAATGAATTCTAAAACTGCTGAAGTTATCTTGCAAAGAATTTGGGAAGAAATTAATGATAATGAAAAGGAACACGAGTCAACTGATGATCTGTTTGATGCAATAGGAATTACTCAATCCATCTTTGAAAATGCAACAACTTCACTTGGAAAGAGAACTAGTGTCATATTGCAAAGACGTCCCTCTGACGTTTGGGTCAATCAGTTTAATCCCGACTTGCTCAAATGTTGGGATGCAAATATGGACATCCAGTTTGTTGTGGATGCCTATTCATGTGTTGTTTATATCGTATCATATATTAGCAAAGCAGAAAGAGAAATGGGCATCCTACTAAATCAAACTGAAAAGGAAGCTCGTAGTGACGAAAATCTTGATGCAAAACAAGCTCTGAAGAAAATTGGTTTCAAATATCTAACTCACAGATAGGTTAGTGCTCAAGAAGCCGTCTTCAGGGTTTGCAATTTGCATCTCAAACAAGCTTCTCGACTTGTTCAATTTATTCCAGTTGGTATGGAAACTGTGAGGTTGAACTTGCCAATCCAAACTATTAAACAAAAATGTTCCTCGGGCGAGATCAATGAGGATGATATGTGGGCAACCAGTATGGTTGATAGATACATCAATAGACCCGCTGAAAGTGAAGTCGAGACCATTTGTTTAGCAGAATTCTGTTCTGAATATCGTGTAGTTTCAACGTCTGAGGTATCTCGCGTAGACAATGCTAAAAGTAGAACACCACTCTTGCAGCTTCAAAAAAATCTTGGCTATATGCAAAAGAGATCAAACAGCAAACCTGCAATCATCCGGTATCCTCGTTTCTCAAAAACTAAAAAACTCTTGAGAAATTTTACCAAAGTATATTGCAGTTATTTTTGCCATATAGGGTAAACGCTCATTTGTAACCTGACAGATTCGAGACATTTGAAAGATCAATAGCACTGTGACTGCTGTAAGATCTATTGTTGATGCTAATAAAAGTAAGTATGAAAAAGATTCAGATGAAATTGATAATGCAGAAGAAATTTTGGAAACTGCTGGTTGTTTGGAGGATGCATGGTCACAGATTTGCCCTGAAACAGAACTAGAAAGGCAGGAGTGCGAGGCATTGGCAACAAATACAGATGTTGATGAAAATGAAGAGAATATTCCTGAGTTGACATGTAATGAAACTAGGACTCATTCCACCGAATTGGTTCGAACCGTTATATCTAAAAATGATGCTAAGAAGCTTTTGATGTCATTAAACTCGGAACAAAGGCAGATATTTTATAAGGTTCGGCAATGGGCTCTTCAGATAAGATGTGGAGTTCGAACACCTCCTTTTTACATCTGCATTCATGGCCCTGGTGGTACTGGTAAATCGGTATTGATCAAAGCACTACATTATGAATGCAACCGTCTGCTTAACAAAACCAAAGAAAATCCAGATGATGTTTCTGTATTACTTGCTGCGCCGACTGGTGTTGCTGCCTTCAATATCAATGCTCAAACAATTCACACTGCTTTCGCAATAGGTATCGATGCACGTTTGCCTTATGTTCCTTTGAGTGAAGAAAAAGTAAATACACTCCGATGCAAATATCAAAGTTTACAATTATTGATAATTGATGAAATTTCAATGGTTGATAATAAACTGTTATCATACATTCACGGAAGATTGAGGCAGATTAAGCAAACTTCTGAAGAAAAACCATTTGGCAATGTCTCTGTTTTAGCAGTTGGTGATTTTTATCAACTTCCTCCGGTGAAAGGTAAACAATTGTTAAGTGAAAAATTAGGAATAGATCATTGGAACGATAATTTTGTTAAAGTCGAGCTTACTGAAATAATGAGACAAAACAATAAAATGTTTGCTGAACCGATTACGGATTCGAAAACGTAAGGAACCATTAGACCCAGGGGATGTTGCAATCCTTGAAAGTTGTGATTCTGCCAATGACTTGGACTGCATTCACATTTTCCCAAAGAATTGTCAAGTAGACGAATTCCAAGAGCAGATGCTTAATTCAAAGTGTGATAACGTCATTGCCATTGATGCAGAGGATGTTTGCAAACAAAAGCATACCGGAGTTTTAATTAGAAAATCTAAATGTGGAACATTTGCCCTTCCTAAGAGCATTAAAGTTGCGGTAGCGGCAAGAGTCATGCTGACCAGAAACATTGACACCTCGGATGGTCTAGTCAATGGAGTTTTCGGATCAGTTGTTCATATTTCTTTCAATGAGAACAAACAGAAACCACGTCAAATTTTCATTCTATTTGATGATTCTAAAGTTGGTACTGATTTGCGGACAAAAACAACTTTTCCAAATAATGTATCTGTTTTAAGCACACCAATAATCATGCAGGAAGAGAACTCTAGAAATGGTGCTGGAATAAGACGCCAGTTTCCTCTGAAACTGGCTTGGGCTTGTACTGTTCACAAGACCCAAGGATTGACTTTCAAGGAGATTGCAGTATCATTTGATGGAATAAGAACACCAGGACAAGCATACGTTGCTTTGAGTCGCGTAACGTCCATAGAAGGTCTAGTGATACACAATTTTGATCCTGAAAAGATCTACTGCAATGAAGAAGTCACATGTGCCTTGTCAAATATGGGGCAATTAATTAGCAGCCCCGTCTAAGGACGGGGCTGCTATCAGTTTTTGTGAAGTTTCCATCGCCGCCGCCGCCGCACTCGTACTACTACCGGGAATCCTCGTATTTAAGCCCTGCCGTTATTTGGCCCATGGGCTTAATAACGAGTTTTGACTTTCGAAATTAAGCCCATGGGCTTAAATACAAAATTAATTTTAGAGTGATCTCCCTTCCGAATGTTCACAACACGTGTTTTTGATGGAATCTCTTGGTCTATATATTGCCGTTAGTGCTGTAAGAGGGTTTCACATCTACAAAACGCATTGGTCTCCAATTTTTGGTGACATTTAAGACGCCCAGTGTGACAATTTGAATGCTTTTGATCGATACGCACTTGCTGTTGTGAGTAAGAACGTTATTTTTTTTTATTTTCATGAACATTTCATTTAAAAGTAAGTTTTTTATTTCAAAGGGGTTCTAAAGATATGGTTTGTTGAAATAATTTGTTCGTGAAGTAAGATTTATTCCATTAAAATCTGAAAAAAATAACGTTTTGTTGTATTTTACTTCCTCTCGAAATTAAGCCCAGGGCTTAATTTCAGAAAAAATATTACTCAGATGAAATGGGTCAAATTCGAAATTAAGCCCTGGGCTTAAATACGAGGATTCCCGGTAGCTATAACTTTTTTCCACTAAGCTTTCCAGAACTCTTATTCATACCTTATAACTCATACCTCGGGGGAACGATTTTGACACGTTCACTTTCAAGGTCAAAGGTCAAGGTCACGAGATTTCACTCTAAGAATTCCTTGTAAACGCGATAACTTGAAAAAATTTTGTGCTATGAAGCTCTAACTTGGTATATATCATCCTTGGAAAAGTAAAATATTTTGAAAAGGTTTTGGTTACAATCCGTCAAAGGTCAAGGTCACAGCAAGGTCATGACGTAAGCATGTTTTAGCGAAAATGCTTTATTTTAACTATGAACACTTTTAATCAATACATGATTGTTATACTCAATAAAAAGTGTTCAATGATCGTGTGACCTTGAAGGTCAAAGGTCAAGGTCATGAGATATGAGTTCTTACAAAATGCACTAAATTTGGGTATAACTTTATCCCATTTAGCTTTTCAGAACTCATGAGCATGTCTCAATGTTCATACTTCCAGGGAATCATTATGACATGTTCACTTTCAAGTTCAAAGGTCAAGGTCACGAGTTATTAAATCACCGCAAAATTCCTTGTAAACGCGATTACTTGAAAAGTTTTTGTGCTATGAAGCTCTAACTTGGTATATATCATCCTTGGAAAAGTAAAAGATTTTGAAAAGGTTTCGGCTACAATCTGTCAATGGTCAAGATCACAGCAAGGTCATGACTTAAGCATGGTTTAGCGAAAATGCTTTATTTTAACTATGATCACTTTTAATCAATACATGATTGTTATACTCAATAAAAAGTGTTCAATTATTGTGTGACCTTGAAGGTCAAAGGTCAAGGTCATGAGATATGAGTTATTGCAATACCTTGTAAACACAATAACTTGAAAAGTTTTTGTGCTATGAAGTTTAGATTTTGTATATATTATCTTTTGAGAAGAACAACATTTTCAAAAAAGTTTTGGGTACGAACTGTCGAAGGTCAAGGTCACAGCAAGGTCAACATATATGGAGAAAATGGATTAATTTAATTTTTAACACTTTATTTCATTACAATAATGTTATACTCAATGAAATGTGTTCATTGATTGAGTGTCAAAGGTCAAGGTCACGAGAAAATTCCCAATTTGGTGAGGCCTGTAAAAGGCGGAACAGGGTAAGGCGAAACCCCAAGTTCCGGGGCTGCTCTGCTTTTGCGGTATCCCCCAAACGCTAATCTAGTTACAGAACCCTTGGACAATTCAAATCAAGATTTAACCCTTGTACTACATAATATAGAGGGCCTAGATTGTCACTTTAATTGTTTAAAACATGATGACCGGTTCACACAAGCAGACATTATCTGTCTCACGGAAACTTGGATCTCTAATGATGATATTGATAGAACTGCTTTACCGTCATATACATTTCACCACAGAACCAGGCGATCATCATATAACAATTCAAGCAGGATGTTTTCTTTGTTGAAAAGTCAGTCACATGGTGGAGTTGGGTTGTTTGTGAAGAACGTGATGATAGAGCTCGTGAACAATAACTGCAACTTGGAACGCATTTGTGTTTATTTGCCGACATTTGACATATTACTTGCGGTTTTATACCGACCACAAACTTACATGATGTCAATTTTCAAAGAGACTGTGTCGTTATTGATTGAATCACTAAGTGCAAATTACAAGAGCAGGATTATGATAATTGGTGACTTCAATGATAACATACGCACATCATCGTCTGTTCAAGATTTATTCACATCAAGAGGATTTACCCAGCATGTTACAGATGGTACAACTGAAGACAATACTATCATTGATCATGTCTACACACGAGACATTGAAAACGTTTCTGTGACAATATTGCCTACATATTTCAGTTTTCATGAAGCTAACAAAGTTGGCATATCCAAAACTGTGACAGATTAAATGGTTTATTGTTGGTCTGATATTTTGACTGTACCCGACTGGATGTTCTGTATGTTATGACTTGTGTTTGTTTATTGTAGTTATCATTTGTACCTGACCAAAATGTATTTTAGTGTGAACAGATAACCATGATGTTGCAAGTATTCAACCCAATACCTGATTTGTATTTTGTCCTTGGATTCTGCATGGGGGTTCTGCAGAAATTCGATTTTGAACAACTCTATTATTGCTTAATTTTGAACGTTGTCATCATATCAATCATACATAATGTTGTACATTAATGTTGGACTCCTGCAATCAACATTATCTTGAGCGCAGTTTTGTAATGTATTAATGTTGGACTCCTGCAATCAAGATGACTTGGCTGCATGCCCGTCTTGAGCGCAGTTGTGTAATGTATTTGTGTTGGACTCCTGCAATCAAGATGACTTAAGCTGCACGCCTGTCTTGAGCGCAGTTTTGTAATGTATTTGTGTTGGACTCCTGCAATCAACATGACTTAGGCTGCACGCCTGTCTTGAGCGCAGTTTTGTAATGTATTTGTGTTGGACTCCTGCAATCAACATGACTTAGGCTGCACGCCTGTCTTGAGCGCAGTTGTGTAATGTATTTGTGTTGGACTCCTGCAATCAAGATGACTTAAGCTGCACGCCTGTCTTGAGCGCAGTTTTGTAATGTATTAATGTTGGACTCCTGCAATCAAGATGACTTGGCTGCATGCCCGTCTTGAGCGCAGTTGTGTAATGTATTTGTGTTGGACTCCTGCAATCAAGATGACTTAAGCTGCACGCCTGTCTTGAGCGCAGTTTTGTAATGTATTTGTGTTGGACTCCTGCAATCAACATGACTTAGGCTGCACGCCTGTCTTGAGCGCAGTTTTGTAATGTATTTGTGTTGGACTCCTGCAGTCAACATGACTTAGGCTGCACGCCTGTCTTGAGCGCAGTTTTGTAATGTATTTGTGTTGGACTCCTGCAATCAAGATGACTTGGCTGCATGCCCGTCTTGAGCGCAGTTGTGTAATGTATTTGTGTTGGACTCCTGCAATCAAGATGACTTAAGCTGCACGCCTGTCTTGAGCGCAGTTTTGTAATGTATTTGTGTTGGACTCCTGCAATCAACATGACTTAGGCTGCACGCCTGTCTTGAGCGCAGTTTTGTAATGTATTTGTGTTGGACTCCTGCAATCAACATGACTTAGGCTGCACGCCTGTCTTGAGCGCAGTTGTGTAATGTATTTGTGTTGGACTCCTGCAATCAAGATGACTTAAGCTGCACGCCTGTCTTGAGCGCAGTTTTGTAATGTATTAATGTTGGACTCCTGCAATCAAGATGACTTGGCTGCATGCCCGTCTTGAGCGCAGTTGTGTAATGTATTTGTGTTGGACTCCTGCAATCAAGATGACTTAAGCTGCACGCCTGTCTTGAGCGCAGTTTTGTAATGTATTTGTGTTGGACTCCTGCAATCAACATGACTTAGGCTGCACGCCTGTCTTGAGCGCAGTTTTGTAATGAATTTGTGTTGGACTCCTGCAATCAACATGACTTAGGCTGCACGCCTGTCTTGAGCGCAGTTGTGTAATGTATTTGTGTTGGACTCCTGCAATCAAGATGACTTAAGCTGCACGCCTGTCTTGAGCGCAGTTTTGTAATGTATTTGTGTTGGACTCCTGCAATCAAGATGACTTAGGCTGCACGCCTGTCTTGAGCGCAGTTGTGTAATGTATTTGTGTTGGACTCCTGCAATCAAGATGACTTGGCTGCATGCCCGTCTTGAGCGCAGTTGTGTAATGTATTTGTGTTGGACTCCTGCAATCAAGATGACTTAAGCTGCACGCCTGTCTTGAGCGCAGTTTTGTAATGTATTTGTGTTGGACTCCTGCAATCAACATGACTTAGGCTGCACGCCTGTCTTGAGCGCAGTTTTGTAATGTATTTGTGTTGGACTCCTGCAATCAACATGACTTAGGCTGCACGCCTGTCTTGAGCGCAGTTTTGTAATGTATTAATGTTGGACTCCTGCAATCAAGATGACTTGGCTGCATGCCCGTCTTGAGCGCAGTTGTGTAATGTATTTGTGTTGGACTCCTGCAATCAAGATGACTTAAGCTGCACGCCTGTCTTGAGCGCAGTTTTGTAATGTATTTGTGTTGGACTCCTGCAATCAACATGACTTAGGCTGCACGCCTGTCTTGAGCGCAGTTTTGTAATGTATTTGTGTTGGACTCCTGCAATCAACATGACTTAGGCTGCACGCCTGTCTTGAGCGCAGTTTTGTAATGTATTAATGTTGGACTCCTGCAATCAAGATGACTTGGCTGCATGCCCGTCTTGAGCGCAGTTGTGTAATGTATTTGTGTTGGACTCCTGCAATCAAGATGACTTAAGCTGCACGCCTGTCTTGAGCGCAGTTTTGTAATGTATTTGTGTTGGACTCCTGCAATCAACATGACTTAGGCTGCACGCCTGTCTTGAGTGCAGTTGTGTAATGTATTTGTTTTGGACTCCTGCAATCAAGATGACTTAAGCTGCACGCCTGTCTTGAGCACAGTTTTGTAATGTATTAATGTTGGACTCCTGCAATCAAGATGACTTGGCTGCATGGCTGTCTTGAGCGCAGTTGTGTAATGTATTAATGTTGGACTCCTGCAATCAAGATGGCGTGCAGCCTTGAGTGCAGTTTTGTAATGTATTTGTTTTGGACTCCTGCAATCAAGATGACTTAGGCTGCACGCCTGTCTTGAGCGCAGTTTTGTAATGTATTAATGTTGGACTCCTGCAATCAAGATGACTTGGCTGCATGCCCGTCTTGAGCGCAGTTGTGTAATGTATTTGTGTTGGACTCCTGCAATCAAGATGACTTAAGCTGCACGCCTGTCTTGAGCGCAGTTTTGTAATGTATTTGTGTTGGACTCCTGCAATCAACATGACTTAGGCTGCACGCCTGTCTTGAGCGCAGTTGTGTAATGTATTTGTTTTGGACTCCTGCAATCAAGATGACTTAAGCTGCACGCCTGTCTTGAGCGCAGTTTTGTTATGTATTTGTGTTGGACTCCTGCAATCAAGATGACTTGGCTGCATGCCCGTCTTGAGCGCAGTTGTGTAATGTATTTGTGTTGGACTCCTGCAATCAAGATGACTTAAGCTGCACGCCTGTCTTGAGCGCAGTTTTGTAATGTATTTGTGTTGGACTCCTGCAATCAACATGACTTAGGCTGCACGCCTGTCTTGAGCGCAGTTTTGTAATGTATTTGTGTTGGACTCCTGCAATCAACATGACTTAGGCTGCACGCCTGTCTTGAGCGCAGTTTTGTAATGTATTAATGTTGGACTCCTGCAATCAAGATGACTTGGCTGCATGCCCGTCTTGAGCGCAGTTGTGTAATGTATTTGTGTTGGACTCCTGCAATCAAGATGACTTAAGCTGCACGCCTGTCTTGAGCGCAGTTTTGTAATGTATTTGTGTTGGACTCCTGCAATCAACATGACTTAGGCTGCACGCCTGTCTTGAGCGCAGTTTTGTAATGTATTTGTGTTGGACTCCTGCAATCAACATGACTTAGGCTGCACGCCTGTCTTGAGCACAGTTTTGTAATGTATTAATGTTGGACTCCTGCAATCAAGATGACTTGGCTGCATGGCTGTCTTGAGCGCAGTTGTGTAATGTATTAATGTTGGACTCCTGCAATCAAGATGGCGTGCAGCCTTGAGTGCAGTTTTGTAATGTATTTGTTTTGGACTCCTGCAATCAAGATGACTTAGGCTGCACGCCTGTCTTGAGCGCAGTTTTGTAATGTATTAATGTTGGACTCCTGCAATCAAGATGACTTGGCTGCATGCCCGTCTTGAGCGCAGTTGTGTAATGTATTTGTGTTGGACTCCTGCAATCAAGATGACTTAAGCTGCACGCCTGTCTTGAGCGCAGTTTTGTAATGTATTTGTGTTGGACTCCTGCAATCAACATGACTTAGGCTGCACGCCTGTCTTGAGCGCAGTTGTGTAATGTATTTGTTTTGGACTCCTGCAATCAAGATGACTTAAGCTGCACGCCTGTCTTGAGCGCAGTTTTGTTATGTATTTGTGTTGGACTCCTGCAATCAAGATGACTTGGCTGCATGCCTGTCTTGAGGGCAGTTTTGTAATGTATTAATGTTGGACTCCTGCAATCAAGATGACTTGGCTGCATGCCCGTCTTGAGCGCAGTTGTGTAATGTATTTGTGTTGGACTCCTGCAATCAAGATGACTTAAGCTGCACGCCTGTCTTGAGCGCAGTTTTGTAATGTATTTGTGTTGGACTCCTGCAATCAACATGACTTAGGCTGCACGCCTGTCTTGAGCGCAGTTGTGTAATGTATTTGTTTTGGACTCCTGCAATCAAGATGACTTAAGCTGCACGCCTGTCTTGAGCGCAGTTTTGTAATGTATTTGTGTTGGACTCCTGCAATCAAGATGACTTGGCTGCATGCCTGTCTTGAGGGCAGTTTTGTAATGTATTAATGTTGGACTCCTGCAATCAAGATGACTTGGCTGCATGCCCGTCTTGAGCGCAGTTGTGTAATGTATTTGTGTTGGACTCCTGCAATCAAGATGACTTAAGCTGCACGCCTGTCTTGAGCGCAGTTTTGTAATGTATTTGTGTTGGACTCCTGCAATCAACATGACTTAGGCTGCACGCCTGTCTTGAGTGCAGTTGTGTAATGTATTTGTTTTGGACTCCTGCAATCAAGATGACTTAAGCTGCACGCCTGTCTTGAGCGCAGTTTTGTAATGTATTTGTGTTGGACTCCTGCAATCAAGATGACTTAGGCTGCACGCCTGTCTTGAGCGCAGTTTTGTAATGTATTTGTGTTGGACTCCTGCAATCAAGATGACTTGGCTGCATGCCTGTCTTGAGGGCAGTTTTGTAATGTATTTGTTTTGGACTCCTGCAATCAAGATGACTTAGGCTGCACGCCTGTCTTGAGCGCAGTTTTGTAATGTATTTGTTTTGGACTCCTGCAATCAAGATGACTTAGGCTGCACGCCTGTCTTGAGCACAGTTTTGTAATGTATTTGTGTTGGACTCCTGCAATCAAGATGACTTAAGCTGCACGCCTGTCTTGAGCGCAGTTTTGTAATGTATTTGTGTTGGACTCCTGCAATCAAGATGACTTGGCTGCATGCCTGTCTTGAGCGCAGTTTTGTAATGTATTAATGTTGGACTCCTGCAATCAAGATGACTTAGGCTGCACGCCTGTCTTGAGCGCAGTTTTGTAATGTATTAATGTTGGACTCCTGCAATCAAGATGACTTGGCTGCATGCCTGTCTTGAGCGCAGTTTTGTAATGTATTAATGTTGGACTCCTGCAATCAAGATGGCGTGCAGCCTTGAGTGCAGTTTTGTAATGTATTTGTTTTGGACTCCTGCAATCAAGATGACTTAGGCTGCACGCCTGTCTTGAGCACAGTTTTGTAATGTATTAATGTTGGACTCCTGCAATCAAGATGACTTGGCTGCATGCCTGTCTTGAGCGCAGTTTTGTAATGTATTAATGTTGGACTCCTGCAATCAAGATGGCGTGCAGCCTTGAGTGCAGTTTTGTAATGTATTTGTTTTGGACTCCTGCAATCAAGATGACTTAGGCTGCACGCCTGTCTTGAGCGCAGTTTTGTAATGTATTAATGTTGGACTCCTGCAATCAAGATGACTTGGCTGCATGCCCGTCTTGAGCCCAGTTTTGTAATTTATTTGTTTTGGACTCCTGCAATCAAGATGACTTGGCTGCATGCCTGTCTTGAGCTCAGTTTTGTCATGTATTTGCGTTGGACTCCTGCAATCAAGATGACTTGGCTGCACGCCTGTCTTGAGCGCAGTTTTGTAATGTATTTGCGTTGGACTCCTGCAATCAAGATGACTTAGGCTGCACGCCTGTCTTGAGCGCAGTTTTGTAATGTATTTGTGTTGGACTCCTGTGGTCAAGATATCAAAGCATTTATTGAATGAATAAATGTTGCATGAGTCAAAAAATATTTTATGAAACACATATTTTTTTAGAATGATATCATGGCTGACAATTGACGCCATGATGAATTTTTTCCAAAGCCTTTAACATTGAATATCAAGTGAAATGTGGTCATTTGATAAATTGATATAATTTGATAATGTATTTTAATAAGTGTCTTACAACCTCTTGGACAAACATGCATGTGAAGGTCAAACAGTATGTGAAGGTCAAACAGGAATCTTGAAGACCTAAGTACTGCCGCGGCAGTCCTAGTAATTATTATTTGTACTTTTTTTGTGAACGAGCTACAGCTCAAACGGCTGCTCCAAATTCACCCAAACTTTCACAGCTGATAGCCCTTACCCTGGAATCGATCTGCTAAGCTTTTGGGCAAGATCGACCCTTACATTAAAGGTCCAGTTCGAATCCAAAATCGAAAATTTAACATTGATTTTTTTTTTCAAAATGCACTTAGAGACTTGAAATTTTTTTCAAAGGAAGCACAATGAAAAATAATGAAAAAAAGGAAATCAGGACAAATCGTAGGTCACGTGGTTCGGCCGCCATCTTGCTTTTAGTGCAATTTTCACCGTTTTCTACCCCACCCGCCTTTGACAATCTTCTCCTCTGAAGATATTTGCACTAGAGAGCTGAAATTCATACTGAATGTAGCTGAGGTATTGTTTTCTTGAATTCCTAATTTTGAAAGACCTAACCTTAATACTTTTTGTACTGTGACCTTTCAAAGTTGACCAAAATCGGAAAATCGCCAACTTCAAGGGCACATAACTCAAAAACCAGACAATAGAACTTAATGATTTTTGCATGAGAGTTCGACATTAGCACGGTCTTTCAGATAAAAGAATAAAATCGCTCGCGAACAGTCATCTCCGGTCAGGAGGAAGGGTCAAACTTTGCATTTTAAAAAGTGGTGTTTTGCTGGGTATGTTTGAACCCTCTGTAACAAACATGCATATGAAGGTCAAACATGCATGTGAAGGTCAAACAGTATGTGAAGGTCAAACAGGAATCTTGAAGACCTAAGTACTGCCGCGGCAGTCCTAGTTTTTATATTATTATTATTAACTTCTACAGTGATGGCAAGGTTATGCATTGATAGGCATTTAATCGAGCAGATGAGGGCTGCAAAATCTTTCTCAACGACAGATACTCGGATTTAAGATAAATACGATCCCATTTTAACAATACATTTGAATCATTTATTGCATGGAATATTGAAAACATGGTTTACTTTCTATTGCTTCTCAATTTCCTTATAACCTAACTACAGTGGTGAACCTTGTTGAAGTACTAATAAACTTCATTCTATTGTTCTGAAAGTTTCAGATTAACATGTTTATTGAAAAAAAATACAAATAAAAAAAATAGACAAAGGGCAATATTTCAAATATCTCATTTTATTACAGACAGAAATAATGTATTTGTACAAAAGTGGCTCTGAGGCCAATAACAATGTAGAAAAGATGACATATGTGCGAACTGGCTGCAAATAAATGATCAATTCACAATAACATTTTCAACCTAAAAACTTCATGAATATTCAATTTTCAGTATGTAGTCACTCTTAGAAATTAAGGTGTCGAAATTGAATCAACTTGTAGATATTGGCGATGTTACTGTCGTACTATAAATGATAATGACAAACAACTAAATCATAACCTTCATATAAAACACATCTAATATTGTTCTCCTGAGTACATGTTTTATCAAATAGAACCATTAAGACCAATGTTTGCTGTAGGTTAGGGTATAATTATAACAAAAAGTTATTGATAATTGCTTGGTGGACACACATACATGTAGCACAGTATTTTTCAATGAGACTTACTCTGAATTGAATTGGTCTTATTTCAGTCTGGCTGCGAAGTGCTGCATGTCAGGTTCATTATATACTTACATTTGTGCAACATAAAATATAAAAGTGATATAAAATAAGTGCATTCATAGAAACATTTATGATAATGAAAAATAATTCTGATTGATTCGTTGAGTTAAGCTAATTGATACTTGGCATATATTTTTCTTATTTTGAAACTCTCATTATAACAACTAGTTGGGACATAATTACCAATACCATACCAATACACTAATACTTTTTTTCTCTCATGTCTTAAAGTTCTCCACTATCTGTCTGTCTCTGCTATTGCCTCAAAATATTTAATACTTTATTGAAATTCTGGGAACATTTTAAACTCTGATTTGTAAGATATTATGTACTGTTTTGTTAGAAGTTTCAGTTGTTGACAACTTAAGTATGTGTTCTAAAATATATCTAACCTACTTTTGACAACTGCCTTGTCAGTGTATAGTGAATAGAACTATAACATTTCGACCCTTTATGACCTCCTCTTCAAATCTGTCAATCTGATTACGTTTGACTGCTGATCGGTGGTGAATCTTATACATAAACATTATATCACATGTCCTCTTGCACAGAAAACTACCCACAAAGACTATCAAACAGTCCAGTTATCAATCTCATTAAAAGCAAATCGGACGTATCACTAGCAATGAACTTTTCAGAAAATTAAATCTGCGAGAACTAAACAATCTTATATATTCACAAAACCTTAATCAATAATCTCCAAGTTTTTTTAACAGAACAAATAGTGAAGATATGTAACAGAGGATAAGAAGCAATACATTATCAGGGGCAAAATATAATGTTTAACATTTGGCGAGGCATTAAAATGTCTTTAATCTTGAATGAATTTTCAACAAATTTGAGAATATTCTTTATCTCAATCTACGGTTATTGCTGAAAAGGGATAAATTTCAATTTCTCAATTCAAATTACGACCCTTAAGAATATTTTACCCAATTGTACATCGTTTTAACAAATCGAAAATGTGTCTGCATTGACTGCAATTACTTGACGCTTTTGACACAAAGAACCATAAACGTTTTCAGAAATTGAAGATTGTAGGCTTTTTTCCCCAACTATCTACCAGATACGACCAAATGTATGTCTAGCATCGTCTCGGGCATGACAAAATCAGTCTTGTTGTATGACTGCCAATTTGCTTACAACGTTGTTGTTTGCTTAAACATCATTCTGAAGTTCATGGTGCAGGATATCTATTTCCGTAAATTAGTCCATGAATATGCAATTGTTTATTTACCTTAAAATAACATTCCCAACGTATTGCTTTTCAGTTAACAAAATTAGGAGTGAATTAAGTTCTCTGTGCATAGAAATACAATACTTATATTACAATAACAAATGCATAAATGGTTGGACGAAGCAAACTATTTTAATTCAGCCCAGTGTATAAAATCGATAAAACGAATTAAAATCCTCTGTATTATTAAATCATCTGGGTAAAACAGCATGGTAAAAGTTTATCAAGGTATCCAGATAGTGCATCTTCGTTGATAATGAGTAACATGCCCTTTCTCTTCACGAAGCTCTTTGTCAACATCATACCAGAACGAAGGTTGGATATAACATTTATATGCGAGCTCATAGGTCATACAGTTAGCATTAAGGCACGCCTTTTGGCACGACAACTGGTTTTGGGTATCGAGTACCTCAGTGTTGTGGCCGTTTATGTTATAACCTTCGAACACATCAAACTCCTCTCCGAATTCCGTGCAGCCTGCAATATTGATATGAATAAATAACTGAAGAACACGGATATGCTACACACACATATATATATATATATATATATACTCATCCTCGGCTTTGAAGATGATGGATAACATTGTTAGGGTGAGGTCCGATCACATTTTCCTAACCCCTTTCCCTAAAACATATGTACTGGAAAGTCACAAGTCACATCACAGAAGACAATATTGACCTTTATGGGTTGTACATTTTCAAAACTCGTTCTTTGAAAATAATGAATAAAAAATGTAAGGCAGGGAATGTAAATTTGGAAAAGAAATTAAACCATTAAACTTCAACATAACTGTTTATCAGTTCATTTTAAGTATATGTCATCTTCCGTCATCTTTGACTTTTTCAACAATTTTTAAGGTTTTTAGTATGAGCAAATATTCAAAGAAGCCGTAAATAACTTGGAAAAGGAAACAATTCAAAGTATTTAAAACTAGCAGTGATGGTATACGAGCACCGATGAGAGATCATTTCAGTTCATTTAAACTGTATTTGAAAACCCTAAGAATAAAACTATTTTCGTGTAGAACTATGTATTTCAAGGTATTACAGGTAATCTGACATAGATGATCCGAAGACCATGGGGCCTGATGCAACACGGATGGTGTCTGTGTTGATAAACAATGGGTTCTTGCTTTACGATTTTGTTACAATCAAATGTCCTCTCTGATATACTCAAGTTTATTCAATAAGAGGAATAATAAATTATCATAAACAAAAACAATGAATGATAATCAAAATATATACCAACATTTAAACTTCAACCAAACTACAAATGTTGAAATGGACCAGTCTTTTTGGTCTTTGATGACTGTAGAATGTGTTGGAACTGACACAAGAAGCTATAATTTATTTCAAAACAACATTTGAAACTCAAACCACAACTTACATTTCATTTTCTTGCATTGAGTGTCAGTATGATTATCCGCATCCAGTCCATAGCCAATATCACATCGACAATTCCCATCTGATGTACATATCGATGGTTTCAAATCATCTGGCGGAAAGCACTCTGAAAAATATAATAGAATATAAGTACAATAGAATGGTACTCTCGTTCAGAAATGTGTATCATCAATTGAACTGAATGTTCGGCAAGCATGCTATGGCAACTTTATCAATTCTCCTCGATAAAAGATATATTATTTGCAATGATTTGGAAGTAGAACTAGTTTTTTAAATAAAAATAGCAGTACCAATGGCAGCAGCTTCGGTAGTAGTTATAGAAGTAGTAGACGTAGTAGTAGTGGTAGCAGTGGTAGTAGTAGTTGTAGAAGTAGTAGTTGTTATTGTTGTCGTTCTTGTTGAAGTTGTAGTAGAAGTAGTTGAAGTAGAAGGTGTAGTAGTCGTGGTGGGTGTAGTAGTCGTGGTGGTTGTAGTAGTCGTGGTCGGTGTAGTAGTCGTGGTGAGTGTAGTAGTTGTGGTTGGTGTAGTAGTCGTGGTGAGTGTAGAAGTCGTGGTCGGTGTAGTAGTCGTGGTGAGTGTAGTAGTCGTGGTAGGTGTAGTAGTCGTGGTGGGTGTAGTAGTCGTGGTGAGTGTAGAAGTCGTGGTCGGTGTAGTAGTCGTGGTGAGTGTAGTAGTCGTGGTAGGTGTAGTAGTCGTGGTGGGTGTAGTAGTCGTGGTGGGTGTAGTAGTCGTGGTAGGTGTAGTAGTCGTGGTGGGTGTAGTAGTCGTGGTGAGTGTAGAAGTCGTGGTCGGTGTAGTAGTCGTGGTAGGTGTAGTAGTCGTGGTGGGTGTAGTAGTCGTGGTTGGTGTAGTAGTCGTGGTGAGTGTAGTAGTCGTGGTGGGTGTAGTAGTCGTGGTGGGTGTAGTAGTGGTGGGTGTAGTAGTCGTGGTGGGTGAAGTAGTCGTGATGAGTGTCGTAGTCGTTGTGGGTGTAGTAGTCGTGGTGGGTGTTATGATTGTGGTGGGTGTAGTAGTCGTTGTGGGTGTCGTAGTCGTGGTGAGTGTAGTAGTCGTGGTGGGTGTTATGGTTGTGATGGGTGTCGTAGTCGTTGTGGGTGTTGTAGTCGTTGTGAGTGTTGTAGTCGTGGTGGGTGTTATGGTTGTGATGGGTGTCGTAGTCGTTGTGGGTGTTGTAGTCGTGGTGGATGTTATGGTTATGGTGGGTGTAGTAGTTGTGGTTGGTGTTATGGTTGTGGTTGTAACAATTGTTGTTGTTGCACTAGTAGCGGTTGTTGTGGCCCTGACAGTCGAATGTCCAGGAGTTAGACAGATGAAGCTGGTTGAGCTAGTAACGGGAACACAGACTTGTCCACTTCTACATGGTCGTCTTAGGCAATCTTCCCTCTGCAGGATCAAAACATGTAAAGACAATTTATCTTAAAAAGAGTATATTTTATCGCACAGGCCACCCATATAAATTCAGCTTCCCATAGGGATGACAGAAACTTCAGAGACAGATTGCGCATTTGGTTCTATCAAACCCGCAATTGAATAATTATGCAATAGGTCTACAAGCACATCTTGGAAAAATAAAAAATAAAAATCATATACAAATCATTCAGATTAAACATGTCGAATTTGTTTACAATCTAAAAATTCATGTTGGTGTTTTTTAACAGTTTGTTATGCAAATGCTTCAAAAATAAAATGTAACATGTCATCAGTTATCAGAATTTCTTTTAAATGGATAAAATAAGCATACATGGAATACTACGTTGGCTATTGCAATTCAATCTATACAATACTGAACAATCAATGAGCAACAATAATGATAATGCGCTTGAACAGCTGAAAAAGGTGACAACTTCTGAGTAATTACTTACTTCATTGGTCAGGAGAGGAATCTGCAACACCTCTGAAGCTTGTCGTTTATTCAGCCGGCAAACTTGACTTTGTCTGTTCCACTCCATGCTTTCACAATCTGCCAAATATAGGCATAACCGGTGACACTGTTCATAAAGCCTTGTCTTGTGTGTGAGAACATCTGCCGTATTAAACTGGTATTGTTCACTTGCACAGGAACAAGAAATAGTATATATCAAAATAAGAAAAATAGTTATGATGTCCGCACGATGCATCATGGAGATTAAGATTTAATCTGGCAGACAGGGCGGACGTTTCTGCCCTACTTCTTTGGACAACAAGAAACGATCTTGTCTCTGCTTAAATCAATTAACATATGTGAACATTTCTATTTTCAAACATCCCTCAAACAGTCAAAACAAAATTATAAGTTATACATGAAGACCAATATACTATCTATAGAAGCTATTTCATCTTTTGACATGCATGACTTGGACCATTAGTATTGCGTGCAATGCACCAGATGACTCGAGTTTTATTGTTCAAGCAATTGGAGTGTTTATGAAGTCCTTTCTGATTGATGTCATGAAATATCTAACTTATACAGGAATATAGGTAAAACGGTCTTGAATTTAGCAAGCATTAAAAGATAAATGTCTAACATGAGCTTAATTATTTTTCTTATATATATTCTTCTTCTGGATATATGAAATATACTCTTGCATTTAGTGAAACGTTCTGACTCTTGCAGATTAATTATGTAAAAAGTACTTACTTTAGCAGGGACAAAAGTATTCTGTCCTGTTTTAGCATGATCGGTTTAAAGAAGATGTAAACGCTCTAGTTGCCAAGAAATAAAACCGTGTTTTTATAGAGATATAGACACACATTGTTATATTCCGTTTGGACAGAAGTGATAGTTTTACTTATACCGGAATATGTTAATAAACATCAAAGTAGAATACATTAGAAGCTGAGGCAACCTGAATGTATAAAAAAAAAACTAGAAATGAATATTTAGAAAAAGCTCTTGAGATTAATTATAGGATACAAAAAGACTTAAAAGACTTGTTTTGGAGTTCAATTGTTTTAGTGATTAAAGGGACAGTCTTATAGAGGTATGTTTATGGAAACGAAAATCAAGAGGATATACAGTTATGCATTCTTTTCCTTGTCAAATTTGTTTGTTACCCAAACTAACATATTTGAAAGTTAGTGTGAAATATATAAAAAGGGATTTTCTCAGAAATTTTGTTTTCATAAAAATAGCACGATAGGCCTGACCCTTTAAGTGGTTGGAAAAGGAATGTCGAATAGGCAATTAACCAGGGAAAATGGGGAAACGTCCAACAGTGTGATCTTGATGAAAATGATTGGAAAAATGTTAACATCATTGCAAATAAATGCTCTCAAAACATTGACTTAAAATGGTTGCAATAAAGGATTATTCATAATTAATTCTTTCAACCAGACATCTTCTGTATAAAATTGGGTATATATCTTCACCAACTTGTCGGTTTCGCAATAAAGAAATAGAAACAATAAATCATTTGTTATGGGAATGCGAACCTATCTTTTGGTTATGGAAAAACATAGAATCATGGCTAAATTCAGTTCAGTTAAAACTAGAGTTCACAAACAAAATCATTATTTTGGGAATGAAAGGGAAATATAATAATCCTGTAAACGCAATCATTTTATTATCATGTCAGTATTAATACTTTTTTGCCTGTAACTTGAAAATATGGAAAATAAAAAAATTATTTAAAAAATTAACCAGGAAAACTAATGTCGCAAATGGTCTCTGTATTTTCAAAACGAACTTAAAATGAAAAGTGGACTATAACAAGCATTTCTGCACTCAAATTGGCTTTATAAGGCAAAGAAAAACATTTGCTTCTTCTTCACTTACTATTGATGCAGTGAATTACATATGTTCTTAAGTAAAGTCACTGATTGATAAAAACAAAATGGCACGGCTGGGTTTGCACAAATGTGACAACAACAATTGCTGAAAGGGGTGGACAAGGAATGTGTGTAGCTTTGAACATAGGCTCATCTCTTGAAAAAGGTTCACCAAACGGGTGACGCAGTATTACCATCTCTTTGAAGGGCGCTTGAGGCATTAGCCAAGTGACCTCGTAAGAAGCAAAGATGTCGAAGAGGCATTGTTTGCGTGAATGTAAATTCAGTATCTTAATTCGTATGACATCAAATCACAACAAGATGTGTTTGTGAAACACGAATGCCCCCGGATGCATCCTGCTCGCTGTGTCAAGGTCAAGGTCACAAGGTCAAATGTCATGGTGTCATCTGAAAGGTCTCATCACAAGGGATTCATATGTCAAGTATCAAAGAGCTAGCTCTGACCAATCAAAAGTTATGACCAAGGTTAAAGTTTTTGTGGACAAACAGACAGACGGACGGACGGACGGAAAAGGTCAAATATCATGGTGTCATCTGAAAGGTCTCATCACAAGGGATACACATGTCAAGTATCAAAGACCTAGCACTGACAGTATAGAAACTATAGCCAAGGTTAAAGTTTTCGGAAAAGGCTCGCTGTGTCAAGGTCAAGGTCACAAGGTCAAATGTCATGGTGTCATCTGAAAGGTCTCATCACAAGGGATCCATATGACAAGTATCAAAGACCTAGCTCTGACCAATCAAAAGTTATGACCAAGGTTAAAGTTTTTGTGGACAAACGGACAGACAGACAGACGGACGGACGGACGGAAAGACGGACAGGTGAAAAACAATATACCCCCGGAATCTCCGATTCGGGGGCATAAAAATGTAAAATATGTTTTTCACTTTGATATAAACGAAATTGAATTAACAAGATAAACTGGTATAAATGCCGGAGCTTTTCGACCGTTTCATTGGAACTCTTATTTGAAAGATGTTTGAAACAAGAAACTTCAATGATTTAATATTGAATGGAACAAAATTTATCACGAACCACGAAGTTGAAACATAATCTTAGGAATCAATATCAAGTTATTACCTAAATTGGCCACTTCTCCGCCTCAGGAAAATACAGAATGTACAAGGGTCTTACAGTCCCGTACACCCTGTCAAAACGCCGTGTAACTAATAGTATTTTGAGGTAAATATTTAAACCGTGGGCAAATCGTTCGTCACATCAACCTTTCCACCGTTTGTAACTTTCACGTTTAAGCGAGCTTTCTTTCACTCATTATTGAATTTTAAACGGTACTGTCCCTGTCAGTTGTACTAAAGAGCCACTCCGTGAGTTGTTGCGGATCACGAATGCAAACTATCTGTATGTTGCAATTTGATTGAGAAGTTTAACAGTATTTTCGAACCATTCAATGTTGAATATTAACATCAAGAAGGTATGAATGTCGTGATACTGATCGAAAACCTGACAGTGACGCGTATAAGTCAGTCGAACGTACTTTTGGGAAACTATCTACACCAGTCAGAATGATAGTTATGAGATGATAACTTTAAATAGTTTGTATAACGAGTATTCATGCATGTTGACCTGTGAATTTGTCTTTCAAAAAATATATTGGCCTGATTTTTTGGATTTTTTTTGGAAAGAGGAATTTATCACATAATTGCTATTTGGGGATAAATATGTTGGATGTTTTGAATTGACATCATAAATTACATTCTCTCCCCACGAGGCAGATCAAGTTAAGAAAGGTTGATACAGCCTCTGTCATATTACGCCGTAATCCGTGGGTTCCGGCAGTTTCCCCTGGCGAAAAAATGCACCACAATCCTTTCTCTCTGATCTGTCTACTCTCTTTTGGATGGCGACATCCACGTGTTTAATAGCTGAAATATTGTTCAAAACACGTAAAACACCAACTCACTCACTCACCATTTGAATTCCTTTATCAAATGACAAGGCTTCTCGCATGGAAAGGGTGGTTCATATCACAATTCCTTTGCCATCATTTAGTAGCCAAAATGATGATTTAAGAACAGTGCAGCTACATCCCAAAATATCATGTTATTTGTGAAACCCTGCATGTATCCTATCATGGCAAAGGTGAAACTGTTGTCATGATATCACTTCATGTGATAATTCGAGAACCATCACATTTAAGATTTAATTGAAGATAGTTTGCCACTCCTTTCGAGTGGCCAAGGGTCAGATTTCAATTATATATATATATATATTGTACGTCGTTTTCCAATGCAGCCAATCGCCCGCGGTCGTAGCTTCGGATGACGGTGGATGCAATTCCAAAGAGCCATTTCCGTGATTTGCGACACATTATGTTTTGCTTTAAAACGAATGTAGATGATATAATCTATGCATTCTCTCCCCCGAGGAGCAGATCAAGTCAAGAAATGTTGATACAGCTAGCCTCTGTTCTATTACGCCGAGTTTGTGGGATAGAATGGGAAACGCCTGATTGGAGGCAATCAAAGTTAGTTGTGCAATCAGCTGGTTATATTACGACGAGTTTGTGGTATAGAATGGGAGATGCCTGATTGGAGACAAATTTGGCTCCTGAAACAAGGCAAAGGCATTGTGATATGAACCACCCTTTCGATGCGAGAAGCCTTGTCATTTGATAAAGAAATTCAAATGTATTGAGATGAAAGTTTTTTCCGCCAGGGGAAACTGCTTAATAGAACAGAGGCTAAATCAACATTGACTTGATCTGCCTCTGTGGGGAGAGAATGGAAGTAACCAAACTTCCATCTTGACAATCATTGAGAAGATGCGTTATATTTGGGGGAAAACATGGCTTTAACTGGCGATAAAACTGGATTGATTTTTTAAAAATAGTTTTAAAATATTAACTAATATGTTATTGCATATGAATTCCAACTGATAAATTTACCAATAGCCGGTGTCACGAAATAAAACCGCCCCCGGTATAAAATCTCGGCATCTTGATATTTTGCATCACTTAAGTAAATATTTTGGTGAAACATGCAGCAATATTGACTCCTACACGCAATTCAATCAGATCAGATGTAAATCATCAACTGAAAAGCCTGAACTAACCCGGACTGAACTTTATAACAGACTGCAGACTGCAGCATTAGAGGTACGTGGATATACACAAAATGATACATGATACATTACAATACAATAAAAAAAACGTACTGAACTGAAGGACCGTTTCCGTACCCCTGAGTGACTCGCACAAACGCAACTACGAGTGCATGTGTGGCCAGCACGTGCGAGGCAGGGGATTTGCCTGTCACTTTGACTTGAGATAGCGTGGCGTGAACACACATACTTGGTGTCTCTCGCTATCACTTTGATAATTTGATAATACATATATTTGATTGTATTTTTGAACGTTAATATATTGTCATATTTGGACATAAATCTAGTCATATTTGGACATAAATCTAGTCATATTTTGACATAAATATATTGTCATATTTGGACAAAAATATATTGTCAATTTTGGACATCACAGCTTACCTGAATAAACATTATTGAATTAGGTTGAGTGTTGACTTACATTTTATGAAACAATGAATTCACTGCGTAACACGACCATTATAAGGTTAAATATGTTAATTCTTAAAAAAAGACTTAATGATTTTACAAAATAATGACAATTTTCTTAAAGTTCCTAGCTTGTTGGTATATAATACTGTTCATTTTGTATAACCAGCATGCATGAGCATCCGGTCCGTGACGTCAGCATACAAATCCCTCACTTTCAATTCCAAGAGACAGCAGGAGCTGGCGCCCGGAGCCAAGGGGAAGGCAGGGCGGGATAAAAACTTGGTAGAGCAAGGTAAGTATTTACAAATATCTAAAATATTTAGATTTTGATAAATTCTTTAATACTTACCTTGCTCTACATATGCATCCTTATCGGACAGTCTCGGGTCGGAGGGTGTGACGGGCGCCCCGCCATCCTGCAACCAACCCAAAGCGACATAATTAGGACCAGAGGTTAACCTACCGTTTAAGGTAACATAGTCACGTAAGACGTTTTAAGCCGATCAGCGTGACAGCGCGACCAAAACTTCAAAGTCTTTAATGGAAAAAACACAAGGTGAAAAGAATGAGAACATGCCAGAACTCACCTAACACCAAGGTTTGGTTAACCGTTGTGCCACCACTAAGGGACCAAAGGACTGCAAGCCCTCCACGTCATCCACGGACAAGTCCCTAAGATAATGGGAGGCGCATACGGACGTCGACCTCCAAAAGCAGCCCTCCATGATGGCATTCACCGAATAGTTCCGGTGAAGAGCCAACGTAGAAGCTAGGGCTCTAATCTCGTGTGGATTATGAGCCGCCGGCGGGTCCAATCCTTTGGCTTTGTTAGCCTCTTGGATAACGGTTCTCAGCCAAAGAATCAAAGCATTTTTGTTGACATCTTTGTCTGAGATCGACGAAAGCGGTAGAAACAAACGTTTCCTGGTACGCCGTTTGAGTTTGGACCTGGCGATGTACACTTTCAAGGCTCTGACAGGGCACAACAACAACTCCTCCTCATCCTCCGAACCCACAGTCGAAGATAAGGTGGAGATGGTGAACTCCCTGTCAGGCTGGCCTGGAAGCTGGTTCTTGTCAATAAAGTCCCAGGCCAGTCCCAGATAAACTGCGCCATGTTTCCCCTTTTCAAAGCGAACTCTAGTGACGTCCAACGCATGAATCTCGCTAACCCTAGCTGCCGTGCCGTAATTCTGGTGAATAACCACGGGACCCAGGAAATTCCAAATGGGAGGACCGCCCACTGGTAGTGGACCCCATTGAAAACGAACCGGAGGAACTTCCTGTGCTCCGGGGCAATGGGACGTGCAGGTAAGCATCCTGGATGTCCAGGGAAGCAAGCCAGTCGTTCCTGGCCACCTCCAAACGTAGTTGCGGCAACGTAACCATGCGAAAGTGAGACGGCCTCTCGAGGAACTGCTGATTGAAGGCTGCCAAATTGTGGATCATCCTCAATTTGTCTGTCCCCTTCTTTTTGACCAGGAAATTGGTTGAGTAGAAGCCTGGAGAATCGACCAGCTCTCTTTTGAAGGAGGATGTTTATATTGTCCTGTAGAGGGGCCTGCTGTTCTATGGGATAAACCTGATCCAAGGATGAAACTGTCAAAGGGGTGAGCCTGTTATCGGTAGAGAGTACCCGTTCTTCAGAATGTCTGTGATATAGGGATCGTCTAGACAGGCTCAATTTTTCCAAAATACCCCCAGTCAGCCGCCTACTGGGCTGTCTGTAACCGTCACGACTGAAGGCGGGAGGTCCCAGTCGGACGTCAGGGGCGCCTCATTGGCGCTTAACCCCCCTCTTAAATCTAGAGGGGATGTCCTTCTTGAACTTGAAGGTCCCCTTCCCAAACGTTCTCGTATCCTTGGACCCAGCTTGCCGAAAGCGCTTAGAGGTGTAGGTATTCGCCCTCTTCCTGGGATCATCCTGGCTGATAGGGTCTTCAGGAGACGCAAGGTGACCTCTGACTGGGCTGAATCAGAGAACTGTTGGTTGAACTCCGGAATCCTATCTGCGAAGGGGTAGGGCTGGTCCACAGGGAGACGCAACAGCTTTTTCTTGTAGGCCTCATCCCAAGATGACAACTTCAAGAAGCCGGACCTCCTCAAAGCTATAAGGCCTGCCCACGCTCCGCGCAAGTGGGAATACAGGTCCGAGAGAGCCCTTGCTTGCCAGGCCAAGAGCGTGTGCAACTGCTGGATCCTGTCTTGAGTTCTCAACGTCCAAACACTGGTCGATGGCATCCGTAGCTGAGAACAAGACCGACAAAATCTTGAGGGACCTCTTGACCTCAGTCTCCACTTGAGCGATCTTGCTGTCCGCTATCTTGTACGCAAAGGAAGAAGAGGAACCGGTCAAAGACTTGATGTCTTCATCCACTTTGGCCGCTGTATCCAAAAAATCCAGACTATGGACTCCATAACGACCCTTAGCAAAGTGTCCACAACATCTAAATCAGATGCATGCGGAGGGAGAAGGAAAGGGTCTAGAAGCACAGTCTTGAGAGGTGGGACATCTGGCCCCGGTGAAAGGCACAAGTCCCCTGAGTTGTCCGCAATCCAGGGAATGATTCCGGCAAAACCAAGTACGTCCACTTGGTCAACGTCTCCCTCGTAAACAGGAACAAACTCCGACTCAGAGACCGGAGAACGCAAGGGGGATCTACTCCTATTCCTGCTGCCAGTGCCTCTAGAGGTCGAAGGCTGCACCCCAGACTGGCTAGGCATTGTAGAGAGGGGAGGCGCCTGTGTCACATAAGATCCAAAACGAGACACCCCAGGCGCAGGTGCGTCAGAGACAGGCGCCGTAACACGAGGCATACGAGGCACAGGAGGCGCCTGGCGCGCCTGAGGGGTAGGTTGAGCCCAAGCAGCCATCTGAGGAGAGACATCATTGCCATCATCTGGAAAGGGTTCATGAAGGATTGCCACCCCTGCAGGGCGCCTGCTGAGGGGGAGGAGGCGCCTGCTGTAAAGCAGCACCCACACCAGGTGTCTGCGGAAACGCCCCTTGCGTCTAAGGAAACGCCCCTTGCGTCTAAGGAAACACTCCTGGCGTCTGAGGAAACACTCCCTGCGTCGGGAACGGTGACGAAAATGAGCCCAAAGAGACCTGAGTCGTACCCAGCTGCCAGAGACGTCTGAGACGGCAGTGGCGGCCTCAGACTACCCATAACAGGTGTCGAGGACCCCACCGACGCCACAGTAAGCGTAACTGACGCACCAGCCGAAGATACTACGCCGATACAGAGGTAACAGGCGCAGGAGGAGAGGGGGTAGGTACATCCGCAACAGTGTCTGCCATCTTCCTAGCCTTCTGAACACATCTCTTGTGCAGGACCCTGAGGTAAGTCTTAAAGTCTGCAGTCGATAAAGCCTCACACAATACACACTTAGAGTCCACAGAACACGATGGAACACAGTCAGGACACAAAGAGTTCGGGTCCTTAGCCGATTTACGTCCCTTGCACTTAACACACAGTTTAGTGTACATGCACCAACGGAAAGTCCAATCTGTTACGATACAGAAAAAAACTTGAAAAGTTCAACCGCGAAAAAGTGCCAAAAAATGCGAGGAATTAGCAATAACAAGCCGGGAAAATCTCTATAACTCTCAAAAGAGACACGTCTTTCCACCTCGAACGAGAAATTGAAAGTGAGGATTTGTATGCTGACGTCACGGACCGGATGCTCGTGCATGCCGGTTTTACTGGGGTTACTACAGACTGTGAGTCAGTTTGAACTCTCGTTTCAGAAGACTAGCGCTTTCAACTTCTCGTTAATGTAAATTAAAGATGCATATGTAGAGCAAGGTAAGTATTAAAGAATTGAAATTATCATCTCAATCCAAAGAGTACATATCCTGTCAGTTACAGGAATTCGTCGCCATCTACCTGTTTTGATTGGGAGATAATGATTAGAAGTTCGGAATTTCAACAAGTTATTGTAATGTAGTGAGTTTAGATCACAAGCACTTGAGGCATGGGTATTACTCATATACTATATATAACAAGGCTTTCCAACCGGCATTTTGATTTCGAAATAAACCTAATTATAACGCATTCTTTTAGTGACATCAGATACATATCGCCTGGAACGTGTTCCAAAATGCCTTATCTTTCATTCGACAAGGATCTTACATATATTTCACCTTGAACATAATTAAAGATGGACTGAAATGCCATATGGCAGCTTTCGCGATTCATGAAATGGGGATAGCCATTTGACATTGACTCAACTTAAAATTTCTGAAATCGACCTAGTAACGGCTTAATTACGACTTTATAAATACACCGCTTAATTAGGCCGGCGAACAGAATAAAACGCCTAAGCGTGACTGCCTCGTGGCTGTGTTAGTAGGTACGGGATTCCCTCGATGTATGCCCTCGGTATGTAAAACAACACAAGCTAAGGGTAAAAGCCCAAAGTTTAACCGTCGATTAAACATACTAAACATCCTGAAAATATCTAAAACTTTCAGCGAATCGGTAGTTAAGTTAGTTATCTTGCAATTTCTATTTATGAATATGTAAGACAATAAATGAAACGATGATGTGCGCATAATCCTTCACTATAACAGCATGCAGCTTGTCTCGCCTCATAATACTGAACGTGGGGACCCGGATGTATTTTCGCCATTAAAAATGCTCACATGAGAACTGTTACATCTGCGTGCACAGTTGGTGGTTGTTATTGAATATTACTTAAGTAGCACAGCAGAAAGGATGTTATTATATAATAATATATATAATGTATATAATATAATATTATTATTATTATAATATAATTGTAACATGTGACACACTATTAAAACAATTTTCTTCTTTCTTTCCTTCTTCTTCTATAATACTAAATTTATTTTGTTTACATTTAAACCAATTTTTAAAAAATGCCTTTGACTTGTATCAGGATAAAAAAATACTTTTTTGTTACTTATTTCATTTCAATTTCTCAATGAAAGGCATGTACATAGAGAAGATATTTTTCACAACAATACCCGATACATGGCCCAACAGAATGAAGATTTATTAAATGAACCTTACCCAAAAATAATTATCAGATAGAGCAAAAACAATATTCCTAATTTCAACCGGTTATAATTTACCAATCGGAGAAAAAAAGGATGTTAAGGAATACAAATACTATTTGATGTTACCTAATTAGCTGATGTCATAAAATAGCCAGGTGTTGATAATTTTGCATTATATAACCTACCTGCTAGAGTCATCATTTAATTAATCTTTTAATTAGCAATCAGACAGGAAATACGATAGACAGTAAAGTAATTGTGTAATAAGTGAGTATCTGATCTAAAGAAAGTAAATAACACCTGCAGACCAATGTCATTGTTTATTCAAGATTTTTACACAACGCTCAAATCTAAATGTGAGCATTGTAAATTCGGATTATTGCAAAATTATCAGCCAAAAACGTTGTGCTTTGTTTTATATTTTACTCATCAGAAAAGGATTTTTTTATCTGCATGCTAAACTGTTCATTCAGTGAAAATACGAGCTCGAAACCAAAAATCAGTGCAGTGATCGGAACACGTGAGTTCGATGTAGATTGTCACATTGCTCTGTTTGATCTAACACAGCGGGTCAATTTGGCGTGGAACGATCAATGTGATGGAAATATGTCTACGGAAACTTCATCAGGAGATATTCTAGGACAGTTGACAGTAACACAATGATATGACATACTGTTAATCGCTTGGGAAACGCAGAACTACGGATTTCGCCTATCATTTTCCATATAAGCAGACGAACGCATCACCTACTGCCACGTCATTTCCGGTAGCCCCTTCCCGTGGCCTCTCAGCCTTGTTTTGGTTTGTCGCTGGACGGCGACAAGCAGACGCCTTGTTACGCAATGTTTACTTAGCTGTAGTTTCGTTGAGAAACGATGTATCGTTGCTGTTTAGGCCTAATATTTATGTTATATAGTTATTTGACCAATATCTTATGAAAAAATTATTTTTAGAAAGTTATACAGCGTCTCTTTAAAACTAATTAGCGTTTGACTATATCAGGCGAGTTTTACGGCGTCATCGCATGACGGAAATGCCCAGATATAGTGTCAAAAGGTCGCGACCTCCTGTCTCATTGGTCAGCATACGTTTGTTTCGGCTTTTGGACCAATGGGAGAGAAGGTCGCGACCTTTTGACACTATTTCGAACACTTTCGTCTTGTGATGACGCCGGAAGGACGGTATGATATAGTTACACGCTAATTAATTCTAATTATGAAGGTGACATTATATGTAAGATCGATGTCGGATCAAAGATGAGGCATTTTGAAACACGTTATAGGCGATAAGCAACTGATGTCACCAAAAGAATATGTCGTTGAAATCTTTATGTTTCGGGATCAATAATGCCGGTTGGAAAGCCTTCTTATATATAGTATATGAGCACTGCCCATGCATCAAGTGCTTGTGGTTTAGATATAGTGCAAAATTGAGAGATGGATTTTCAAACATACTATGAGTAATTGCTTTTAAGGTGCTTCAATTGTTGATATGCATGTTTGCTGAAGGCTATCTTTTAATTTACTTTTAACAACTGATTTTAGCCAGAAGATAATTATAGAGTTTTGAATTTCCAAATGAAACTTAATCCAAGATCATCAAAAAATGTCTTGCTATATTTCGTCCATGTATGTACTTATTTGCCAAATACAAAATCGTTGAATATCAATTTATAGATCAAAGAGCATAATTTAGAAGATTTTCCTCTTACAAGTTTATTCCAAAACATACCATCCAGCATTTGATAACATTTATAAGAGGGAATCTCAAAATGCCCCATATACCATATGGTTAGGTGCACATTTCCGCAGTGAGGTTAAATAGTTAAGAAAACGAAGATGGACATTTTTAAAACATAAAGTGTTATCAAAATCTCAAATTTCATATCCATATAAAAGAATTGGGGTAACCAATCAATCAAACATTTTTAAGTGACATTCGATTCAAAAATTTAATTTTATACCTTGTCTTTAAATTAAATAAAAGTACCGAGGGTACAGAAGCTCACCTTAAAATTAATGATGTGGTAATATGGTTTAATTGTGTAACCATCTTTTATATGATAATGTGATTTTTTTATCTTTTAAAATGCATTCTTCTGTTGGAAACCACTAGAGCTTGAACAAATATTAATACAAGAATGATATAATCATGATTTGTTAACAAGCAGTAGGTTTTTGTATAACTTTTTTGTATATCTATGGCTGAATTGGTGACCATCTTGGACTTTTTAATCTTCAAAATGGTACTTTTATGTGGGCATCTGTTTTAATTTCATTATGATATCTTGATTGGTTTAGGAGTATTCATTTAGTCACACTCTCAACTTCCAAAGAACTAAAAAGATGATGCACATAAACATTTGGAATAAATTCCTCTGACACAAATCACAAATTCAGCTAGTGATAAGTCCAATTACCAAAGTAAACTGTCCAGGTCAATGTCTCATGTAATTCTAACTGAAGATTTCTGAATATCTTAAATCTTGACATATGTTAGTGCAATCTGATTGGTCAGAATAGGCTAGCAACATGGGGGTTTATGCTAATTACTAGAAATGATGACCTATTATGACCTCTTGCACCTGCATGTAGCTTATGTAACTTATCCTCTTATGTAAGTTACTGTTATTCCATATAGTGAGTGTCCTCCCCTCATTTCAATATGCAATATGCAACAGATACCCATTAGAGGAGAGTTGCAGGAGAGGGGCTGGAAGGATAGGGGGGGAGGGGGGATAGAAGGGGTGGGGGTAAAAGAGAGGTTTGCAATGGAAATAATCTGGAGGTCAACTCAGTAATATGTTTATTGAAGTATCTTAACTAACAGAGAGAATTGGTGAGAAAGACTTTGTAAAAAAAGAATTGTTCAGACAGCTGTTCAATGAATGCTGTTTTGAAGATGAATATTATATCTTTTATTAGCATGACAAACAAAATAAAAGATAATTAGTTATTCATTAACCAAAATTTTCAATTTGGAATAAATTAATTGCATGGGAACAAAGGAGTAAAAAACCTTACAGTTAGTGTTGGGAGTGAACAAATTTAATCATTTTAAATGCTTTTGAAAAGGATTTGTTTGAATTGAATGATCATTATAATTATCTAGATAATCATTGTTCAGACTGTAATCAGATATAGATGATTAAAAAATTTATATTTATCCCTCACTGGCTATGTTATTTGCCATATATGAAGTGTCAGGAATTATGTAACCCACTGATGGAGTGAACAACTTTTATCATTTTATGTTTTATTAAAAAAGATTTATTAAAACAGTCATGCTTCAGGCTGTTTGCAGATAAAGATGATTCATACATTTTTTTGTAACTGTATTTATAGTGTTGATAAATATTACAACAAGCGTATCAATACAAATATAATGACATTGATTTGATTGATCAGGAAATGGATTCTTTTCAATGAATTTCATGAAATCTAATTCAATATAATTGACATATTGACCATCTTGGATTCTTGATAATAAAATAAATGCGTCTTTGTCAGGAATCACTATATAAAAAAATACTCACTTTTCAGAATGATATCTTAATTGATTTAGTAGGAGTAGTACTTGGCCTGAAATCTAATTGAAAAATAATGACTTCTATGATGACATGTTGTTCCCAGAACCCCTTCAGCATGATACAATTATCATTTAGTTTTACAGGTATTTATAAAACACATGGTATTGGAACTGGAACCTGATACAAAATACCTCTATTATTAACTCATCGTGCAGATTGTTGTACATAAAAGCGCATTCTTGACTTGTTTAAATTGTTATTTGTAAAAAGTATTACTATTATTAGAATACAAGTATACTTTTCATAAAGACAATTTATATACTTTCCATAAAGTCCATTATGTTCTATTTATCAATTAGGTCAGGATTACTATGCAATATACAAGCAGGCAGGGCTGCTAGCCCCAGATCCTTAAGGAGAGTGTAGCAATTTGTGTATTTGGCTTTGTGTAAGTATATTTGGAGAAGCACCCTAGTGTGCTGAGCATGTAAACCTGAACTCTGGCTAAGCCCTTATGTGTGGTATTAAAAGACTTGACGGGAGAGAACATGAATTGTTGTGAAAAATATATATAATTTCACAAAATATAGTTAGCTTATGTCCTAAATTGATTTTGTGTCAAGAAGAACTTCTGTTAGATATAGAAATGGTACAAATATGAGTAAAACACAGGAACTGGAACCTGATGCAAAATAACTCTTTCCACATCAACTTATGTAGATTGCTAAACACAAAGCTTATTGTTGACAAATTTTGTGTAAGTTGTTTTTCTTAGAAAGAACATTTCACAAGTCTAATTTCCGTAACTCTTATTGCATACACATGGCCATATAGCATAATGCTCTACCATATCAATTGGGTCAGGTTGATTATGCAACAGATTAGCAGCTGAGACTGTGATGCAGCCTGTATTGGGATGTGTATTAGAAATGCATAGTGGACTCAGCAGGAATATCTGAACTCTGGTTGACCCCTTTTGTGTGGTATTTAAAGGAATATAAGGGAGATACCATTGTTTAAAATTCAACATGATGTTTAATGTGATTGGGTTTTTGCAGCTAGTTGCCATAAATATTTTAAACAAATTAATTAATTATGTTTGTCTTTCATCTTAATGTTTTAAAAACACTTAAAAATATAGAACAACTTGCATGACAATCTTAAATATTCCATATTCAAGATAATATTATGATTAGTAAGTTCAAATTAGAGAATTTATATGGTGCGAGTGATCACTTGATTAAAGCTTAAAATTTAGTAATAATGATGTGTCATCTGCAGCTGAAAAGTCAATATGGCTGCTATCGCGGCCATCTTGGATTCTCAGAACTGACACGTCTACCTTTGTGGGAGGAATCACTATAGGTATAACATACTACAATATGAAAATGATATCTAGATTGGTTTAGGAGAAGGAGTCATTTTAATGAAATCTAATTGAAAATTCAATATGGCTGCCATGGCGGCCATATTGGATTCTCAAAACTGAAACGTCTACCTTTCTGTGCAGAATCACCATAGTTATAACATACTACAATTTCAGAATGATATCTAGAGTGGTTTAGAAAGAGTAGTCTTTTCATGAAATCTAATTGAAAATTCAATATGGTTGCCATAGCGGCCATCTTGGATTCTCAAAACTGAAACGTCTACCTTTCTGTGAGGAATCACCATGGGTATAACATACTACTATTTCAGAATGATATCTGGATTCGTTTAGGAGGAGTAGTCTTTTTCCTGAAATCTAATTGAAAATTCAATATGGCTGCCATGGCGGCCATCTTGGATTCTCAAAACTGAAACGTCTACCTTTCTGTGAGGAATCACCATGGGTATAACATACTACAATTTCAGAATGATATCTGGATTCGTTTAGGAGGAGTAGTCTTTTTTGTGAAATCTAATTGAAAATTCAATATGGCTGCCATGGCGGCCATCTTGGATTCTCAAAACTGAAATGTCTACCTTTCTGTGAGGAATCACCATGGGTATAACATACTACAATTTCAGAATGATATCTGGATTCGTTTAGGAGGAGTAGTCTTTTTCCTGAAATCTAATTGAAAATTCAATATGGCTGCCATGGCGGCCATCTTGGATTCTCAAAACTGAAACGTCTACCTTTCTGTGAGGAATCACCATGGGTATAACATACTACAATTTCAGAATGATATCTGCATTCGTTTAGGAGGAGTAGTCTTTTTCCTGAAATCTAATTGAAAATTCAATATGGCTGCCATGGCGGCCATCTTGGATTCTCAAAACTGAAACGTCTACCTTTCTGTGAGGAATCACCATGGGTATAACATACTACAATTTCAGAATGATATCTGCATTCGTTTAGGAGGAGTAGTCTTTTTCCTGAAAGTTTACGGACGGACGGACGGACGGACGGACGGACAGACGGACGGACGGACGGACGGACAGACAGACGGACGACGGACGAAGCGCCATGACATAAGCTCACATTTACTTTGTAAAGGTGAGCTAAAAAAACATCTATTAGCCTTCGTTGCTTTATAGACCAATAGTCGTTTGGTTTTAGTGAATTTCAATTTTTCAGTAATGTTACACGAAGATATGGATAGTAATCTGCATTTTCAGGGATAGTGTCCCCGATGTAAAAACTTCTTTTGTATTTCTTTTTAGATCCACCGAAAATAAGGATTTTGGGTTTGGAGATGTTAATTTTGAGTTTCCATTTATTGCAGTAACTTTTGATGGAAGCATTTTTTGCAAACCATCAGGGTTTGATGACATAAGCACAGTATCATCCGCATATAACAATGCAAAAAGTGTAATTAGTGAATCTAGGCGGTTGTGAAAATAGTCAGGTTTAAAGTCCCTTATTCAGACTTGCATATCCAGCCAAGCCTTCCGAAAAATTGTGGCACAGGAGCACATAGACGGGTAGAAAAATCTTTCAGGACATTTTTGATACCAAAATCAGATTATTTGATAAACGGGAAAGTACTTAACTTGAATTTTGAAGTACACCACCCTCAAAAACTTGCCGTAGCCTTAAACGACCCCACAATCAGTGACATCACTGTTTCATGCGAAGAATTCACCTCATTTCCTGTTTATCGAAATCATGGCCATTCAGGTTCCCTGCGTGTATTACGCTGCGCTCCGACTGGCTACAGACACTTAGTACAAATTTCAAACATCTGCATTATTTTAATTACTTGCTGTCATATCACCAATTTTACAGAAAACATGTATCGGTAATTTTGACTAAACGATCAATACAAAGATTACACCCGATCGTTATTATTTCAATTATTTTCTTAGAAAGTAGTTTTGGTTATGAACTAACAAAAATAAGGAGAGTATAATTCATAAAAATAAAGAAAAATGATGTTCAAGTGGCTGAATATTTTTAACCATAAACCTGCCTACATATAAGGAAGTCTAAATCTGCGAAGAAAACAAAATGTGCGTCCTTCCGACTATTATATTTTGCCTTACAACTTATTTATGCAAATTAGAAAGATTCTTGTGTTGACAATGGCTAAGGCATATGAACTCAATTTGTTCCCGCCTTGCAAAATGGACGAAACATGCAAATGATATAAATGTATTTGAAAGTATTTAATTTATTGATAAGTAAAATCGCCTGCAAAGTTGCGTCACGTGTTCACTTCCCACAAACCTTTGCGCGACATTGCAAAAAAATACGCCCCTTTCTATTTATAGCAACCTGCCGGTTCGGGAAAGCCGTTTCGATTTTTTAATTCTTATTTCACGAATAATAATCTGATTTCAGGTTTTGTTGTACTTATGGATTTCTGAATATTCAGTGAATACGTTAAAAATACTTACAAAATTATCTATATTACTAAAATTCTGATTATGGGACTTTAAGTTGTAGACCGCAACATCTATCTGCAGCTAGAGAATCTTCAAGATCATTTAGAAATATTTAAAATAAAATTGGGGAAGTATGTATGTTAAAACGACAGGTGCTTTTGGAAGGAAATTGTGTTTGCCCTTTTTTCAAAATTGTTCAGCACATCAAGAGCTACATCTCTGCCAAATGTGTTAAAAGAAAGAAGCGCTGAAGCGTACATAAAATATTAAATATCACATCACACTTTATCAACACAACCAAAATATTACCCTTCGTAAACATGTTCAAGCAGCATCAATGTATAATCTTGCATCACATACCAAATATAAAAATATTTAAAAAAGGTAAGTCACATCAAATTGGGTTTTTTTCAAATAATATCACGTTGGAATTGCTCCTTTATGATTCAGTTGATAAGCAGGAGATAAAATAATAATAATTTATCACTATGTTGTATCTTAATATAAATGTTCACTCATTTATCTAAATATTTCACATGTTCTCACATCGAAATTTTCTTCAGTTGAGTTATTATTAAATATTTCATAATTATCCATAGAATTATCACTCTTTGTAAAACCTGCAGAGATAATTATGCCTGTGTTTTTATCATTTTAGTCAGATTTTTATCTTTGAGATAATGTTGACTTTTGGTATTCAAGAGCATATCAAATCGTCATGATGATTACAATTAAAGATTATGATTTATAATTCTGCTTTGTGTACAGTTGAATGTTAATCAAAGTAGCCTATATATTTAACACACAATGACGTTTTTAACTTCGCTCTTCGCTTTTTATAATGACCTTTCTTCTTCCAAGTCAATATACATGTCTTTACATGAGAGTTCTTTTTTTCAATTTGAAGATTGATGGTATGTACTCAATTCACTTTCAATCCACTTTATCACTTTATGTATACATATGTTTTCTTTTAGTTTGTACGTTTGGTAGTTTATCTTGCAAATATAATGTAATTTTGGTTTCGTTTTGACGCCCATAAAAGAACTCCAGGACCACATACAAAGAATCATCAATTGTCCATGTGTAAACTATCCATTTCCAAACCATATTTCGACTGGTGCTGAAAGTCGATATTTGGCATGGCATGGTTAAATAGACCGATGGGGTCATATTTGTGAAATTCGGATTTTCTTAAATTTCGATTAAAATAATCCATGTAAATTTTGTAGGAAAAATTCATCACAGTTACGTTGCCTTAACGCAAAGGAACAAATATGAACAAGATCGAAAGCTGTTGGTCGCTTACGAAGGGGTTTGTAGAGAAAAATAAAAAACAGTGTTTCGACCCCTGGTCACTTCAATGACATCCTAAATTTGTTACGGTTATCTGGTATAGGTATGACATGCGAATATGTTAATGCAAACTGAATCTTATCTTATGCAGTGAAATTTCAACATTATTCGTTTCGTTTTCGCAGTGCTAAGATGTCTCAAAGACGTTACAATTTACATGATATTTGTACTAGAATACAAGGTAAGTGAACAAACTTAAGATACGCAGCTGTAGCAACAGAAATGACAAAGTATCCCCAACTCTCAATATGTTTAATGCCCATTTTTAAACCATATTTTTGCATTGGCTGGTCACTGCTGCAGAACTTGAAATTTGGCACTGAAAAATAGACACATGGTGTCATATTATTTAGATTTTAATTTACTTAATTTTCGTTTTAAAAATTTCATTAAGACTCCCTGAAAAAGAAACCAGAACGATAACATTGATTTTGTGAAAATTAGACTTTAAAGGGGCAGTAGCACGTTTTTAGGGGGAATATAAGGTGATGTCAGGAAAATTAAAATTAATGGTGCCAATTGAAAGACAATGTATTTAAATCCTATAGAGCAGTAATAATTGAAATATATAACGTAAAGTTTAGCCATGCGATTCCTTTTTCTGACAACAAATGAATTAAAGGTGTTCACACAAAATGGCCGCCAATATATTTTATGTGAATCTTCAAACTTCGTCCTCTGACTATGGATGATTGGCTTGTGTTATGAGATTTTTGACACTGTCAAAATAATACATTTAGCATTAACTATCAGTGAAAATTTTAAAATATAAAATTATCAAAAAACGTGCTACTGCCCCTTTAAACTGTTGGTCACTTATGAAGGAATTTGTAGAAAAAAAATGATAAACGCTGTTTTCAAAATTTCGACCCCTGGTCACTTCAACATTGTTATAGTTAACTACTAGGTATGACTTAAGAAATAAAGTTCGCTCTACCCCAATGTGTTTTGTAATAAAGTATAGTTTTGCCCTGAACTATTATAGTTAAAGCACGAGGACGGTAGTCCGAGTGCTTTAACGTTGTAATAGTTCAGGGCAAAACTATACTTTATTACAAAACACATTGGGGTAGAGCGAACTTTATTTCTTTTCTAAGATACCAAACTTATGTGCAGGGAAATATAAAAATTCTTATTATTTCAAGTTAAAATATTGTTAAAATAACGTAGATTATATATCCATGAACAGGGCTAACTGCTGGCTATTCCATGTTTAGAACTCACCCCCTAATTCAAAATATTGTTTTTTAGTGAAACAGTTGATTATGTTAATGTAGCAGTTTTATTTTCTCATTTATAAGGTTTAAAATGTTATTCTCTTGTTATATTTTCATTGTTCAAACAAAACAAAAATATCAGACAACTCATGTTTAATAAAACGTTACTTTTGAACAGTCAAGTTGTGCGATCATGCAGTGCGGGCCACACTGCCCATATAAGGCTTAACACGTGATCGACATTCCACAAAGAATTATGGGTATTGTTTGTTAGGAAGCGTGGTAGATCTAGATCTATCATTCTCTTTTTGCTGTTGTCATAAAAGTTTAAGTTGATGGTAAGTACCACCGCTAATATTAGCTGACTGTGTACACCATGGAAAGGAGTGCAAACTGTATTGGTTGAGCTATTTGGCACGTTGTTTGGCAGAGACGGTTGACGTGTGTCAACGTCACAAATGCTACGGGGCGCCGTGACCTGACGTGGAATGTCAACGTGGTCACTCGACAAGCATGTTGGAGGCAGGGCATTGCTCGCAGCGTTGTTCCCCTGTAAGATGGAGTTTTTTATGTAGCTTTTCAACGACTGCTCATATCTGTGACCAGTGACAGACATGATACCAAGGGCCCCAACCCCGGCTTGGGAAAGTTCGGTTGATAGGGATGCGCCATGTTGTTTGATAGAACCGAGACCAAAGGTTACCATGGACACGCGAGTTTACGAGGGGGCAGCTGGGAAGAGCGGATGGCGTCATTCAATTGTTACGTCATGTAAAAACTATACCTTTATTGTCTGATAAAGTACTTTTTTTTCGATTGTTCTAACCGCTAGGCATCTTAGAAATACAAATATATGTTTGTTTGTTAATGCAAAATGAATGTTGACTCTTGTAGTGAAATTTAAAAACAATCCGTTTGGTTTTTGTTATGCTAGGATTCCTTAAAGACATTCCAAATTACATGGTATTTGCACTCGAATTAGCGGGTATATAAACTTACTTAAAAATTTGATTTTTTCATTTACCCTTTTCAGCAGGTGAAGACTGTAGGGCAGATAAGTAAAGGGGACAACAGATGTTTTTCGCGATATTTTGTTTTTAAATGATTAATTAATATATAAAAATGACATGCATTAAATAGAATTTGTTCTCTTTTAAATGTTTTCCAAAAGAATGAAGGTAATACTCTTTTGCGTGTTATATCGTAAACTGTGGTCATTTTGTTTCCATTTTGTCAGGAACACCTGGAATCAAGACTTAAATGTTATTATATAGACATATTCAGGTGTATCCGGAACATTTAAGGTAGGTTTTAAAGAAATCAAATTGTGCCTATATTGCTCGTTCCAAGCACCTATTTTATTAAAACTACTATATAATTGTGCCTGTTTGGAATTAACCAATTATGATAAAACCTACCACAAAGATATGCTTGATTTGACATCGCTTTCATCACTTCATAAGGTATCAATTTTTCTTTTAGAAAGATCAGATGCTTATTTTCCAATTCAATTTATAAAGATTACAATTTTTGTGTATAAAATTCTTCTGCAGTGTCTTTTCTTAGATTGTCAATTACAATTGTTTTTCTATTACATTCAAGGGAATCATACTAAACATCAACTTACACAAAGATATGCTTGATTTGTCATCGCTTTCATATAATTTTAAAAAATGTCACATTTCATTTAGAAATATTAGATGCTTATTTTCCAATTCAAGTTCTAAATTATTTCTGCGTTCAATTAAAATGTTTGTGTCTAAAATTCATTTGCTGTTTTTTTCTTAGATTGCCAATTACAACTGCTGTTCTATTACATCCAAGGGAATCATATTAAAACATTAACTTCGACACAAACTATCTTGGAACAGAATCCTGTTTGTTAAACATCAAAAGAGTCTTACAATATTTATACTCATATAATTGATCGGAATACATACGAGCCCCTAACAAATTTACAGCCTTTTCAACCCCAAATTTAAGCAAATTTCTATTAAATATTTTTTTTATTTAAAAAATACATCAAAAGTTGGTATTGTAGAAAACATGTCTGGAACTTATATACTAATTTTTAAATCACCTCCAACATTTCAACCATGTGCAAAATGTCAATTTCACGTTCCAATAAATCGACCAAAGTTGTGAAATTTTCAGTTATATGAATGATTAGATATAGATGGCATCTTACCAAATTTCAGCAGGTTCCTTTGATCTTGTACAATCTCACACAAAAAAGTTTATCATTTATCAATCAAACTCATTGATGCTGAACTTACAGTTGTCAATAGAGCTATGTGACCGACATAAAACAAACAACGTTCTTTCTTTGTACATATTTTATTGTATCATATTCATTGCATAAATAAATGGATGAAGACTGCTTTCTAAAACAGGTGAAAAGTTACATTGCTAAAACTTGGCTAGAGTCTAAAGCGGAAACTGAATGAAGAAAATGATGTACATTAAAATTGCTATATAAGCCTTATCAAAATGTTATATACACCATGTACATAAACAAACCCTTATAAACATTACAAACAAAACAGGTTCTAAACTTTGTATTATTCTGGCAGTGAAGGAAATAATGTATATGGGATTTGTATCTTTAAGTAGATAAAATGATTTGATCGCAAGTCAAAATGGAGTTTGTTCACAACTAAGTTGCAAATTTGAATACGAGCTTTATGTTAATCTTCAATGTAAACAATAATATGATGAGGATAACAGCACACCATGTTGAACAATTAAAAGGACAGCTGGTTGATTCATGTGCACTAACACCATTCACTGACTAAGAAGGATACTTTAACATTGTAAGTAAGGTAATAAATTTTAACTTTCGATTCTTGATAAAAATGAAATTTGTATTGTTTAAATCTCAATATGAAAGATGGTTAAATATATATTTTTAAACAAAATCTGTTTTAGCTTATCAACAGTTTTAAATATTGAGAAATATAACTGACATTAAAAATGATGCAGTCAACTAAATATTTCAGGAAAAATATCTTGGTTTTAATTCTCAATTTTTGCATTGAAAATTCCTACTGAGAAGGATCCTTGTGTCAATGGATTGATATAAAACTGGAACCCATGCAACAATCTATGCGTATAAGTGCTACTTCACACATTCTCAGTAGCTACACACATTAAAACATAACAAAAGAAACATGTAAATGCATCAAAAGAGATTGATTAGTAATGCACAATATACTCACAAATTATCAATCAAATATTTCAATTTACAAAATATTTATTTTATCAAAAAAGCTTTTTTCGATCATTAAATACCAACTTTACTGTAAAAATAACATTTCATATAATCAGTATTAAATATTTTATCTTATGGCAATAAAACACTTAAAAAGATCAACAGCAATCTTAAACTTAAAATTGAATTTAACGGTCTATATTCAATAAAACAAAGTCAACGAATAAAAAGAAAATCAAATGTTAGTTCAATGCACATACTAATTCTTACAGTTATTTAATACCATAGTCAGTTTAAGAGAATTACTGGAAGAGAATTACTATTTTGAAAATCAATTGTTACATTTGAGTTAACTTTATTGAAATATTTTATCAAATCAAAAGACGAAGAAAGATCTTTACCCTTTCTAACAAAGAAATCAAGTGCCCTATTAGGTCGCAATACAAGCATTAAATAGTTTTGCTAATCTATGAAAGTTTTATGTCCAAGAGTACAAATGAAATAAATTAACTACTGGCTAACATCTTGAATACAAATTTGTAAAAGCAATTATTCTTAATTAAAAACGTAATGAAAATCAATTTTAACAATTTCGAGAATTTAAGCTTCTTTCTTAATTTTCATAGAAATTAAATCAAAAACAAAAAAGTTTCCAATCTGAGATGCTATAGCATTAAATAGATTCAATTTCCATAAAAAAAAAATTCTTTTGATAAATTCAAGTGACAAAGGTCTTGAAAGCTTCTCTAATTTGTTTTAATCAACAGATTTCTAGCCCAATAATTCTCTTTAAACCCTTTCAACAAATTGGAATGAATCGAGACAGGTTTAGTGTTTGTCTGCTGCCGGAATGCCACCACCTTTTTAGTGGTCGTCGCCAAGTGATTACCTCCCTTGGGGCTGGTTATCTCCCCTTGAACATTCAACATTTGAGATCAAACTTCAATTTTGGTTCAACAAAAAACATTACAGGACAAAATGGGACTCCAATGAAATGAAGGTGAATTTAAAATTGTTAAAAAAATTCTGAAAAACTTAGCTGCCTAAAAAAAAATTCAAAAGAGTGATTGAGTTTCCTTTGAGGAAAATTATCTAAAATATGGGTGAAAATTGGGAATGATATGAATCTGTAGGCGATCACTTGTCGACATACAAAACACAAACATTAACACCAAGTTAAACAAGACTTTGTTACAATATTTCAAACCTCAGAATATGATTCACATGGAGTAAATAAAAGTATGTAGAAAATAAAGAATTAAATGAAGACAATATCATATGGTTTTTGTGACATACATTGGGCAATGGGAGTTTTCTGTGTATAAAAATACAAATATGAGAATTTACAATGTGTGTCCCATTCTTTCATACATTATATACAGGCTAAAACAACTCCTTTTTCCTGAAAGATCTGATTAAGGTTAAAATAAATTTGTGAGTATTCATCGTGGGAAATGCTCCCTTCGTCATGATTATCCATATGCCTGGAACATCAATAATTCTCTTGACATTGTTTCCTTCGTTTAATGTGGAACAACGATCACCATGAATGATGAAATTTTTTATTTGCTATCATTATCATGATAAAAACATTTTAATCAGAAATCTCAGGAGAAAGATAAACAACATATAAAAAAAATAGGTTTTGAATAGGAAATATCTAATAGTGTTCTATGATTTTTCGGTGGGACTTGCATGAAATTATTGCTTGGTTCTTCAAAAACAAATGGGTATCAAGGAAGTTTGACATTTCCTATTCAAAACCAGCATAAGAATAGTGTGTGACAGAAGACAATTCAGCACATTTCACACATCAGAATGGCACAGTTGTCTCAATGATTTTATACAATAATCAAAACACATTTCCTAAAATCAAAAGTTCAATAAAGAAATTAAATGTCATTTTCAAGTCTCTGGAAACTAAATGTCAGTAAGAGTCTGTTTCCATCTTTGTATGCACAGTTTACCCTCCGGAGAAATGCCACTTTTGTCAATAGACAACATTGTTCAGATCTGATCACTCCATTACACTATGACCCTCTTCTTCACCAAATGGCCATTTCTCAGCCAGCAAATACATATTGGTCCAAGTATGTTAGCGACAAGCTATATTTACACTGTATTTCACAATGATAACATTCAATAGTCTGTCTTGTCGCAGAGATGATTTATATGGTCACTCCTATGTTTTCTGTCCCTGGGACAATGAAGAATTTGATGAAGTAAACAAACAAATATGAATTATGATTTTTCGATAAAATAATGATCCATTGGATCTGTTAGTCTGTGGCAGGGTCTTGACACTGTATCTGTATCTTTCTCAGTCATTGACATCCGAACAATTAACCTTGTTGCACAAGCTGTTCTGTTCATGGTATGCACTGTTCATAAATTAAGTAACCACCAGCACATTGACGTGAAACATACCAACAGGGCACAAGCCTTAAAACAAATGCATGAAATATTCCTTGGCCAAAGGTGCATAATGTCATATTGAAGCACCAGTTCTCAATGGGAATAAACGCATACGATTCATGACAGACTTGGAGCTGTTTGGACACAAGTTTGGACACAAGTCTACTTATTGTGGCACATGCATCAAAGTTGGTTGAAAGGCCAAATTCCTGTCTTGGTGTGGTGAAAGCAGCCTAGACAACTTATTGCTATGTAAATCTACCACAAAATCCAGTCCCATGTCAAGACCCTTTCCTGCCACTGGAGAATAATGACATATATTACACAGTGATAAAGACACAGCCTAGATATAGACAGGGTCTGCAGTCCGTTTGTTGGATCGAGAGGGCACTATGGGTTGGACTGGACTGGAGATGCCTTCTGACCAGTCTGAGTGAGCAGAGTGTGGGGAGGAGGATGACCACTGTCCAGGGGAGTCGGGGGAGGGGGTGGGGAAGTGGTCAGGGAGGAAGGATGTCATCTGATGCTGCGGGGGTGAGTCCGAGCTCATCTGACTGTGAGACGGGGGAGTGGGGTACTGCTGCTCAATGTTCATTGGGTAGTTCGCAAACTGCTGCTGTTGTTGCTGCTGAGTTTGCTGTTGAGGCTGTTGCTGAGGCGTGTTTGCATATTTCTGACAACCATCTGATGTTGGGTACATTGTTGACATGGCATGATGTCCATCGGTGGGAGCGTAGGCATAGTCTGAGTGACCTTGGCCTCTGTTCATTACATTACTCTGGACGCGGTTTTGCTGTGCATGTTGCTGCATTGCCTGCATGTGGCTAGGTGATGTGGGAAGGTTCTTGGGTTTGATGGGCGACGGTATGCCATGCCCAAGGGGGCTTCCCCCAGACTGTGATGTGGGAGGACTGTTGGTGAGGTGATGTTGTTGAGATGCATGATGCTCCAACCACCCTCCCAGATCCTGACCCGTCGCGCCATTGTAGTGGTTTGACATCGCAGACAGGTCGTTCACATGAAGTGCCTGTATTGCTCCCATTTGAGGATCGTCCAGTGCATGGAGAGGTTGTGACATTGCGACAACTGCATTTTCATATCTTGGCGACGTCAACTCATAGCTGTGAGGTGACTGTGAGTCGAGAGATGTCCCAGGTGAAACTGTCCCAACTGATGAAGACTCATTGGATGTTGATGTGGACTTCTTTTTCCTGGATTTGGACTTGCCTTGTGGCATCCCATTGGGTTTCCCAGAAGGTGATAAAGGTCCATGCTGCTTCGAGTTCTTACGTCCCTTTTGTTTGCCGTGTTTACCATTCATATGGGGCATGAATGCTAATGATGGGGAGGGTGTGTTCCCATTGGCCATGTGTCCGTTAGCGGATGGACTATTCACTTTGTATTCATCCAGCAACTGTACAATATCACCATGTCGCCGCTCATAAGCCACTTGACTTGGGAGTCGGTCCATGTGGTCAGTGATGTCACGGTTAGCGTAGTGGTCCAAGAGTATCTGCGCTGTCTCGTAACTTCCTTCACGGGCAGCAAGGAACAGAGGGGTTTCATCCTGTAATCAGAATGGAGGTGGAAATGAAATGACAACAGGAAAAGCTAATTTATCAAGATTGAAATATTATCAATTATTGAAAACATATAGTGTAAATTCAAGTCTTAAACTCAAATATAAAACAAAATCAGAAAGTGAAGTATGAGTGAGAGAGTTATTGTTTCAAGCCGATTGGGCAGTATTGCAGCCATTAGTGGTGAATAAAGTGAAGAAAGAAATACCTTGTTGTCCTGTGCGTCTCTGTTAGCATTGTGCTGCAGCAGGGTCACTGTTGCTTCCGTGTTATTCACAGCAGAGGCCCAGTGAAGTGCTGTCTTGCCTAAAAACAAGATTTAGTTATATTTCAAAATCATAAAATGCAAATTATTCAATATGTAGACAGAATGACATTCTCAAAGCTCAAAATAAGCCATATGGTACAAAGAAAAAGTACTTTTTTGTGTTATTTCCAGTTTAGAACATTTCCAGTATTTCCAGTAAATATTTACAAATTCTTATAAAGACAAAAAGAAAATCTTACTGTTATTATCAGCAGCATTGATATCAGCATCTGCATTGATGAGATCTTCCACCACTCCCTCGATAGCCAATCGCGCTGCGAGGATCAAAGGGGTTGTCCCATCATGCATTCTGGCATTAAGGTTTGTAGAACGGTTCCTCAATAGTATCTGGAAAGGATTTTTGTAATTGAAATAAGTATTATATCGATTGACAGCTATCAAAACTCAAATCATAATATCTTACATTAATCCTCTGAAATAAGTCATGTGCTTGTGCATTAATATTCATAGAAATCAAAACTGTTTTTATATCCTGCAGGATCATTTCTTGTACTTGAGCTACATGATTTTGAACAAGGATGATAAATAGCCTAATTCTAAAACAACAAATTTTCCCCCACCACAAAAATTAAAATTCAAGTAAATATCTTCTCACCTGGAAGACCCCCTGAGCATCAGCAGCCACGGCGGTGTGGAGCGGCGTTCGTCCGGTGCTGTCCTGTGTGTTGGGGTCAGCACCCGCATCTAACAACGTCTTGGCGGCATCAGCCCGAGCATATCTGGCCGCTAGATGTAGTGAGGTCTCCCCTGTACGGTCTGTCTGAGCATTGATGGCTGCCCCTTGCATGAGGAGACTGGTGATGATGTCGGTGGATCGGTCCTCCCCTTCTGCGCTGTCCCCTGAACCTGATCCTGATCCCGAGTCCTCGTCACACCCAGCCTCCATCCCACCTCCTCGGAATGACGCCAGCATCAGCGGTGTGAACCCATCTTGACGAGGGATATGAGATGAGAAGAAGATTAGTACCAGTGTAATATAAATTCATTTCAATGTTTGTGATACCCAAGCAAGAGTCAATCAAAATTGATATTTGTACAAGTGCACATATCAAATATATCACAGCTTTCTTTGCACCAGCTATCTAGATGAGGTGTGAGGTGATATTGGGTTTATCACAGCTTTCAAGAGTATTTCACTTATATAATGGCTGCTAGTATTATTGCAGGGAGAAAGCCCCCAACACTATTGTGGCTATGTATTATACATATTGTACAAACAAGCATGAACATGGAGCAAGATTTTATCTTTATCTTTCCCTGTGCAATTACACCATCAGTTCTCCAATCATGAATGTAAGCAAACCAGTCCTGACAATCCTCTACGCTAAATTTATGGTATTAAATTCCTCTGTCATCATATTTTGCTTACCGGGTCCACGGACATCCACATTCTTGTTGTCGACGAGATCATCTCCCTGGGGCGGGGTAAGGGCCAAGATGGAAGGTTTGGGGATGTTGGCTGCATCCAGATGCTGCTGGGTCCACTGTCTGGTGTCTCCCTGGTCAAAGTCCATACACACTGCTTGGTCAACCTCCTCAAAGCGGCGGTCAATCTGGGGGGAGAGGAAGATCATTGATAAAACTTAGTCTAAGGAGAGATCTTGGACACAAGACAGATCAAGTGAGGAAGTAATGTTATAGCGCAATTTGAGTACTATGTTAGCTATCACAGCTTGACAGAACAATGAAAAGGCTCTTTCCATATTAGTTCAAACACATTCAAGATGTCAAAATCAAATTGTTACATGTAAAATTTCTTTCACCTTACAAAAAATAAATTAAAGAAATTAAATTTCTCCCCACCTTCTGTCTCTTCCGCTGGGGCTGGTCTTCCTCCTCATCTTCCCAGCATTCCCCTAGCGGCGGAGACGCATGGTTCTCGTTGGCGTCCATCTTGTCCAGCTGAGCTTGGTGCGACTTTTGGATGTCACTAAGAAGAGGGAAGACAATCAGTAATGTAAGTTGATGTGTTATTTGATTAGGGTAATTAAGTTGTTTCAAGCTTCCTCTAATTAAGCAACAATGGTAGAGATAGGCGACATAGTAACTTAAGGATGTAAGTTTTATGTGATGTTCACAGTGTTCAATCCATGACACTTCATCAAAAATAATTCTGAAGATAAAGCATGTCCAAGTTGAAAACTGGACATTAAAACTATAAAAAATTTGTATAAAGGTTCACACAAAACTTACAAATTTCTCATAGACGATCAAGAATATCTTAAGGGTGAACAAATATGTTTATGATATTCACAGTGTTCACAACCAATCCATGCCACTTCATCAAAAAAAGAACATGTCCTTGATCACAAAAATCTAAAACAAGAGTCATCAGAAGATGACATATCCCACCGGTTCCACATGATCGTAAGATGTAAACCTTTGAAAGATAATTGTAAATTTGTCAAGCAAGGTTCATAATAGTATAAGCTAATATATATGAAACGAAACCTTTCATGAACAGAGTCCACATAAGAGCCGTTTCCGTGGCAATAATAAAAAATAAAATTTTCAGAAATGTGAAAATATCAAAAGGCACCACTTCAGTAGGTGGGCAATACACATGTAAAGTTTCAGAAAGATATGTGGACCGGTTTTTGAGTTCTGCTCCGGAAACGAAATGATTACAGACGGACGGACAGACGGACATACAGACCGACAGGGTGATGACTATATCCCACGGTATTACATACAGGTGGGATAAAAATGTAACAAAACCTACAGATTAGCAGTCTAAGTAAACCTAGCCTCAATATTATCCGTTTCACTCCTATACCGAGTCAAGAAAAGCCTAATAGAGGGTCGCGTCAGCCGACCTTTCTGCAACCTATGACCCCCAACGTTATACATGCGAAGACAGACTAATGCGGCTTGGTAAGATGAGTTCTGATTGGTCAATTCGATACATGGGCTGACGCGACCCTCTACTAGGCCTTTCAAGACTCAGTATAGGAGAGAAACGGGTAATATTGAGGCTAGGTTTACTGTACAGATTACTTAATCCCCATCAAGAAGCCAAATGATAATACTCACTGCATTTCCTCTCCATCAGGTCCCTTCCTGTTCCTCGCTCTAGGTTTGGAGTCATCACTACGTCTGAAGAAACCCTCCGGGAACCAGGTGACAGCTCTCTCCGTCCTCCGAGATATCACCACAATAACAGCCAGGGTGATGAAGAGTACTGCCCCACAACCAGCCACGATCCACATATACTCGATGGTAGTCTCAGGTGGTTTGACATCGTCTGTAGACGATACACTTTTAATTGGCGCATTAGTTTGGAAGCCTGTCTGAAGAGCCGCTGCAATAAACTGGGCTGCAGGATCGGCATCCTTGAAACATCGGCCAGGTGTAACTTCGTAGCATTTGCGGTAGTCGATCTCCAGATGGACTTCAGTTCTGTGAATAGTTAGTAATATTTATTTGCAAGATCTAGAAATTCGAAAAATAAATCTAGAAATATGATTAAGTTAGTTGTTATAAGATGAATGCCTAAGATTTTTTTATTTGGGGGTCTCTTATCCTTGACATTTAGGTTTCAAATGATTTTTTTCTAAGACAAAACAAGAATGAAAGAATCACTTCTTTCAAGAATTCAAGAAATGTGGCAAAGCAATGAGAGGTATTTACCCTGTGCGTGTAGCACGTTTCATCCTCCTACTTGAATGCACATGGAAGAGATCCGTGATGAAGCGCTTGACTCTGGTTGTGGTCTCATCCTCATCCTCCTTCCATGGGTAGATCATCTGCCTGCCCTGAGGGTCTTTCTTGATCCTTAAAACTGCACGCAGAATGTGGCCCAGTTGACGCAAGAACTCCATTGAGATGTTGCGGAAGTGGTCAGGTTCAACCAGCACGATAATCACAATACTTCCCCTAGCTATCTTTGCCGGCGTATCGTCGCAATCTAAACCATCCCATTCACACTCCTCTGTGTTACAGCCGTGATCACATCGCCCATTCTGGTAGTTGAGACGACAGTACTGGTCGTAGATTGGTGTGCACTCTGGGACGTAATCCTCACACTCAAAACCATCGTAGAGACAGTCCTGGTTGTTGCACTGCTGGTTGCAGACACCGTTCTTGAAGACTTTCCAGCAGTACACTCCGTCCCGGGCCTCAGTGCAGTTGGCCCACGGCTTCATTCCATACGAGCATTCCTTGTTGTCGTAGTCACATGCGAACATGTTACACTCAGTCTGCAATTGAAAACAGTCAGCAATGTATGTCCAAGATTCACTTGAAAAAGTAACAAGTATATTATATCATTATTTATATAGAATATGAATATATAAGACAGATTTGATTTGAATCATGAATAATGTAGCATTCATATTAAAATAATGTCTTCTATTACTTGGGCAACATTTTTTTAGTATCTTCACTGAATGACACTTTTTTGCAATAAAGAAGCTGTCTGTATATTATAAGAAAAGGTTTCCAAACCACCCCACATAATCCATAAATGCCACTCAAAACAGTCATGAGACTGAAGGTGTATTACCATTTGAGAGATTGAGTTATTGTTTTACGCCGCTTGGGCAATATTTCAGCCATTAGCGGCGCGTTTCCTGGTAGGAACAAGACATTTTTATTCATAAACTGTCTGCAGAACTTTCAAGATTTTCTTCATGCACTGTTGTATCAAGGAACTACAGGAAGGAAACCTGCATCCTGCTTGAAATTGCTAAGTTGACTCCTTATCATCTCTGCTAGATGAAGAGAAATACTTACATCACATTTTCCGTTATTGGCCTTTGCAGGACAGCCAAGGTCTTCACAATGCTTCTTGAGCTGATCGATGACAGACTTGGTGGAGGTCTCGAAAGCAGGATACTCGCAGTTGGGGCCGCTATGAGTGGGCGGGCACTGGCACCGGTAGAATCCTGAAATAAAATGCATACTTCTGTGTAAATGTTTTTTTTACAACACTTTGATGTCAACTTTACAGCATTCATACCAACATTAATGTTTCTTGTGCTAGTTATCATTAGATGAAATTGACCAAATAAATCCCTATCTAGCAGGATCCTTGAAAATGTGTAACTTGTTATCACATGCAGAAAATTATTACCAAAATAAAATATGAAAAGTATTTGTAAATACATGTATTCATATCAAATTCAGTTTCACTTGGTATACAAGGAAATATGAAAGTACCTATATCCTCGTGACAGCTGCCTCCATTGAAGCATGGGTTGGAGAGACACTCCTGGATTGCATCCTGCTCGCAGTTGTCTCCCTTTGCTCCAACTGGGCACAGACATGTGTAGCCTTTAGGTGTCGGCTTACACGTAGCCCCGTGAAGACATGGAGAACTGTCGCAAGCAGAAGCCGTCTCTTCGCAGTAGTTGCCTGTGTAACCCTGTGGAACAATATCATTACAGATTACAGATATGTTAAGGGAGCCTTGCGGCAATGTAACTGTCATGCATATTATTTTGTTTTTGTAAACTTCACATAAAAACAATTAATGCACTAAAGATAGCCAAGCATTTTTTAGTCAAATTTTGCTTATATTCCCATACTTGGCAACTTCAGTTCCTGGAAATTGTATCAACCTCATGATGGGAGATTGAACTGATGAAAATCAATAAAGACCTATATGTGAATGGTTCAGTATGAATAGAAAGGTTTCTTACCGCACTGCAGATGCAGTTAATGACACCCTTTGACGTGGAACAGACGCCTCCATTCTTGCATGGTTCCTGGCTGCAGGTAACAGGCTTATCGCACCTCTTGCCAGTCCATCCATACTTGCAGTCACATCGGTAGCTGTTGTTGAGCTGTACGCAATCCTGGGTTCCGCTGTCGAAACATGGATTTGAGAGACACTCGTTAACATCTCCCTCGCATCTTGTTCCAACAAATCCTGGTGGGCAGATGCACTTGTACGTCCCAATTTCTTCTTTGCAAGTCCCGCCGTTGTGGCATGTGTTTGGGAGGCAATCTTTCTCGTCAATCTCACAGAGGAACCCCAGGGTTCCAGGGGGACACGAGCAGTTGAAGTCATCGATTGCATCATGACATGTACCCCCATTGACACAGGGCTTGGTGGCGCAGTCATCAATGTTAAACTCACAGTTCTGGCCTTGGAAGCCCTTTGCACAGCTGCAGATGTAGCGACCAACAAGGTCTTCGCAGGTGGCGGCGTTCTGACATGGTTGGGAGGCACACTCATCGACTTCAGTCTCGCAGTAACTGCCAGTGTAGCCCGGGAGACAGGCACACGTGTGATAATCCTCAGTGTCATGACATGTGCCTCCGTTGTGACAGATCTGGCTCTTTGAAATACCTGGAAGGGAAATAATCCGAATTTTTATTTGGTTATCTCCCTTGCACCAAAAAGGCACAATGAATAAAATTACAATTCATGAGAAACTCATGAAAAAAACATAGGATCATGTTTTCCAAAAAAGGTCAAACTTTCATCAGTTCAGCAGTGTTTAAAATATAGCCTTAAACCGGCTACTTTTGGTCAGGACTGGTTACTTTTTGGTCAGGACTGGTTACTTTTTGGTCAGGACTGGTAACTTTTGATGAATTTTCTTTATATTCCCCTAAGGAATTAACCAATTAATTTACAGGACAGGCTAGGTTTCCAATTTATCTTATACACTGGTTACAGGCTGATTTTTTTGTTTAAGGTCTGGGTTTGAATGCGATGCTCTGATCTGCCTACCTCTCCTCTTGGCCACCACTTGACAGGAGACTTCCTCCACGTCACAGTACTCCCCGACCCAGCCGGTGGCACAGGTGCACTTGAACGTGTTGGCCTCCTGCTCACACGTGCCGCTGTTCTCACACGGGTTCTGGCTGCACCAGTCACGGAATTCCTGATAACAAAAAGGGTTAAATGAAACATTCATACAAATAATATTATAATAATAATGAGTGGTTGTATTTTAGATGGTTTACTGAAACATATTTCAATCATTGAAGAAACGACTTTAAATAATCCTCATTCATTTTACTTTCAACAAGTGATATACAGAATTATAATGGCATGTCAAGAAGAGAATTCAAGAGCCTTTTTGAATGAGAATACGAAAAATATGTAATTTAAACAGTATTTTGACAGAAACAGTGACCTTCACAACACTGTTTGTATTTGAATATCATAAAAAGACCTTCAAGGAACAACTGCCACAGCGATAACATATCAAGACCTCATGTTCTCACTGCAAACTCAAAGTGTTGATGCACTCACCTCACACCTGGGCCCAGTGAAGCCATAGGGGCAGTAACATGTAAAGTCGCCATCCAAGTTGCTGCAAGTAGCAGCGTTGAGACAGGGGTTGGAGTCACATGGGTTGATGTGGTGCTCGCAGTTCACGCCGGTGTACCCGGCTGCGCATTCACACTGATACCCATTCACCTGGTCCATACATCTTCCTCCATACAGGCACGATCTGTGGAATAACAGTAAGTGTTTGCATGTAAACATGAATCTCATGTAGAGAAAAACACTGACACTTTCAATTTTATTTAAAATGAAAATAACATAAATGATAAATGAATATCTATCCTCTACCTTTCAATGTGACCTGTAAAAAGTTAAGATTTAAAACACTAAATAATAAAACAACAAAAGACAGAATATATAGTAGTACTAAAATATTCTGCAAATGTCCACATGATTTGTGGCTTATTCAATACATCTTATGCAAAACATCGGAATAGAGAAATTTCGTATATTTAGATTGGAAATTGCCAGAAGTAAGAATCAGAAAACTCACGAAGCAGTACAGTCGTTGTCGTTTATCTGACAATGGATGCCACTGAAGCCTGATGGGCAAGTGCATGTGTATGAATTCACGTAGTCTGTGCAAGTGCCGCGGTTCATACACGGGTTGCTTGCACATTCATTGATGTCATCTTTGCAAAGATGGCCGCCAAAGCCGTTGACACATACGCATGTGTAGTTGTTGATTCCATCGATGCACGTGCCTCCGTTTGAACAGGGGTCTGAGGATAAGAGAACAGTTAGACATATTGCAAACAAAGCAAAACGGTGCCTTTGCTTTGCATCATGGGTTTTGCATCCTGGAATCAAAACAAATTAGTAGGTTTTGAGAGTTTTGATTAAAATTGGGTAGGTGAAAGAACGTTACATTCATGCAGTAATTTTGTATTCCATGCAGTCTTAGTGTTCTTGACTACACTAGGACTGTTATCCCATGATGCAAAGGAACATACAAGATTATTTTATTCTTACTATGGAGAGGTAGCTTTCTAATTAATGTAGAAGTCCTCATGATGCATTTTGCTGAGGGTCAAGTTAGATTAAGGGATTTTCATCTTATTATGTTAATCAATATCTAATTAAAGGTTTTTAATTAAGTTAGAATCTTGGTTCAAATGCTTGTGCAATCTAGATTTTCAAGTCCTTCAACTTCTGATTATCAGATAACAATTTGAATCGATCTTCATATGTACCCTGGATTCAACTTGTGTCTGATAAATAAAAGTTGCCTGTTATACATATCGAGCAGGTGCTTGGGTTGGAAGACAAGTGCTTGTCCCATACAACTAGTCATTGACTTGGCCTAGGTTAGAACTTCCTTGAGAATAATCTCAAACCTGAGCCTCGAGAAGTTTATCTTTGCAACCTAAAGATCAACACTTGTCCAGAATTTCAAATCCTCAATTCTTCTGTTCAAGACAAGAAAGACACTTATTCATAATTTTCTTGAAAATTACCCTTTGTTGATTTGGATGGTCGAAATTCTCAAGTGTCAAGTATGAAGCTTCATTTTCTTACTTGCTTTCCTCATCCCAGGCTAATCCAAACTTGCCAAGGAACAGAACAAATGTTGAAACCAAGCCTTAATGGTTTGACACTTGAGAATTTCGACCATCCAAATCAACAAAGGGTAATTTTCAAGAAAATTATGAATAAGTGTCTTTCTTGTGTTGAACAGAAGAATTAAGGATTTGAAATTCTGGACAAGTGTTGATCGAAGATTATAGTCAAGAAAGTTCCTTAACCTCAGAGGCAGGTTAGATCTAGTATATAGACTTACAAGGCTTGCAGTCATCTGGGTTGACCTCGCACTGTTTCCCCTCGTAGCCCGGTGGACAATGACAGATGTATGAACCATCCGTGTTCTGGCATCGACCTCGGTTCTGGCATGGAGGCTGTTCGGCACATTCGTTGATGTCATGGTCACAGTTTCGCCCTGAAATTGATTCCGACATTCTAAATATGGATTCTAAGAAATTCAAATGCTACTCTGCCCCTGTGATAACATGAAAGTGTACTTTTATCCTTATCTTCTGTAAGTTCATTTGGTTGCAGGTAAGATTTTAATATGATGTAGTTCCTTTAATTAGTATTGTGAAGCTGAAAAAAATTTAAATGCAACAATGCCTTTGTGATTAAATGAAAGTGTACTTTTATCCTTATCTACTGAAGTTCATTTGGTCCCAGGTAAGATTTTACGAAAACTTGTTCAATTAGTATTGTGGGGGAAAATGTTGTTTAAGCTCAGAATATTGGGAAGATTCTAGTGCACTCTGTTATTCAACTGCAACACTTCAACCATAGATGATAAACCATTCTGGATGAATAATACAAAGAAATCACAATTCCTCTACATGGGAATACCCAGTGACTTTGGACAGCTTAATCGATGTATTACTGGATACACAGAACAAGGATTATGGTTTTTGTTTTCAAAACAGTTTTGGCAGTTAAGACTAGAACATTAACAAGGGCTAAAATTAATTTCAATGGGCCCCATACAAAAAAACACCAACATTGACCATAAGTCTAAAATCAACTGTAACCTATGTTAAAACAATGGGCTACAATTGATTGCGAGATGAGGTGAGGTGAGGTGAGGTGAGGTGATTTCATCGCTTTCAAGAGTATTTCACTCACGGCTGCTGGTATTATTGCAGGGAGAAAGCCCGGATCACTATTACAGCTATGCATTGTGGTGAAATCTGTTAGTACAGCTGAACCACAATCGATTGTAACTGCTTTGTGGAACAGCACTCTGACCATTAACTCCTAGAGAGTCGATGTGATGTTAAATCTGATCTATTTGCAGGAGACCTACCAGTATAGCCAGGGTAACAGGTGCACTCAAAGTCCTGGTAGTTGTTGGTGGGCACACACTGCACAGCATTGACGCAGGGGGACGTGGCACATGGGTTCATCTCCACATCACAGTTCTTCCCTGTGTAGGGCACGTCACAGTGACAGTGGTAGTCGTCGTTCAGATCCACACACTTTCCGTGCACACAGGGGTTGCTGATGCAGTCATTGATGTTTGTCTCACACAAGGTGTCTTAAAAAGAAATTAAAATTCAATATCTAGCTAAAGTAAAATAGTTGAAACTGAACAACTTCTGTTACGCTGTCTTTGTTGATGAATCCTTGAGCAATATAACAAACATACCAGATTATTGAATGGCTTTGTCAAGAAAATTTTTTTGTTTTGCAATGGTTTCTGATAAATCTCAATGGGGCAAATTGATCAAACCTATTTTTACTCAAAGTAAGAATCGTTTGATCTGATAGCTAACTCACCTGTCCACCCTGGCCTACATTCACATGTGAACCCATTGACGTAGTCGCGGCACACGCCGCCATGTTGGCAAGGGTTTGAGAGACACTCGTTGATGTCCAAGTCACACCTGTGTCCACTGTAGCCTGTCGGGCATCGGCAGTCATAGCTGCAGACAGATCATATTGAACAGCATTTCAAACAAGGCAAAAGTGAGCGCGGCTCACATACCCCCGCCTGTAGTTTGACCACCTTCACGTAACATTAATTTGAAAATTTATGATTATGACTTAGAACACAATGATCTTGCAACCCTAAAAACTATTTCACTTCAAAACATCCCCGGCTATGTAGTTTTTGAATAAAATTCTGGGAACCCTGGAATTACCCCTAAAAGGCACAACAGCACTATACAGTCGAACCGGATAGCAAATCGTCCGGTTAACTGGGTCATTTTTCTTAAGAAATATAGACACAATGTTTAAAAAATCTTTGTCTGTAAGGTGAGATTTATGGATATACGGAGTCTGGGTATCCGAGGTTCGACTGTATACTTCCATACCAAATTTGAAGTGTGCAAGTCATTTGGTATTTATATATGCTCCGGAAACAAGACAAAGTAAAAAGTTTGACCGTTTTTGGTCAAGATTTCAAAAATTATTTGGACCATTGAGCTGAAACCCCTAAAAGGCACAACAGCACCATATAGGCTACTTCCATACCAAATTTGAAGTTTCTAAGTGGTATAGTTTTTCAGTTATGCTCCGGAAACGAGACAAAGTCCAAAAATCGGACCGTTTTTGGTCAAAATTTCAAAAATTATTTGGACCATTGAGCTGAAACCCCTAAAAGGCACAACAGCACCATATAGGCTACTTCCATACCAAATTTGAAGTTTCTAAGTGGTATAGTTTTTCAGTTATGCTCCGGAAACGAGACAAAGTCCAAAAATCGGACTGTTTTTGGTCAAAATTTCAAAAATTATTTGGACCATTGAGTTGAAACCCCTAAAAGGCACAACAGCACCATATAGGCTACTTCCATACCAAATTTGAAGTTTCTAAGTGGTATAGTTTTTCAGTTATGCTCCGGAAACGAGACAAAGTCCAAAAATCGGACCGTTTTTGGTCAAAATTTCAAAAATTATTTGGACCATTGAGCTGAAACCCCTAAAAGGCACCACAGCACCATATAGGCTACTTCCATACCAAATTTTAAGTTTCTAAGTGGTATAGTTTTTGAGTAATGCTCCGGAAACGATTTCGGACGGACGGACGCACGCACGCACGCACGCACGGACGGACACGCGGAGCGCTATATACCCCCGACTACGTCGTAGCGGCGGGGGTATAAAAAGGAGCATAAGTAAAAGTGTAAAACATTCTCATTGATTTAAACATTTCATTCATTTGTGATTTTTTTTCATGGCACAATGTTTATTCTACAAATGATTACCCTGGATATAATAGGACGAGATCTTCAATTTACTAGTTTTCACCCTTTAAGAGATTTTCTAGAATATGGTTTAAAATCATCTCCTAATTCTCACCGGTTGACACCATCGATACACTGTCCTCCATTAAGACAAGGGCCACTAGCACACTCGTTGACGTCCGAGAGACAGAGTGCATCATAGTATCCGGGCGGACAATTGCATCGGAATCCATTCTCCTGGTCCTGACAGATCCCTCCATTAGCACATGGGTCGGAGGCACATTCGTTGATGTCTCTCTCACAATGTTCACCTGAGAAACAAATTTATTTTGTTTTATTATATAAAGGAATAACTGGTGAACCATTTTTAAAGACTCGATCATTGAATATATGAACCAATTTTAATCACTACAAAGATGTTAAGAAAATTTGGTTAGTTTCATGAAATGGTACTAAAGCTGCTCATGTCTAGATATCTGTATAATTACACTGTAGTTGAGGAACAAATTTCTTATCACACTTAACAACCATCAATCAAGTTTTACAAAGTTGTTCTTCCTTTTGGGTAACTGTATCTCAACGCACAGTGTTAAAGACATCTTTATTCACAAAAGTGGGTTTCTATCAAATTACAAGGATGATATGCAGGCTAATTTCATACAACACAGAATTATTTACTTTGAAAAAGAGATTTGAAAGTGAGTGATTTAGTTATTGTTTATCGCTACTTGGGCAATATTTCAGGCATAATTTGCTGGTGAAACCATCAAATTGGTAAATTTTGAATCAAGTCATGTAATGTCGGCACCTGTGAATCCGGGTCGGCAGTGACACTTGTAGTTGTTGATTCCGTCCACACACGTCGCGTCATTCCGACACGGGTTGATTGCACACTCGTTATTGTTCTTCTCACAGTTCCTTCCTGAAGAAGACATAATATATGTTTAGGAAAGGAAACACAATTGGTTCCAAAAAATATCCTTCACCTGTGACAAACTGATCAATCGATATCCTAGATCAAATGAACTGGTCAGATCACAAAGACATAGGTATATTTTACTGTTGCCAAATCAGGTATTCAAAGATTCCCTTCAAGTGAAAGATCAGTTTCAAAGATTGACAGTGAGTGACAAGATCTTGTACCTGAGGTTCCGATCTGGCACTTGCACTCGTAGTTGTTCTTGTGGTCTGTGCACGTGCCTCCGTACTTGCAGGGGTTGCTGGCACACTCGTCGATCTCGTGTTCACAGTGAGTGCCCTCATACCCAGCCTCACACTTACACCTGTACGAGCCCCGCCCGTCAATACATCGCCCGTAGTGACATGACACATCGGCACAGTCGTCTATGTTCTCCTCGCAGTGCCGACCTCGGAAACCTGGGGAAAGATGATGTTTCATAACAGATTCTCATGGGTACATCTTGGAAGGGATTACAATGTTCATATTTCTATTATATTTCAACAACATCCCATAGAGACAGAAAATGTAAGGAAAGTGACAAGAAGATTTCAAATTCATTAGATTTTTTTACAATTTTACCTTTTTCAATGCTTACAAGATGACAATTGCTATGGTATTGTTTCCTGTTATCGTGTATTCGTTTCTTTCCCTTCAATTCCAACATGAATTTAGCATGACACAAATGTGAAGGGAGGATTTATTGTCATAAGCTGAGAATTGAACAATGCTTGAGAGAGTTTACAGGAAGTTTGATAAGTAAAAGTAGGTGTTTATTTACCTGGTATGCACGTGCAACTGTATGCGTCCTGCAGATCATTGCAGGTGCCCCCGTTCCGACATGGGTTACTCTCACACTCATCTATGTTGATGCTGCACTTCCGGCCCTTGAAACCTGAAAATTGAAGATCAGTTATATTAACAGTGTATGAAATAAGCCTGAGAAGTTACCAGCCCGAAAGAATGATTTTACTTAATTTCATGGTCAAATTCAACAAAAACATTAAAAAGTTACCAGCCCAGACCAGAAGTTACCCGTTTCGGGCTGTCGGACGGGTCTTATTTCATACACTGATATTAATAATAATAATAATAATAATAGTAATAATTATAATAATAATATTATTATTATTAATAATATTAATAATACTACTAATAATATGTTCATTTATTGAGCGCACTTATCCATCCACCAACCCAAGCTGACATATATGTTGCTAATAGGTCACCACCAACACATCTCTTTTACTAGGTACCCATATTTTCTGTTGAGTGAATAATTTCTTAACAAAACGTATCTTTCCTAGAGCCTTGTGTTTTGTGAAAATCTAAAAAATATCAACATTCCATTGTAATGTGATAGGTAGAGGCACAATTGAGGTGCTACTTCCAAACTACACTAACTCATTCAACAATTCATAAAGAAAGGAACAAACATGATATCAAATGTAGTTAGGGTTTCATTTATGATAAATATCCAGAACACAATTTGAAAATGAAATATTGTACTAACCAGGCACACAAGTACAGTGAAAGTCGTTCTCAAGGTCTTCACAGTATCCACCATTAAGACACGGCGAGCTTGCACATTCGTCGATGTCACGCTGACAGTTCTCACCCGTGTAACCTGAAAGCCAAAATTATGTACTCTTAGAAGAAGCACATGAGACACATACTGCCTAGACAATACTACTCTGAAATTATAATTTGATAAAAAAAAATCTAAAATCTGAAACAAAAAAATAAGACCAAAGACAACTGAGATTTCTTTATTTTCTTATGGACGGGTCACTCTATGTCTTATGTTACTCTGTTTTAGGTCTGGCGGACAAACGACAAACTTGAGATTGAATGTTGATTCAGATTTGATATGTTGTAAGTTTGTCTTGTAGGCATGTGTAAATGTATTTATTTGTTAAATGTATGCACACTGCTTCTGCCTTAAAATAGCCTAAGCGGAGTCAGATAGTCACTGAATGTATTTGTTAAAATGTATATGACTGTAATTTGGGACAAAGAATATTTTTTGCACCCAAATATTTTACAGGCAAATTGTTTCACCATTCTTATCATTCAAATGTTTAATATATCCTTAATAAAAGTTAATGGCAACTAATGATAAAAGCTTGAGAACCTTTTCATAATATCTTAATCTCCTCTTTTGCCTCTTGGTTATAAGACTGGAAATTAAAGAATTATCCTTAAAACACCATATTCAATACTTAAACAAATCTTCAATCATTTGATAATAGTAATGGAGTAATTTCACTTTAAATATAATCATTCTTATTCAGAATATAACTTTTTCAAATTAGATTGTTGCTTTGTTGATAGCAACAATAGGCTATTACAATTTAATTTCCTCAATTAAACCATTGTTCTACAGAGGTTAACTTACAGAGAAGCCATTATAATTTTATTTCATTATTTCTTATTTATAAAAACTATTTTATCCAGTTGAATCATTGTTTTGCAGGTTGTAACGACAAAGTTAATCGTGAAAGTATAAGTCTAAATCATACATTATTACTGTTATCAACGAGGTTGCCCTTTGAGGAAAGTTAAAAGCTCAAGTAATTGTGTAGTCTACCCATTTCCCACATCCATAATGCAACACACTGTTCAACTCTGACCTTTCATGAGAATCAGAAAATCTCACAGATAATTTACGGAATCTTTTCATATAGTAAAGGCCATGTGACAATGCTGTTCTGTCATATGTCTAAATGATATGGATGTCCATCGCAAGCACACTACAGATAAGGTTATTCTCGTGGGCAAATCTTTCAATTCTTTGTCTCGTTTTAAAAAAAGTGTGCTTCTTTCAAATCTTTGTTCATAACTGACTTTTGAAGATTTTTTAAAGATAAAGAGGTGAAATTATACCAAAAGTTGTTCAGTTACCAGATAAGGTTGAGTGTTTTTTCAAATGTAAAAAGCGAAGTTCAAACAAAAACTGTAATCCTTTGTTAATATATATACAGTAAACTAGAAATATTCTCATGGGGAAATATCTGTTTCTTTCCCTTATAACATAAAGAGTTATAGAAAATCAAGTTCTCATTTAAATGGTGAGGTTTATATTTACACCAAAATAGCAATGCTTCTTAAATGCTTATTTAAATGACGATAAACTAGAGACATTCCCACGGGGAAATAGAACTTTAGTACATTTCTTTCAAAACATTATCCATATTCAAAAAAGAACTTCTTTACAACCCAGGCTCTCTATTCACATAGGGCCCTCTACACACCAAAGTCTCTATTCAGACGAGGACTTATATATACTTAAGAGGCAATTATCCCTAAGTGTTTATGAAGCGGATCCCCTTTGACCTACATATCTGTCTGAATCCATTTGTAGATCTCAAACTATCCCACGACTTGAACCCCATAAAAGCAACTCCTGCAGCCCTAGTGAAGGTTTGCACATAAAGCTGGGAAGCGTGGGTCATGCTCACTAGAGCAGATATGATGCAGAATACATACTGTGTGTAACAGGGGAGGGGGGCGGTGGATGTAGGGGGGAACATTTGATTGAAGAAGGGTTTGATTGTAGCTTTGTGAAAGATCTATTTCTGAAGAGACATGCAATTTTAAACAAGCAGTCTTATTTTATCCAAGCTTTATTTCCATTTAGATCTTTTGTATTGGTAAGTAAATATTAAAGTTAGAAATCCATATTATTAACACCAAATGCAATTTTCCTAAATTTGATAAGCATTTTTTCTATTAAGATGTATTTCAATTAAAGCTCTATTTTAAGTTATATACAGAAATACAAGCATTTGTATTGTGAAGATGTTAGCATTTAAAACAAACATACCTAAAACAAAAGAAACTAAATCAAGAAAACATCAATTTTAAACAAATAATTTTGTTTAAAACAAATATCCTTCAGAATAAGCACCAAGATTCTAGAGCACACATAGGTTACAACATACATGAAGTTAGTGCTATTCTGGACCTGCTCTGCCAAAGAGAAGACAACTTTCCCACACTTTAGGCTTTCTACACGACCTTTGCAAAATACTCTTGCGTACATCGCTGCTTACTGCATTTATACTGTCAGAGTTACAAGCTTGCTGTGAACATAATGTAAGTGTGTATGTTATGAGCCTGTGTGTGTATAATGTGGGTATTACTAGTTCAAGTAGGCAAGTCAGAAAGGGCTGGGGCCGGGGGGATTGAGAGAGGCTTCATGGTGCGTTGCATCAACATCATCCATAGTGTACACTCTGTGCACTAAAGTCTTACTAAATATTAAAACGAATCGGCGGGAAAAAAATAAAATATATGGGGGATCTATTCTTTTTATCAGATATAAATCTGAACTGTCTTAAAGGCTTTTTGGCTTGAAAACAGTGTTTGGATCTATACAGTGAGTGAGTGAGTTAATGCTTAATGCCGCTCGGGCAATATTTGAGCCATTAGCGGTGGTGGATCTATACAGAATCTTGATATTGACAACATAGCTTGAAAGGGGCCTAATGTCAAACACAGATGTTGTTCATCTCAAGAAATTTGCATAATTGTGTCAGGTTCCATCAAAAATAAATGCTTAAAACTTAAAATTGTATGAAATCAAGTGGTACAAAAAAAAACAATACAACAGTGATCAAATGACCTCTAAATGTCAAATATTGGTCATACGCTGTCGTCTCGAGATACAAAATGTCTCGGTCCTCACCTGGCATGCAGATGCATCTATAGTATCCGTTCATATCGAGACAAGTGCCGTCGTTCTGGCAGGGGTTGGAAGCACACTCGTTGATGTTCACCTCGCAGTACTGGCCAGTGAAGCCACTCTTACAGATGCACTTGAAGCTTCCCAGAGTGTTGTTACAGATGCTTTCGTGTTCACACGGGCCTTCCACACCTGAAGGGAAATAACACATTTTAAAACTTCCATTTTTATAATTATTTTAATATCATACAATACCTGAAGGAAATAACAGGTTTTAAAACTTTCATTTTCATAATTATTTTAATATCATACAACACCTGAAGGGAAATAACAGGTTTAAAAACTTCCATTTTTATAATTATTTTAATATCATACAATACCTGAAGGAAATAACAGGTTTTAAAACTTCCATTTTCATAATTATTTTTATATCATACAATACCTGAAGGGAAATAACACTTTCATTTTCATACTTATTTTCATATCATACTGAGTATATATACTTGACAAATTAATTTTTAGACATTGGAATTTTCACATTGTCCTTTCCAGGCCTGAAGAGAATGAAGAAAGTAGTTTTTATTATCATCAATTGTAAAAAATTTCAAGAGAACATAAACTTTACAAAATATTTTTTGGATCTTGGAATTTCACTTTGTCCTTCCAGATCTGAGGGAAATGAAAGATTTTAAATTCTGATTTTTTTAACTTTTAAAATTTTCAAGAGAACATCAACTATACATACAACTGTTATTACAATATTTAAGATTTATTATGTCACAGGTCGCTTTTGATCTTTACAAATATTACATGCATCCCTCATTTTCTTTGTCTTGTGTAGTTTTGATCAAACGGAATGGGCTTATAAAAATTGAAAACACCAGCCCTCCAAGCCTGTCACAACAAAAATGATGGTTGAAAAAAGTTTTGAATCTGTTCATCAGGGAAAGGCATTTTGACAAGAATCATACCTTTTTTTGACTTAATTAGCTCTTAGTTGTATTAATCTTATTACAAATATGAAACTTCACTAGCAATTATGTGAATCATATCATGCAAGATATGTAACATACCGGTAAGTAAAATTAGATATGTTTATTTTTTCCTTGATAAGTGGGAAAACAAATTCAATCTTGAAGAAATGGAAAAAAAAAGTTTAATAAAATCATTGAAAAAGAAACATATCTGTATTTAGTTCAAACCCTTATCAACAGACTATAAAAGCATGTAAGTAAAAAATTATTATCATAGGCATTCATTTCTAGATAAAACTGTATAAATGTATATGACTGTGTACAATGAAATAAATATTTCATTTACTTAAGCATTTTATTTATTTTAAATCTCAGAAAAACACAATGAAATGGAGATCTTATTTCTATGTGTATTCATTTCTTTGTAAACTGTAAGCAAGTACAATAAAATAAATATTTCATTCCATGGGTGTAGGTTTCATAGTACAACTCTGACAAATACTTCAAGTCAAATTCAAAGCTTGGGGTAATCAAGCCTACAGTATTCCTGTAAAATAATATTCATTCTTCATTCAATATAAAGGCCTTGAGAAACCGCTGAATCGTGACGGCCCTACAGCAATAATCATTACCCTAAAAAATGAAATTAAATCACTAACTTGTTGTTCGCGTTAGTCAGTAACCGTGAGAACTTACTGATAACCTAAGCTGAACAATGGACCACAAATAATGAGCGGCAACTCTCGGCTAGCAGTGACCCGAGCCGAGCCCTTATAATGAAGGGTAAAAAACTGATGCTGAAGATCTTATATAGCTCCTGTCAAACTTCTTTCCAGGTGAATAAATTAATGTTTTCTAGTGGGAAAACATCTACATTTACATATCGAAGAATAAAAGGTGAATATGGGAATCATTTTAACACAATAAAGGTTAAGAGTTGATGCAGAATACCATTAAATTTGCTTCTTCAAGGCGAACAATTTCATGTTTCTGGTGGGAAAACATCACATGTATATAAGAACTTGGTATTAGCTTTTTATTCAAAAAGGATGTGATAGATGATAGATGAAACATGGAAAAGCTTATTTACTGAAAGAGGCGTAACAAACTATTTGTTTAGATACTTTCTATATCTTTTCTTTTTCAAAGGTATAGGATATTGACATATGCATGAAGTATCCTTCCTTATTCCTTTTTCTCATTTTTACAAAAACTCTTATTTCTTCTTTAAAGGGAAAACATGATTGCATCTGATGAAATATTTCACTACATTAGTACTACTAATGATAAATGTTTTATTTATTTCAGATGAGATTGCCAAAAATTTTGAATATATGTTCAACCTTCTTGACATTGAACATATCATAATATTGTGTGAACACGCAAGTTAATGATAATGAAACTCTGGTTTTACATAAAATATTTGAGACATTCTCAGAAAGATTATGGGTATATGAAACCAAAAAGCGAATAATTCTTCTGACCTTGAACACATTCATCAACATCGTCTGTACAAGATGGACCTGTCCAGCCTTGTTTACATGTGCATGTGTGTGTATCTTCCACCTCGGACATTTTGCATGTCTTGTTCAAAGGGCACGGAGCATGTGCACAGTGATCATCCAAATGACAAACAGTGCCTACAAACACGACCCATAAACAACCTGTACACATCTAACTATATAACTACTGAATTTGCTCCAATAACCTCTGTACCCTGTACTCCTGCCCGTAATTAGAGCAAATACAGTTCCACGACCTTCTGATCTACTGACTGTGTATTCAAAGTGACCTGGTACTTGTAAGTCATGTGCATGTTCAAATTGGTGTTGGCAACAAAGTGTGGTGCTCCATTTAAAAACCTTCACAAAGAGGAAGAACATTGACTTGTGTATCAACAAGCAGGCATGTTACTTTCAGGTTCAGAAGATTTCTCTTAGGAATGTAAATCGATAAATTTTCACTTTGAAACCGGTCAATTTCAAGAATTTTTCATTCAGTTTTGAATGTTGTTCAACACATGTAAACAGCTTAGATGTCTCAGTTCTTTGATGCACAGTCAGTGATGTCAATTGCCTAAAAAATGCTTTCAGAACATATATCAGAGACTGTCTCACTATATGATATTCATAGAACAATATCTTCTAGATACAGAGCCCTACAGAAGCTTTTTAGGCAGTTTGGAAACGTATATCTTTAAAGAAACATTTCTGTATGAATACAGACGACTATCAGCAAGAATTTTGGAACGCTCTTTATGCACAAAGTTGCAAAAAGGTTCAAAAGGAAAAACATTTCAGCAATCCTATCTCGATATGCAAGTTCTGAAAGCATTTCCTCAGAGACGATTGACTAAGCATCTCTCCTTCTATCACATGACAACACAGAACTTACTTTCAGAACACTCATTAATGTCTTCATCACACGACTCCCCCTTCCAACCCCTCTTACAGGTACATTTGTGGTTTCCGTCTATAGGAGAAGTCTCGCAGCTAGCGCCCGCGTGACACGGGTTACTTTTACATGCGTCCTCCAGGTGGCAGCGCAGTCCTGAAGAGAAGCGATAGTTGGCATCCGTGTTAGTAAACAGTAGGAATTGTTAATTTAATATATGGATAATACATGTCAGTTCTTCTAAGTTTTCTCCTATAGAAAGGATTACATTTTTCATTTCTCGGTCTTTTTGATGAAATATTTTTAGCAACATATTTTGACTTCAGCTAGTTGATGGTTAAAGAATGTTGGAAGTCGGAAAGTTGTTTGCTTTACCATTATCAAAAGATGTTTTTTTAAATTGCACATTTCAAAATAGTTTTCCGATGCAACATTTAGAAGAACTTGATGCACATGTCTCATTTAGTCAAGAATTAGAGAAAATAAATAATATTCAATTTTACAATTGATAAAGGAAGACATAAATATATATATTCAAACAAATTATCTGAGAAGAAAGGTTTATCATTAACATCTTTTCAAAAGCATTGTAGCAATGTTCAGAACATCATGCAGAAAGAAAATAGAAATATAGTGAACATATTGAGTTGTTCAAGAAGATTTCATGACAATAATGTGACAAACACGAGAGGATTAGTACGACAGGAAACAAATCATATTGCGTAAGGAAAGAAAACATGAGCATAAGGCATTACTTTTCAGAATCTGAGAAACGAAAGGAAAGTGTAATTGGAATGCACATCATTTGGCAACCTAAACTCTGTATAAGATATAAAGCTATAACCTTTTCAAATATCCCAATACAAAACCACAAAACAAATGTCACAAGTGAAAAACCCCAAAACATCAACATAAACTTCATAAAATAATAGAAAATATAACCCAAAATTTGAAAAGATTTCTTGAATCTGATCACTAAGTTCACATGAATAACTTTTTATTATCTATTTGTCGCCAGTAGTTCATCAGATAGGCGTAAAACATCCTTGACAAAATCAAAATACGTGTTTTGCACTAAATAAACTGTTTTCTGATATCATCTAATCTGCTCAAGGCACATATAGATCATGAATAGCAAACGAAACATATGTAAACTTTTATTTGAAGTAACTTTTCTGAAATCATGACTATATAAAGTTAGGGAAAACTCAACTTGTCAAACAATAAGCTGTTTCCAATGCATTATTATAACATTATTCAATCATAATTATTTTATGAAAACTGAATATATTAACATGGGAATAGCCTGAAACATTAAAATTTTCATGCGACACAATGTCAAAAACAGACCCATAACCTGATTCACATTGGCTAATATAGAAATTTCAAAAACACCGTAAAAGAGATATTTCAATAACACATACCAGTTTTGCCTTCTGGGCAGTCACAGTAGAAGTATCCGACCCTATCATGACAAGTTCCTCCGTTGTAACATGGTCCTCGCCAGCAGTCATCGATGTTCTCGCCACAGTCGGTGCCGTTCCAGCCGTTGACGCAGATACATTGGTACCCTCCCGGCTGGTTCATGCATGTTGCACCGTTACGACACAGGTTGGGGTTCACCGCACATTCGTCTACATCTTTATCACAGTAACGGCCTGGAAATTAAGAAAATTTTGATTAATGATTTAAAGTCTAATTTGGACAAATTTTATTTTGAAAAACAAAAAAATTTATTCAAGAAGACAAACGATAACAGGCAAATGATGGCAGGAGCTCTTGAACTATCGGTAAGCGAAGTTTACAAACTGATGTTCAGCAATGATTGGATTGGTGTATGACTGGATGGGTAACCCATTTCAGGAGTTACAATTAGGCAAAGGCCCCTCACTCAAATTTTAAATGTATTTTGTGACTTTAGCAAGTATTTGTGTGTGAGAATTCTTATAAACATAAACAACACCAACTTATTTGATGACTCGACCGTGTATTCACCATACACATTTTGTAGGTACATTCATCTTCAGCCCTTGCACAGGTGTTCACGTAGACTGTAGCTTAGTCTACTTAAATACTTTTTTATTTCTTTATCATATGAAAAAAAAGTACTCAAAAAAAATGCTAAGAAATTAGGAGTATCAGTCTTTTGGGCAATGTTTCTCATAACAAGTTAAAACCTTGATGAAATAAGGTGAAAGCACAACGGAAGGTTATAAGTACATATTTAGAGTAAGTCATTTATCATTTCCTCTTTGGATTGTTAAGTAACTCTCCAGTGTCACATTTTCAGCCGTCAGAAAAGATTTTGTAATTACATGTCTGAACCCAATTCTTAAGCACAATGACAGATAGAACTAAGAACAGGTCAGGGGCAGTTGCACATTTTTTTAAAATCTTATATTTTTTAAATTTTCACTGATAATTGTACCTTAATGCTTCATCTATTATTTAGATAGCATCCAAAATCTCAATAAGCAAACCAATCATTCATATTCCGAGAATAACTTATACAGATCCACATAAAGTCCATGGACAACCATTTTTTGTGAACACCTTTAACTCATTTTGTGTAAAAAAATAAAGTAATCGCATGGCTAAACTTTTCATTTTATGCTTTGTTTACTCTAAATACATTGTCTTTCAATTGGGACCATTTATTTTCATTTTGCTGACATCACCCTATAATCCCCCTAAAAACTTGCTACTGCCCCTTAAATGTCAAATGTCCCAAAGAGCTGACAGTATGTCCAAACCACTGGAGGGAATGTTCGAACCAGTGCAAATTGTTAATCTATCAAGAGCACTGAACGTCATAACGACAATGACTTTTCAAAGAGGTGCATGTTCTGCATTAGCAAACAGGTCACATGCCATAATGACAGGGAAATGATTGACTCCTACATGACATATATTGGCGTCGATTATCATTCAACTGAGTCACTGGTTTTACTCTATGACATCATAATCACATCCACCAGCTGAAGTACTCATAAATTAAACATCACAAGTCTTCGTTATTTCTTTGCTTGCCTCTTTGGATATTATTCTCTTTTGTGAAGATGTATATTACCTCCTTGTGTATATTGACAAAGTTAACTTTCTACTACCGAGATAATAAGTTAATTGCATTAAAAATATGTTGGCATTATCTCAAGAGTTGAATGGGACGTAGAATGAAGAAATATAACTTATATGTCGTTGTTGCTATGAAATGCAATGAAACTTTCGAGAATTAACTGTCACTTAACATAACACATCTCTATATATAACTGTTCTGTTTTAGAAAAGAAAACAACAAGCCGATTGCTACGGTAATAGCATTCTGAAATATCACATGGTTGCATCCAAAATAACCCTTAATGAATTCAAAGTCCCTGATTTACAACATGTAATCATTCCTATTGAAACACTTGTGATATGTGTATTATCTGTGGGAATTATGGCTATGTGATAAAGCTGTTATCAACCCAAATTAGATATACAGAAGCTGACATTATCTCTTGTAAATAATACATAAGTGTCAGCAACCGGAGATTGTAACTATCACCTTCCATACCATTCCTTCCTCCTCTCTTTTATCAATTATTTACTCGGTCGAGTATAGCTCAACCAATAAGCATGCTTATAAGTACAAAACTTATTGTCTACAGCCATGCTCTGATAGTTCTCACAGCTAAACATGACAGCTTCGAAGCAATTGGGATGTAAATAAATAACTTTATCATTTCCACAACATTCAACAGCTGTTATCATGGACTTTTAAACAGGAAGGCAGTTTCACAATTTCACTTCTTAAAACTTTCTCAAATAATATTCATAAAAGTGCTCATTTTAATAAGTAGTAGCTCTATTGTAGATCTATTAAAGGGAGATGTATATCTCACATCTACTTTGAGAAAAGTCCTGAATAGACAGGGGTTGAATACTTAAATATAATTTAATGAAAATACAACTCTTCTGCGAGTACATTCTATACTTTATATAATAGAAGTCATACAAGTATTTCTGTTTGGTAACATTACAACTTTTCAAGTGCCTCTGAACTAAGTTGGGAATGAGCTTAATCAATATTTCAAGTCAATAATTGTATCTTTCGGCAGGGGAGTAAACAATCATTTGTTTTGTTTCAGTTCAGATAATAATTGTTCCATCTCCTAAACATCCTGAAATACTTAACAAGCATTGCTATACATTATCAAAACTCTTGGTAAGACGCCTTTTCAAAAAGACTCGATCCAATTCCATCCTTCTCAATGCTCAATTGTCTTAACCCCCCTCGCCTGATGTGAGACCTATTTCTGCCAAGAGAAGCTTAACTAATCCTCCTGTTAGGTGATGAATATTGCATACAGCAGCCACGCGTCATTGATGAACGCTTTGTTTTTCATCGGTTACACAGGAGTAAGTTCTTGTTAATCAATAGTACCTCTCAACTCTAGTCTCCAGCTATCTGCGGAATCTCTCCACATAGGTATAAATAAATCTTACGCCAGTGAACGCTGCACAGTGAAGAGGTGGTGCAGGGATTCTGCCAGAGAGAAGTGTTGTAGACCTGGTTAAAGTCTCTCAAGGGAATACTTACTACTGTAGTATGCATAAAGAGATTTTTGCAAAGAACAGACAGCTTTTAAGTTAACATAACTTAGGTTTTACTGTTACTATGAAATTTCTTGAGAAGGTGAATAATAAGCTTGAATTGTAGTATATGTACTTGTTTGTGAAAAGACACTTGAGGGATTGCCTTGGGATGAATAGATATAGCCTCTTGAGTATAAGAATTTTACTATTTAATATTGATGGCTTTGATGTCGCATGGCTAATGATTTCCTGAATTCTCCCAAAAAAACTAGAAAGTCATAAATCGTTGATCCAACCTGTTTGAACAAACAAATCTATGGGCTAAAAGGGAGAGGTCAGACTGGATGCAATCAAGGTTGTGCAATCAGCGATGCTGTTGAAAATTGGGACAGTGAGAACAACCACCCTTTCCAAGGAAGAAATGTTTTCATTGGCTGAAATTTTTCAAAACGTTTCATGTTGCATATTTTAGTTGCTAGGAAAACCTGGCATAAACCCATGAATTTAGCTAGGTTTGAGCTTGAATTTGTAGTATGACTCTAATTGATGCAGGATCAATGAGAGTTAGAAATAAGGATTAACGATGATGCCTACGTTTGTGAACTTCTATATTTATTTTCAATATACCTAGATACAGTCTGGGATGTCTGGAATAAGGTATCTTCAAATAAGCATGCAACAATACAAACTCAAATGCAGTACATCAGCTGCACTAGATGATTCCTACTGGAGGAAAGCTAATGTAAAGAATCTCTCCCCAGAGACTATAGAGACAGTCTAAGATGGCAGTGTTGTACCAAACCATGCCAAGTTTTTCTAGAAACTTTTCCAAGGAATCTTTATTGTTGCTATTTTTGGCAGCTTGTTACTAATATGATTTGGCACGAATGGGTGGAGAAGACCAAGGTTTTAAAAACACCTCATATTTCAGAAATTTATCTTACATAGAAAAACTTCATCAATATTTGTTTAACATAAACTATGCCATATATAAATAAATAAATTTGATATAATATTAACTTGAGTTAAGACTAAATAAATAGATAATATGGGACATCTTGGCATTAATTTTCAAACTTTTTGGTAAGCTTGGCAAGCAAGTTATTTTTCTATTCAAGTTTCATCAAATATACCAAATCAAGTAAAATGCCCTTACAACCTGTTTCGCACAAATCTTATATTTTATTTCAACACCTGTTTCACTTTATTTGAACCTGCTCTATAATGTTTCATTTCTGTGGAAGATCACAAGTCAAATTGAACTGCACCGACAAATCTTTTCATACAACTGGTGTCTTATTTGTTTTGCATGCTGCAAACACTATGCTTGATCCTGCTTATAGAGATGTTTCTTTTCCCCCACTATGTACAAACAGAAGCAATGGTTCCCCACCCATATACTCAATGGCAACAGATTGGGGGTCACCTTCACACAAGCCTGAATCAGACATGTCAATGTGACGACGCTACTCTTCAAACACATCAGGCCAAAGAGGGCCAACACTTATTGTACCCATTGAGCCAGATCGCAGATGTAGACACAAATATTTCAGCTAGTAGAGTAAGTTCATCCAAGGTAAACATGTGAACATAACACCTTGCTCTGATAGCTCTGAAGCTTGCCAGCACATCAAATTGTCACTACTGTGGATACAGATCTGAACATACCAGGGAGTAGGACAAGAAACGATACCTTATATAAACTGATGACTACTGAAAAATGCACTAGACAAAGATTGTATCATCTTTGTTACATGTACAGAAATATAAATCTTCGAGTAAATCTCACATGCTGCACTATCAGGTCCCTAATTCTAGGACCCGCAATATGTTTATATCAGGGTGGTGAGGTGAGGTGATGTGATGTGGGGTTTATCGCCACTTTCAAGAGTTTTTCACTTATATTGCAGCTGATAGTATTATTGCAGGAAGAAAGCCCGCAACATTATTGTGGCTATGCATTGCGGTGAAACCTGCAAGCATCGACTGGAACTAGAGAGGCATTGCACCCAAACCCGACTGCGTTATAGAACAGTTCTCTACTGCAGACAAAGTTGCCGAGCCCCTGGCGGGATTCGGACGACGGACATCCCGATCCAAAGCCGAACACGCTAACCATATCAGGGTGGTTTAATTTCTCAAAATAAACTAACAGATTTACTTGCGGAGTAGTTACTGAACATAAACCATATTTGATTCTGTATTCTAAGGAGTGAAAGGGTTGCTTCAAAGGTTCAACAGCAAAGATGTAAAACCTCATAACCTCATAATGCCTACTTGTGCAAGACTCATACGGCAGTTTATTGGTTAAATTAAAGGGCCGGTTCAACTCACCTTCGTAGGTTGGAGGACATTGGCAGGTATATCCATCCACTCCATCAATACACGTAGATCCATTCGCACAGATATTGTTGACACAGTCATCTTCGTTTATTTGACAGTTCCTGCCACGGAAACCTGGAAAACAACACAAAATGTTACATATTGCCACAAATCAGTTATTTGTTTAAGTTCAACATAGGAAATGTGACTTGAAAGTAAAGAAAATAATGAAAGATTTTTTAACTTTGAACCTGTAGCATGAGTTCATGACACAAAAACTTCCATCATAAACCTTTAAACATAAACACGTCTACAATTTTAAAACAGTGTGTAGCTTCTCGGAGTTGAAAAACAAAAATGTCATGTTGACAGCATGTTTATAGATCAAATAAAATCATTTGTTTACAAACAAAACATGCTCAACTTCTTATTGCTAATTATCGTAAATTAACAATAAAATTGAGTGGTTATTTCTACATTTGACATAAAAGAATGTTGCTTAAAAAATGTGGTTCAACTATTTCACAAACTGACGACTTAAAGTCACTCGAAATTCCAATGTAACCTGACAAATATCAACTCGATTAAAAATCAATTTCTGTGGCTGGTTTTCGCCTTTAATCTACGGTGCAGAGAGAGTGTATTCCTAACAGCAACTCATCATCGGGATAAGTAACCTTATCGGCACATTCTTCCAATATCTAAATTTGAACTTCTCCGTCGCAGTGATTTGACGGTTGTCCCCGAGCTTTATGTCTCTGTGTTTAAAGGGGCTCTCACACAAATTTTGTTGAGATTACAAAACCCTTGGCTATTTGGTTGTTTACCCCACAAACTCTTTCTGTTTGCCAAGAAAATTCTTTGTTCCCCGTAGAAAGTCTGTGGTGTGTAGGCTTGATAAACACTCGCTTCCTGTCAGAATGGCAATATACTACTGGCTAACCACTGCTTATGAATGAAGGAATTCCAAAACTGAAACCTTGACATTATAGGATATTTGTTTGAGAAACCTCTGTCAGGTTCCTAAGTAACACTTGTTGTGATGTCATCTTTATATTAAGCGACAAAACTTTCATACACTAAACCAAATTCCTCATTTTCAGAACAGAAAGTGTTATTAACTTCAACATAAACTGTCTCATCCTTATAGAATATTGTAAATTCAATATTGCCCCTTAATGATTTAAAAGAATAAAAACAGCAATTAAAATACAAAATCTTTTTTTTGTTAATTTGAAAAGAATGACATCTAATTTTGTCTTTTGCAAAATTACACAGTCAAGAGACCCAAAGTAACTAGATTATTGGCTCTAAATTATGTTAAAATTTACTTACAAGATAACATTAACAATTTACTTCCCCCCTTCCTAATTGAGAAAATATTCAAACCATTAAAATCAATCAAGAAGAATGCATAACAAAAGAAAAGTATCTTCATAGAAGTGTTACAACTTTCTGAATCCATTTACACTTCTTAAATCAATCTCAAACATAAGATACTTTAGTAACTTGCATCACACCCTCGTCTAAAGGACACACTTTCTGTGACACACATATTCTCTTCATTCAGCACAGTATAATTCCCATGCCCCCTGTATGCCACTTGATCTCCACACATCTCTTCCCATTATGCAACTCTAGTAGCTTCATTTGCACAAACTGTACAATTTGTCTCGAGTCACGATCTCAGTGACTATCTGAGAAAGAGTTCCGCGAGGGTGTTTGTCAACCTCAAACACCTCTCCTTTAGACCCAATCAACAGAGTAATGATGTGATAAACATCAACATCCACAGGTGAAGTTAGTGTTTCTACAAGTATTGGGCTGTTGCCGACAGATTACCTCTGGTCATCATATTGTTTTCAGTAAATATATGTATAAAGCATATTGGAACATGCAGATTTCAGCTGTCCACAAAATGATTATTGTTGCCATTCTTTTAGTCCAACAATTAGACTCAGAAATGAAAATTTGATCAATAAATCTAAAATTTGAAGAAGAAAAACCAAAAATTATGAAAACGAGACTGAGACTTCTTCATTTTCAAAGCCTAAAATTGAGCTGTTTTGTTATAGACTTGCTTAGGCTTTAATAGGCTTTCATCTCATTATAGGGTATGACTGACGACTAACAAACAGACCAGATCATCGAAGCAGTTTCAACAACTCGTAAACATGTCATTCCTCTTTCTGATTAGTATACCGACAATGAAATTAACACAATATTCGTCATGAATGTTCTTTGGTTGGAAAGGAAATAAAGAAGCATAAGTGTAAGTACATTTCATCAAAAGAAACTTCGAAACAACTGTAATACTATCACAATTCTTGTAGAAATTCACTTACAAAATTACTCTTTTGAAATCAAATTTGTCATGGAAATTATCCTCGTCAAAAGAAAAGATCAAATCGCCAAATCAATAAAACCAAACATGCAATTGATAGAGCAATCATGATTTCCTGATTTTGTTGTGTTATGAATATCTCTCTCTGTAAAAACTGTTGAACAAATCATACAGGCAATGTCATAAACATTTAACAAAAGCTGAGTTTATGATTCAAACTTCGATACAGACAGCCGACCACACTAATATGTATGACTTTGTTATGATAATGATAGAGTCCTGCCAATATACTCTCACTTAAACGTCAACAAAGACGTCAAATAAAGCTCTTTAAAACCCCAACGACACATTTCTATGGGAAGGTGAGTCAGTACTTCGACTTTAGTAAATAATAGTCAGCTGAATCATAGAAAAATAAAATATAAAGCGTAGTTCGGATTTGTCGATCCACATGACTTGAATATAAATACCCAGTTGGTGGGAAAGCCTGGTCGTGTAAGTGGGATGTGCCGATTAGTGTTTGACTTTCTGTCCTTCTGTATAGAGAGTGTACTACACTGATCTAATCAGAGCTTGAGAATATGGATCATCAAATATGACAAAATGTAGATTTGTTTGGAGGAAGGAGTAGGTAAGAAAAGGGGGAGTTGTTGCAGTCTGATCTGAGTTTGATCTAATCATGGCTTGGGTTAAATGAGATAATATGGACTGTCAAATATGACAAAATGTAGATTTGTTAGGAGAGCGTAGGTGAGAAAGGGCGGAGGGTTGTTGTAGGTTTGATTTAATACTCATGTTGGTATGCCTTTAATCTAGTCTGGGATCAAGTGAGAGAAATAAATGCCCAAATCAGATATTTGACAGAAAGATAGGGAAAATCTTACTGGAAGAAAGCTTAAAATGCCAATGTAAACAACTAATATTCAAATTGGCATCAAACAAAACAAATATCTTCATACTCGATAAGTCAACAGAATAGCAACAAATCACTTCAAAGAGGAACATTTCACCTCAATTTCTCATCAAGAGGACATTTGCATCTCTTTTATGACAGCAATAAACAGGTGACCAAAGGCTAAATAAGTCCTGTTAATAGAGTGTTACATAATAGATGTCATTTAATCAGAGTTCAGGCTTTACGGCCCTTGTTGATACTCAAAATATCCTTCTGCATTGTCAGTTAATAAAATAACTTAATCAAACGGGTGTCTAAGGTCTGTGTCAATTAAACAATTAATCTAACAATATGTATACGATCTCACTTTAACTCCATACAGAGGAAACAAAAGAAGACACATTTTATTACATAAGCATCTCGCACTTGGAGATATAGTTCATTTGTGACCTGTACCATATGTCAAGAATGAAAAGGGTTTAACTGAATCCTTCTACGATTTAGAACTATCCCTATTTTATAATTGAAGGGAGTCCTTTCTGACATTAATTTTGATGGTGCTATCTTATTTATTAAAAACAAATGACTCATATATCATAAGAACTACAGTATCTGTGGTGTTTGTTAATTTTTTTTTTTTAAAATGGGTGGGTTTTGTCCGGGTGGCTTATGTCTGGGTGGCTTTTGTCCTAGGTGGCAAATGTCCTAGGTGGCTTTTGTCCGGGTGGTTTTTGTCCGGGTGGTTTTTGTCCGGGTGGTTTTTGTCCGGGTGGTTTTTGTCCGGGTGGCTTTTGTCCGGGTGGCTTTTGTCCTAGACCCCATTGTTTTAGGTTCTCTAATACAATTGTGCATTAATCTGTAGCTGTTACATTTCAGAATCAGTCTGTTCTTGAAGGTTTCAAATGGATGTCTGAAATTTATAATCCTGTCAACCTCACTCAATACCTCTGCCTAATCCTCCTCCATTCCTCCCTCAATACCTGGGGTTATGTGTGATCAATATGGGCACAACAATTAAACACAACAGGTAATTGACCATCGGCCTCAGGTGAATTCACAATCAGGGGTCAGGTGAATTAATGAGGGGGTCAAGCAAGTTGACAAGAGCTTGGGCCAGAGGTGGGAAGTGGCAGGTGGCTGGATGAATCTGGGGGAATAAACAATTAGTGATTTGATGATGGGTGGGAAACGGGTTGGGTGGAAGAGTAGATTGGTCGATGGGTGGATTGGTAAATAAGGTGTGTAAAGGCTAAAAGGAGGGGAAGACACAAAAAAAGATAATATAAGATATGATTCTTCCTGTCCACAACTGTTATGGCTCCAAAGATAAATGATGAAGATTAAGTGATTCTAAAAACACAAACAATGAAGCATATTTTTCATTCCAAAAAAAACTTTTACCAAAACCAATATCTATTGAAATAATAAATTTCTTACTTTATTCGAAACAAGTTTCAGCTTCAATACAGGTGTTTTTCTAACAAAGACATGACACTGCACATAACACATTCCTCAACACTAACAGTAAAATACCTGTAATTAAACCAAGAGTCCTTACCCTCATTCAGGGCCCAGTGCACCTGTCGGCTGGCGTTCAATGAGATGGGGGAGGGAGAGGGGTTGAGGGGGGTCACCATAACACTGAAACTTGTGGATGGGAGGGGAATCAGAAGTGAAGGGGGGCTCTTCAACACTGAATCTGGGTGGACCGGTCAGTTAAGGGACAATAAGACACACTTGACCAGCTCAGGTAGCAAAGCGTGACACCTTTTGTTCACCTCAGCCCAGATAGAGGTCACAGGGAGATTCTGTTTGGTCAGGGACAGAATGAAGGCATAAACAAGGCTGGATCTATTTTCTTCTGGTGGAAACTGATGTGTAAACTGACCACCTTATATCATTGCTGTATATTTTCCGGGAGATTATATTTATTGTTTGTGGCGGATGTTTGGATTTGAAATTTATGAATAGTTATGTTGGTTATTGGACATTAAGAATTGTTGTTTTGGATCCTCCTGAGAAATAAATATAGGTTGAGATTATCGTATCTTGCCAAAGAGGATTTGCAGAAGTCTGAATTTGCACATTGTGAAGATAAAAAAATCATAAAAGCACCATGATTATGAAATAAACTTTCCAAAGCATACTGAACCTAGCCAAAACAATTGAGAGTCCAAAAAGGTACATATTTTTACCAAACTGAAATGTCCAACAAACTGTGTTTGCAAAATATCCTCGAAATCAAATGAGAATATTTGAATTGAGTAAGAGGTGACACTAAAGCTATTCCACATATAACATGAGCATGACAGGAAGTAGAAGTATGTCCTCTCCAAGAAGAGCTGGATGAGTGCTCAGTGAAATATAAGAACTCCACAGCTAGCATGAATCTCAAGTTTCCCATAACCTTCAGTGGTCTCCCATCAAGAAGAGCACCATCAGAGCAAGCATGTGTGCTTAATATGTCAAGTTCTGTCACATGACACTTCTCTGCCATTTCCTTTGTCCATGAATATTTGGTATATTCCTTTTAAAAGATAAGGATCTTCAAATACTTCTGTTCCAAGCTTGGAATAACTGACATGCAAAGTAGGGACTCATTACTCAGTAGGAAGATCAAGCACTGAAAATCCAAAGAATCTTTTCCATAACTATCTGGGATCCATTTAAAAAAAAGAAGGTGCATTGTCAAAAGCATGCTTCAAGATTACTTATTTGACTTGTCATTTCCAAAACTTTAATCCCCATTTTTCCCTTTGTTTTGAAATATTATGTTTCAATAAAGAGCGTAAGTGTACGTATGTCAATTGGAGAGACCATTCCACTTGGGTACAATTTGAGATGTGTATTTTTTATCAAGCACTGAGAAAGAAGAATACCAAAATCATTTCATCTCCACAAAATACCCTGTTCCTTTTGTCTGCAAAGAAATTATCTATATAGAGCAGGAAGCTTGAATTTCCCACACCAGAAAGTGGTCTCACTCTGAGATAGCAGCATGTGCTCTAAACATGTCAGTTCCAAGCTCGTGACAGTGTCTATCTCTGCAAAGTGATGCACGGAGCCATCTGGTTTTAGTTTGAACCAGTGGACAAAGAAGGTTCCATGTCATTTTTTACCCAGCATCCTCATGTGACTTCCTGTTTGTTGCAATAATTGTCCTCCTGATATATGGCTTAAAATAATTTTCTAAGTGCTTGTAATTTGACAATTTTCTTGAAATCCTTTCCATATGTGCTCTTAATTTTTTTATCATTTAATGTTTGCATTTTGAATTTTAACTTACATACTACCAAACTTGTTCAAAATCTTGGCAATAAAGCTACATAAACAATTGACTATGAAATATGTTTTTCAGCACTTTCAATATTTCATAAAACAAAGACACTGTATAGAAATTATTATTGTCCGGTTGAGTACACTTGGCATTATTTGCTTTTGGTATTTTCAACAAAGTCCCACTCATAAACCCTCCTACTAAACAAGATGAAAAGAGGAAGAAAGGATATTTCCAAGCTAGTAAATCGCTCCAAGCAATTACCTTGAATCAATTTAGCCTCTTACCAGATTGATGTCAGCCTATCAGACAATGGGTCCGGAGGATTCTAATCTGCTAATCAGGGTAATTAACACATAACGACAACCATCGCCCTTCCTTGATTAGCCTCCACGTTCACACCAAACTGTCAATTCCCAAAATGAATTATTTCGCTTTTTTCCAACTCAATATATTGGCTTGAGGCAAAGGAAGGACCTCACATACTTCTCAAATGTTGACAAAGTCTTGCTTAAACAAAGAGTCGCTTTTGTTTCGCCCTTGGGCTTGTATATTGGTGGCAAAAGCTTGCATGAATCTTTCTCCAGAACGACATTATCAACAAGATCTACTCTTCAAGGATATTGTCATAGGCATGATGTTCATATTTCAACGCTAACTTTCAAACAACTTTGATTTTTGAAAATTATGGCAAAAACTGAAAATTGATGTTGGAACTGAGTCAAAAGGCAAACAATTACAATCTTTATAAGATATTGCGAAGCTTCAGGTGGATTTTGGGGAAAGTGTCAATATTTGAATTTTGTGAAAATATGCTGCGTGTGAGATTCTGAGCAAAATTGAACTTGCTTTGCTTATTTCCTATTGAAATGTGACCTTCAAAGTATTGACCTCCAAAGCTTTATTGCTTCTAATAATTGATACATATACTGAAGCAAAAAACTAAACTTAAATATAGATCCTGTACGTTTTTTCAGGATAGAATTCAAATTATTAATTGACTTCAAAGATCAGCCATATCAAAGATATCTTTAGAAACGAGTCACTTATTTCTCATAAACTTTAAATAGTATTCTAATTACACTTAAACACAAAAGTTTCATTATACATATTCATCTACGAAAGCACAATCATATTTATACCTCGAAACTGCAAGGTACTTTTACTTTCACTGCTCCAAATTTACAAGCTCTCAGTCATTAGGAGTCAACATTGATCAAGAAAAAGGCGTAAACCTGTATATCTTTACATCTAAACCAGTGAACTCCATGACTGGAGCGCGAGACCTGATAACATCAAGGAATACAAATAACGCTGGCATAATGAATCAATCATTGCATGAGAACGTGCTGTTATAGGCCATGTCATTGTTGCTACTCACATTTATATTCTTAAGAAACTCTCTAACTACATGGACATTCACACATGAAAACTTGGAAAGGTGTAACTGCAAAGTTTTTTTAATTTAACTGTAACTTGAAAAACACTCCATGCAATCTGATTTATGTTAGGCCATTAATTTTATGTTAGCCACATTTATATTTTGAAGAAAATCTCTTTATGACATTGACATTGTTATATCATTGCAATTTAACTATCTGTCTATCTGTCTACTTACTCCATTGTGTTGAATGATGGCCTTATTTATCAAATTTTCTTACAGTTATGACATTTTTAGCATTCACTCATAACACCTAATATCCATCTTATCAACACAAAAGGAAACAGAGTAAATTTCAATCTTTTAAGAACAAGAAATCAAAAGGTAAAACCAATATGTTCTAAGATGGCTACCTGGTGAAGGGACACCATCAGTTATGAAGACATCTCCTTCTATGAATAGCTTATCCATCTAGTGTTTAAAGGGACAGTCCTATCGGGGTAGTTTTTGTTGAAACGAAATTCATGAGGACGCAGTGATGCATTCTATTCTTTGCCAAATGTTAAATCTAGAACAACTAAAATGTTACCCTCACTAACATAGATAAAAATATGTTTCACAATAAAATCACGCAATGATCATATATAAGTATTAACAGGGAAGTACTCTTGAATTTTGTCTCCACAAAAAATATCCCAAAAGGCCTGTCCCTTTGATGTTTAATGGAGGATGAGCATACTGTAGCACTACAGTAGTAAATTAAACTTGTGGCTCATCACTGAGAAATATAGTCAGTCACTCATTTGGGAAACATTTACATTTCACCCTTTCCTCTTTACAAAGAATCATATCTTTTCACATAAACTTTGTTACTAATATCCCAGGTCTGATTGTTCTTGAAAATCAAGTTAAAGCTTCACAAAATTCAAAATGAAGTTCAGCAGTTATTTGATTGACAATTCCTAATGTGGCTGTCATCTTGATTTTTTTTTTAAAACACTTCAACATGTTGTTTTACATTCTACAAACAAGCAAAATGTTCAGAACTTTTATCAAGTCTACATATCATTATGCTTCTACCTCTATAAGAAGGATAAGAGCAACTCAAACTCTAATTAAAAGATTATGAAACTCATAAAGTGTTCACTTCATCAAAGATTTAATAAAGATCACATAGTTCTTTCTGTAACCTTGACATTATGTTATTTAGTTTAATTTGGTTAATTAAACTCCTACTTGTAAGTTTCTTCAAAGGTGGTCTAAAATACTTTTATCTTAAAATCTAAAGATCAAGTACTTGAGTGCTTTCTGAATACTAATTGACTATAATAATCACTATGCTAATGTCTAAAAGGTTCGCATTATGATCTACAAGAGACCAACTTGTCTTAATGTTCTGTTTTTTAAATATACACAAAAAGTAACATACTACATACATTTGTTGCTTATATAGCACCAGGGTAACATAATGTTTCACTTTAAAGGGGCAGTAGCACGTTTTTAGAGGGAATAAAAGGTGATGTCAGGAAAATAAAAATTAATGGTTCCAATTGAAAGATAATGTATTTAAACTAAAAGGAGCAGTAGTAATTCAAATATATAACGTAAAGTTTAGCAATGCAATTGTTTTTTCTTACACAAAATGAATTAAAGGTGTTCACACAAATGGCCGCCAATGGATTTTTATGTGAATCTTCATACTTTGTCATCTGACTATGGATGATTGGCTTGTGTAATAAGATTTTAAACGATATCAAAATAATACATTTAGTATTAACTTTCAATTATCAGTGAAAAATTTAGAATATAAAATTATCAAAAAACGTGCTACTGCCCCTTTAAACTTACAAAAGCATGTGAACTCCCAAAACTGTGTCAGACCAAACATATAATGTTGCTTGTAAAACAGTCTTGGTAACATTAGGTCACAATATTCAAATGGTTGTAATACTACTTAATTTCGCCTCGATATAGACCAGGCATGCTGGGAAAATGATGGGCCATTACCCAAACGGAACATATACTTGAAATTTCTCAAGCTCCACACGTAAGTTCACTCAGGCCTGTGTCAACTCTTTCCAGTAATTAAGTAATTCATTAACAAAAGGATATTCTTAATTTAGACGAACCTATTTCCTTCCGTGTACCAAAGGGCTTGTGAGAATGTTTCTACACACGTACTACTCGGTGACCACTACTTATCAACATCAACATCATCACTCGCCAAATTAGGTGATTTCTCAGTAGTGAGCGGTTGTCAGAAATGTGAGAAATCTCATACACTTATGTTGTTGTATAAGTAATTCGAGAAATTGTAATATATACTTAGTCTGGAAAGTTAGGAAACATGACGTCTGTCATTAACTAGATAACTGTTAAGCCATTTTTAAAGAGAAATTTGTTGTTTTTTAAACAAAATGACCTAAATAATCAATTATTATACTGTATTGAATGTACACATATGGTAATATTAACTTTAATTAATAAACTAACAATAAACTAAACAAATAAAGAACATCATATCCAATATCTGGAATCATTTTTAACAAAACAATTCTTTTTTTTCTTCTGAAGGAAATTAAGATGATTGAAAAATTTGAAATATTCAAGTATAATTTCTCATGACACGCAAAAGGTTTAAAAGAACAGTAGTTTCTGTCAAGTTCTGCAGACATATCTTAATTTCACATGTTAATTTCTGTCTAAAAGCACTTATAAAATCTAAAATATTCATATACATAATTTGTTGAACAAGCAAAGTGAAGTAGTTTACAAACATAGGACTCAGAGTGAACTGTAGTTACTTGAGCTGCATAAATATTTCATTCCCCAACGGTGTAATTAAGGGTCTTTTATATGTCAGTGCAATTAATGGAAACAGAAGCCTTATGAATCATAGACTGACTAAATAGACCATCAACTGTATAGTATGACACACTGCTGTATAATGCATGGAGGCCATTAGTTCCAGTGCTGTGATACATTTTTGAAAGACATTTCAATTAGTACTCAGTGCCTTGTGTACTTATACATATTCGAAAAGAACAAAAGTAAGACATACATGCCATTAAGATAATTAATGTTGATGAATTATTGTGTTCAACATATCTGGACAATTGGGGATTTTTCGAATATTTTGAATCAAACTTCCTCTTTAAAACACATGCACACCACAAGGAAATGATATGCATATCAGATGATCATAATTCCTTGACACGATGTACCCAAAACCTACATAGATAAAACATTATAGAACAGGATTAATAACTCAGATAAGGATATTGGAATAAGTTAAGGAAACTAATTTAAAATCCCATTAATGCACAAAAAAACTCCAATTTAACTGCTTAATTAATGTCCTCCTGCAAACCAGTCTGCGGGGCCAAATGACAGGAATATCAACTCAATTAAGGGCTTATTGCAGAATAGAAATCTGATGAAAGCTGTAACAGAACATCATGGAACCTGCACTGCAAGTGTCCAAAACTCAAAACCTAAAATCATGTTTTATGGTTTGATCCAGTTGGATCAATTACTTTCGTTAGAATAGAAAACAAAAATAAAGAATATGCAGATACCAAAACATTTTCATCTCTAAACTAAGAAACAACAAGTAAAACCAAATTTGAAGAAACTTCCAAAAACACATGCTCTGTATATCTAGATAAAAACCACTGAACAAAGAGACAGCCTTGCTGTACACCAAAAGCATGCATGGCTGGGATTGGCTGTCATTGCCAATTTGAGGGAGAAACTTTTCGGTTTTCTGACTTGAAGAGTTCAAAACAGCGTCTCCAATGTCTTGACACACTTTCAGCTTGCTAGGAGTGTGGGAAAGATACTATCTAAGCCAATGTCGCCATTTTTTAAACAGGCACGCCAGACAAGCTAATCTGTTTTTGCAAGGATGGAGTCTGGATTTGTGAATGTTCAGCCCAGTTTATGAGTTTCAGGCATTTATGAACTAAATAATCCTATTTTTATCCAATCTCTGTTGATGAGTTTGAGGCATTTGTGAACTAAATAATCTCATTTTTATACAAGAATTCAAACATTACATCAACACTGGGAACAACTTAACGACCATACCATATATTCCAAAACTAATCACTGGAAGTTTTATATCAGCTCGGTGAAGAGGTTTTGTCTTATCAGCCAAAGATGTATATACCTAACCAAATTGGTCATGCTTGAAAACTACCGATATCTCAATATACAAAGAAACAACCCTTCCATAATCCAGAATTTCTAGTCTAGAGCCAGAGCATATAATAAAGAAAAGCTGACTGAAATCGGCACCTTGTATACATTTGTTGTACATGTACAAGTACACAGCACAATGCTCCAGTACGTTTTAGTTACAATGCATGGGTAGATTCATATTGTTAAAAGATATGCAAATTTCATATTTCAGTTCAGCTTTGGGCACCCGCTATCGTGGGAAAATATTTTTTCTGACAAATGACAGAGTACATTAAGGTCTATCCATTGCCCGGTGGTTTATTTTCCCAGATGATTAGTCTGTAGATATGTATAAACGTCCTATCAGATATGAATAAAATATACATTTATAGGTTTTCATATACAAAAGATTGCATTGACAGGTTGTATTACACATGCAGCTCTTTGTAGTTATGTTTCTTTTAAACACTACCTCATAGGAATACTACCTTTCTAAACCTGGAAACTTTACCTTATTCTCTGTGAGATCTTGAAATCAAGCTACACTATGCTTTTATTTCATACTAAAAAATCAATAAATTACAAGAGCATATTTGTTTTATTTCACTGTCATCTATCCTATAAGATAACTCCCTTTTAAAAACATTTGAATTCAGATATTCTCAATGATTAACTCCTGTTCTCTGGCTAACTCATGTTCTAGCCAATTATCATCAGGGATAATATCCTCTGAAGATGAAACCAAAGGTGGCATTCCCTTTAATATGTTATAATTGATAATAGAAATGTTTATATACTATGACTGTCACAGTGATGGTATTAAATTTTCTCTTCTCTCCCTTCAAGGATAGCAGAAAAGCATACCTCACAGTACATCACCTCAGTTTGGTAGATATACGATTCAGAGTAACATAACACCAGTTCACTCCAAAAAAGACCAGCGAGAGTGCAGGTATTGTAATTCACTCTTACTATATCTGACTACAGTTTCTAATCCCTGTATAAAGTTACACACCTTCCCGACACCTGTATATCCTGTACTATTCATCCAGCAAGTATACATACCATCAACACATCATTATACAAAACAGGTTGAAATGTAAATTGTGTGAAGGGCAATCATCAAATCAACAGATCAGTTAAAACTTTACATTTTAATACTTAACCGAAACAATGCCATTTTGGCCAGAATTAAATCTTTCAAATATTTTATCTATTTTCAATGATTGTCAAACTTGATTTTCTTTAAATTCATTTATTTATGCCAGGAGTATTTAGACACGAGATCAGTGAAAATTTGACATGGAGAATGACTACTGCTGCCCTCTCATGTCCTGGTATCAGAGTAGCATGATAATGAATTGGCTCTGTACACTATCTCCTAACATTACACGATACACTAAGTCTCCTCTCCATCATCTACAACTCTCTGCTCTACTTAGCGAGAGGGTACACTGGTGTAATATCTCAACTCTCCCCCTTCCTTCCTGCTCCCCCCCCCCTCCCCTCCACAACATGGCAGGACATGACCTTCCCCCTCATTACATAAAACAGTACATTGCTACTCTAAACCCATTTAAAGACCCAACCCTCTCCCAACTGATAACCTCATTTAGACATCTGCTTCCATCCAGTCCTCCCAACACAATAAATTCTTCAAGCCTCTAAACATTCAATTTGCTTGAAAATTAGCCAGTGTATATTCATCTGCTTATTGCAAAATGATAGACAAACCTTGAACAATTACCAATCTGTAACAAAAGAAAAAGGATACTGAATTTTGACCTATACCATACTTTCAAACCTCATCAAGCATATTTCTAAAAATATACAGATATAGCGAACTCGGATATAGCGAACAATCGGATATAAAGAAAAGAAATTTTAGTCCCCTCAAAAGCTGTATGTTTGACAGCTAAACGAGAGAGGCGAACACCGAATATAGCGAACTAGATTCGTTAGTCCCTTGGAGTTCGTTTTATCAGTGTTCTACTGTAAATAAGTTTACAGCCCTCCACCCCTCCAATTCTCACACTACACCCTGGTATCAAGAAGAAGGAAAGACAAAAGGAGGGGGCAGATGATGAGGGGAGGAGGAGGAGGGGAAGGATGCATTAGATCAGGAAGGATGAGGTCACGAGGCCATCAACAACAGATAGGGATACATCAGATAGGATAGGATAGGTAATTATGCTCACAAATTTTGAGAGTGTTGAGAAGTTTGATATATAGCCTCAAGAATGTGAACAGAGACCAGTGGGCATGAAATCATTAATTCTCTATATGCTCCCTAACCAATGCATACAGGGTATATTGAGTGAGTTACTGTTTTACGCCGCTCAGGCAATATTTCAGCCATTAGCAGTGTCCAATGCATAAATAAAAGTAAAGATTATTTGAGAGCATTTTTCTTAATAAAGATAGATATGGCAGATAAAATTAGGGTGATGAAATTGTAAGAATGCCAATGTCGTAAAACAAATTCATAAATCTGCAAATAAAGTGCGAAGAAGCATATGGAGAAACAGAAACTACACACTCATACAGACAGACAGACAGACAGACAGACAGACAGACGGACGGAGTGGCACGAGGGGGTGGTGACTGCATGTACTAGCGGTTTGTATCCATCATCAGATCGCATGAACCTCTCCCACACATACACGAAAATAGGCCTGTCTGCATAATTGTCTCACTTGCTCCTACAATGATTATGCTAGCTGAAAATAACTCTGTTATACACATGAACTCTTAAATAGACGTCGCTATGCAATCTTTTGCAAAGTGCTTATCATGCAACTCTTAACATATTTTGTACATCTTGCTAGGCATTCACTGATGATACTTGTAACATTGATGATACTTGTAGCATTGATGAAACTGTATAAAATCAAAACATAAGAATGCAGGTGAAAAAGAGGTGAGGTGATATGGGGTTTATTGCCACTTTCAAGATTATTTCACTTATATCGCGGCTGCTAGTATTATTGCAGGGAGAAAGCCCGCAACACCATTGTAGCTATGCATTGTGGTGAAACCTGCGAACCATGGGTGGCACTGCGCTGAAATTCAGTGTAGCATTGCACCCAAACCTGACTGCGTGTAGAATAGTTCTCTACTGCAAACAAAGTTGCCGAGCCCCTGGCGGGATTCAAACCACGGACCTCTTGATCCGAAGCCGAATGCGGTAACCCGCCCCCCATGTGGAAAAGAGAAATCAGCGTTGTTAATCATTATTTACTGGAACAGTATATCTTTTACATATTAATTAAATCAAATAAATTATTACACTAAACTGATGCACTTTGTTTTACTTAATGAGAAATAGCCCATTTATATTTTGTATTGACTATTTACAACAGATTACAAACAAAACCTTAAGTTTATCAACAATGAATTCCTAAAAAATAAGTTTTATAATGTCCTGTTAAGTAGTATTTGTGTCTATTTTATCGACAAGTGCTTCCACTGTCATATACAAGTCCATTACATTGTTCCACTGCGTCTTCAGGACGACTTTCCTTCCTTATACGAAAATAGCATACAACAATTTCTGATCAGAACACAAGAAGATAAAATATGAAATAATATACATCCTTAACAAACTTGGTAAATTTTCAATTTTTACTGTGTTAAATTGTTTGAATTTTATTTTTTTTAAACTGCTGTCATATTAGAAAATATTTTGTCACTATTCTTTATTCACAATCAGCATTTAAATAATTCTTTGAAGAATATTAACATGTTGATAAAGCTCCCTAAAGATTATTTTCTCACAATACTTTGAACTAAGGAATATATCTGAATACAGTTTAGTTAGACAACATCCTCCACTATGACCGTCCCTTTCTAGCCAGAAGGATAATTTCCTGACAGAGGAGATGTCTTATGTCCTGATTCAATGTGACCATCTAGTTCGCATGTTCAAATCATAGAAAGTCATTCATAATATTTACTTATTACATACCAAAACAGAGACCAAGTATGGAAAATAATGGAACAATTTTTTTATGATACAATGGTGATGATTAGATAATTCTCGTTCTAAAAATCTACAAATAACCCTAACTTCATATTGCTATTGGCCAAATCTTTAATTAATTAGGACAAAAGGTAAGTAATTATTAAGTAGGTAATAGGTAAGTATAAATATTCCATCATCAGCTCAAGGTAAATAATCAACAATTGAACATTTTACACTCAACATTTGAATCATAAGTCAAATATTTTTGAGGGCCAAATTTGAGTAACCACAGCTCTTGAATAAAAGGAATAAGCATTGTAGACTGAAAAAAATCTAGAATATGACGCGACCCCACAAAGGGTTTAAATATGCAATGTTCTTTCTGTAACGAATTAGTTCAAGTTTGACAGATAGTTCCGACTTAGAAAAAGCACAGCTCTTGAATAAAAGGTATAAGCATTGAAGACTGAAGAAAATCTAGAATATGACACGACCCCAACAAAGGGTTTAAATATCTAATGTTCGTTCTTTTTCTGTAACAAATTAGTTCAATATTCAAAAGGAATAAGTATTAAAGACTAGAGAAAATCTCCTAGAATATGACGCGACCCCCACAAAGGGTTTAAATATCCAATGTTCTTTTTCTGTAACAAATTAGTTTGTTTGACTTTTAGTTCAATATTCACAGTCATACTAATCCTGTTCATAATCTATTGAACTGAAACCAAGTCACACTGCGACACAGATTATCAAGCCCTCTCCTTCATGTAAAGGTATCGGTGACACCAGGCTGAAGGATTACATCGAGATAGTTCAGAAGAAGGCTATCATTACTATCAAACAGGTCCTGTCACAAGTTTCAATAATCGATATAATCAATATATTGAAATTGATCCTCTTGACAGTTGAGTTCAAATAGCTACATATTGATATTGGCTTTACACACAGTAGGACAAACAAAACAAAGCGGAAAGGTTTTGTTGGGAATTCAGTTCTCTCAGTTTAGCTAAATTAAATCTTTATCTGAAGCTAAGTACAACATATTTTATTCATTATTCCTTTTAAAAAGCCAATTATTAATTATTGTTATCAAGACCTTAGAAATACACCTTAAAGTACTATAAGGACCACAAAGGAAAATAATCATATTTATTTTTGAAGGAACACATATTGACCCCAAAACTTAACTCCGATATAAACCAACCTGTTGACATTCTATGTAACTGCATCTGAATCAACATACATTGATCGGATTATCTTTAATGTAATATTATTATCACACAAATTATAGTGTCCTTTTTCAGAACATGTAACCCTCTTTTCCATGTTATATTTGCAGTTGCAATTATAGATATGCAAAATGTTGATAATAAATAATCAATTTGAAATTGAAATTTGGCTCTCTCCTATTGCACATGACATACTTGATTAACTGTTTCCAATCCTTCACTCAAACAATGCAGAGGTGGTCATAAAAGTAAATAAATTTTGGATCACATCCAAACAATTTTTAAGGTAATACAATTTTCCCAAATCAATATCTATTATAGTGAAAAATTTGGAAAAACAAACAAAAACTTAATAACTGTATGAAGTGCCATAACTTTCACCCCTAACCTTTCATTATCCTTAACCAAAACATCCTCTTGTTGACAATGACCCCTCATCCTGTTTTATGTAGTGTAATCAAATACAAGCCTAAAGGTGCTTCTCTATTATTATAAATATTATTTAACGTGGAAAACTTGTTCATGAACGTATAGTAATCTCAATTAGAAAATTTCATCCCCAAAACTGCCATTTTCATAAACATCCATTGCTTATACTGACCCTCATTACCATGTACAAAATCTAGATCACATCATCCCCCCCCCCCCCTCCCAAAACATTGCTTTCACAACCCCTTTTCCCCACTTCTTGTAGCTTCTCCCTACAAAGTGATGTAAATATGGAGGAATAATGTGTCTAATAGCCAGAGTCTGCAAGCAGCCACCCCAGTGTTTATATGCACCACATTTCATCATGCCGGTCTGACGTAGCACCACCGCACTGAGAATCAACTTCCAGCAGAGTCAAGGCTCTAAACTTGGTCTAATGCCAGGAAATTGTCTACAAACCATTCCACAAACTAACCCCAACTACATTACACTAATAGGTACAAAATGATGCTATGATTGTATGAGATGTTGGCTTGGTGAGTTGAGATGGGACACTGACAAGCCATGTTGCTCGCGACATATCAACAGTTGGGAAAAGTTTGACAAAGTTTGAAAAGAGTACTTACTTGCAAGGAAAACAAGCACTCCTAGTATCCACAAGTTTGGTAAGTGGGACCCAACCATTGTTGGTTAGGACATGGTCCAGTAAAACATCCAAAGAGTAGAATTATCCAAGATGGGGGACAAACGGTAGATCCCTCAAGAAATCACAGACAGGAGTTGAGTGACGCTGGCTGAATGCCTATACACTTGCCTGGCCGGCTGTTGCTTGCTAGAGTCTCATGGCCTCGATGGCTTCCCCGGTTGAGCGAGCACGGTCTCACATCACACGCTATGACAATTACTCGGTCACATGGTGTGCTGCTGGTAGGCGAAAGCAGGGGGAGAAGGGAAGTGGCCTATTCAGATGGTAATCACAGCCCAGAGCTTAGCCTATAATAAGCAGCCTTCTCGCACACAAAAGAATTTCGGGAGTCCTTGCCTGGCTCACGGTGGAAAGGGAACTGAACTGCTCTCCCCTCACAAACAACTGGGGCTGTACTCTGTGAATGGGAGCAGGTCCCTCAACCTGTCTGAGGTAGCAGTACTTGGGTCAACAGGGCCAGGGGCTATTGTGTGGGCTACAGTTGTAATTGCAGTGGGGACTTGAGCAGGGATTCACTTGATTGTTGTTTTGCTGCAGTTGGGACAGTCGCTTGAAGAATGTTAGTGATGATGCTGACATACTGGGCTGCATTTGGTACTTACTTTTTGGTTGAAGTAGATAAAAGTTGGCATGTCATGTTGCGTCATCAGGGTGAACTGTTTTTGTTCACAATTAAAGATATGTTTGCTGAGGTTGATTTAATGGTTCTTAGTGGCAATTTGTGCGCTTAGCTGCAGTTAGAAGTTTGCCTGTTTCTGTTTTAGATTCCCAAGAAAAAGTGATATGCAAGTTTTTTAGTTGCAGTTGGGACCTTGCATATAGTAATTTTTAGCAGGAGTACTTGGGTCCACTGGACTGCAGTTGGGTTCCATTATGCTAGACCTCAATAGAGATTTGTATTGTGGCTAGCAGTTGGTGAATTGTATTGTTCCCACTTCAATGAAATACAGTCCTGTGTGTGAGGTTCAGTTTCCCAACTGTATCTAGTTACAACCCCTGTGCTTGGCTTTGTACAACCACTGGTTTCTTTTCTTTCCCTTTCTTTTCCTCAAATGATGATGCTTATCTTGAATTTTTCTCTGTGATTAATCGGAAATTACTGATTGACATGTTTTGACTTTTGGTTTCTTGATTAGGTATGATTTGGTTGGTATGTAGAGAATGTAAACAAATAATTTATGATTTGTTTGGAAGTATTTATTGAGTTTTTTTGGTAATAATTTGGAAGATCATTAATTATCTATAAATTTACCTACAATATTTTTCAGAATCAAAATCAAGAATTCAGAATTAATCATGTAACATCAGCATTAAAAAAAAAAAGATTTCATGCAAAATTAAAGCCAAATTTGAATTTAAACAATTTTAAATGTAATTTCAAAATTCAAAGAAAATGGTTTATGTTGATAAATAGCAATGAAGATGAAAAGTGACGAATGACGTATAGATAAGTGTCACTTCCCTGTACTGAGTAACTTGTCAATACTCGTAATGGCCGACAGTCTGAATCATCACTTCTGTCACAACGTTTACTATTTGTCACTCCACAAGGAAACCGGCTTGGAAAGACCGTATCAGTAGAAAGATTTTCATGTCAACTTATATTGACAGGAATCACAACTCATTCACTATAGGAAGATCCAGGATCCATCACTGGCTCGTTGGAATATTCCTCCGTTAAAAGGGTTAACATAGGTTGAGAAGTTGATGCTCCATTTCAAAATTTCCCATAGTCTCATAACCAATACAGATCTTGTTTCATTTCTGTTATCTCTTTTTGTTGTGTGAAAATTAAAAATATAAACTCTATAATGTCAAACCAATCCACAAGGTATGAGCACCTGACGGGTAAGTCCAAACAAGAAAATACTTTAACAATCAAGCAGTTGAATTGCTATAGAAAAGCATATGAGGGATTAACACAATTCATTAAGGACTCATCAACCATCAACGTCCTGCTATATAGATAATGGTTTACCAAGAATGGCCGCTCAATTTTGATATTTTCTGCACCTGAAATTGACACTTATCAACATTGAATGACACTGCTCATGGAATTGTCCAAGAAAAGAATCTCATGATGTATCACAGTATAAAACAATCCATTCTCTAATCATCAATGTTCTATTTATAGAAGTTCATCCATGACAAATCCATCACATCTTCAGAAGTATATCCAAGTCTCTCCTGTACCTCTTTCCATCCAACTTTTCTAATCTATCTCGATATCCAAGTCCTCTTACCTTATCTTACTCACATGGAAGATGAATGATCTCACAACAATGTATAACAGTACATTTCGTCATCAATAATGTTCTATTTAAAGAATATCGTACTCAATTCACATATGTAAGTCCACACAAGTCCATCGTATGTTCCTCCAATTTCCTCATCTATTTAGGCATCCATGTTTTCTTTCTTTCATTATCTCTCAATTTCCCTACGCTCTTGCAACATAAAACAATTCATTCCGTAATCACCAAAGCACTATATATAGAGTGTCATGCACCATTAGTTGTGACGTAGGTGCAAACCCCTTGCTCAATGAGATGACAGCTCGAGCAGTGCTCCATATCGGGTGGAACCAGCAGTAATAACTGTCTCCAGCTCTTGCGAGTCATTCAAGTGCAGCGCCATTGTTTCAATCCAGAATATCAATACTCGTATCTCGTCAAGTGTGACCATTCTACATCATTTCTTACTTTCCTGCACAAAAACTCATGTCAACCAAAACGTCAGAATTGTCACTTCTTCAAATAATGATGAAAACTGAAATGGGTCATATGATTAGTTTCTTTATTCCTGTTTTCTCTTGTGTGATGTTACATCGAGTCGTACTTCAGAACAAACACATTCCAGTTAGACCATACAATAAACAAAGGTTTTTGTATAAGTTGCATGTTTGTCAAAGATGTAAATATAAAACAATGTTTGCTGTTGTACCAATAGATAAGAAATAATTAAAAGTTTCTTCATCAAAGAGAGGTTACTTGAACAATCCTTAAACAGGCATTCTTCAAATCATCAATTGATTGAAGAAGAATTAGGTATTGAAAATTGATGCATTGAAGATATTTCACCTTGCAAGGTAACACTGTCTACCTGGTTCCACCTCACTGATTGTTCTACCTGAGCTAACGAGCTATGACAGATGACAATGCCTCACCTGACAGTTCCAGGTAGATAGACAGAGGGAATTCATTAACTAATTCAATTAATAACTGGAGCAGCAACTGTCATTCAAATGGTTGGAAACGGGTCTTACTGCCCGAGGCTAATTACAATGTCCTATCTAACAAACACCTGCGGTTACCTGGGGCCAGGAGCTCATTAAAGGTATATCAAAGTAGATATATTGAGACAGATTAACAGTCTGAAGTGTCAACATCAACAAGTAGATTGTATTGATAGTCTGTGTCAGATTCAAATGGAGTATAGTTATTCAGTCATATTCCTTTTATCAGGTTCTGATCAGGTAGATAGCTCATTAGGTGTAAATAAGTAGATATACAGGTAAACCGTGACTGATTTGGTGAACTACCAAGACCCAATACAAACAAGTTGATTGAATTGTTACTCATTGTCAGATTCATATTGAGTAAATTTCTTTAGTCATATTTACTATTAACATTAGGACACCTATTCAATTTATTTTTAATTTAATTTAATTCAGTAAATCAAATTCTTCTGTTACACTCTTCCTTCAAATACAAAATCAAAATAACCACAGATTAATCAAAAAAAATTTAATCATTTAATTTAACAGATTAAAATTTTAGAATCCTTCTCCATGAAAAAACTGCTTTCTAATAGAATGAAAAGGCTAACTATATATCAAAAACAGCATTTCTATAACAAAAGCAGTTACTCTCCGTTCCTCACGCAAAGGTTCACCATCATTGGAAAATTGTCATGGGTTTCGCTCACAGTTCAAAGCATCTTATCGAGCAATGTCATTGCTGCATTCGAAATCAGTGTTTGTCTTATGGAAAAAGTATGTGTTGTTCCCGAGGCAAACAAACCCTTTGTGGACAGAAGCTTTGCAGTTTTGTTGTCTTTGTGAATAGCATGCCCAAAGAAAGGTTCATGCCACAGATTTCAGATCGCTGGCCCCATATTAGCTGTAGGGAGAGGGTGACGATTCTTGGTGGCCATGTTTGTCCAAGAGTTACCTGTCCTTGGGCACCAAGCTTACAACAGATTGGGTCTAGGTTTTTATGAAAGTTCAAATAGACCTAATCGTTGTTTGGGTAAAAACAGAGCGTTTAAGATGGTACATGCAAGCCGTGTGAGGTGACGGAGATTTGTAATGGATATTTGTTGTGTGATGTAAATAATAATTTTTTTGTGAAATTTTGATTTTTCCACAAAAACATTTTTGAAAATTAAAGTAAATAATGGACACTTATGGAATAATTATTTGGAAATATAATTACCTTTTTTTAGGAAATGACATATCTTCTTATAAAATTTTGCTATTGAGTGCTATTTGATTCTTATTTGAATAAAGGATTGTCTGGAAATTTAAAAAGTTATGAATCGAAAACATAATATACAGATTAAGCTCTATTATTTTTTACAAAAATAAAAATAATAGGTTCAAAAGATTCATAAATATTTCTAAACACTGAGGATATTAATTGTTCAAATTGATAAATTAATTTCACCTTTATCAATTTATATGCCAAAAATTTCAAAAGCAAAGGCAGAAAAATAATTAATTTACAGGAAAGCAAACAGAAATTGGAGCTTTTATGATTGACAAATGAATTTAAGATAGAGTAATTCCATGGTTTGTTTGTGGACAGATGCATGCTCTGATTGTTCATGAAGAGAATAGGACAAAAACAGCTTCCCGGCAGTACCCCTCTCACAAACCTGCGTTTTCTTGTTGAGGGATGGGTATCACACGATCATTTCTATGTGTTTTGGGCACATAAAAAGATTAAAAGCTTGTCAGAAATAGAATATTGTTAGGATTGATTACACACAATGTTTGTTCATTCCTTGATTAACAAGAACTAATCCTGCAAACTTATCATTTTGGCAAAATAAATCATGTGATCAGTTCATGAACTTTTAAAACTTTTAGATATAAATATGTAGACATTTTATCACTTGTCAATCCTTATTTTCTTGTTCAATGAAATATTTAATATCTTTTTCCGCTAGATAGACCCTTAATTTCTCTATTATAATATGAAATTTTCTTCCGTTAAGAGACTGTCCAATTGCAATAAAGCAAGTTTTTAATTAAATATCTATTATAAATGACAATGTCAGCCTATCATGATTAACCATATCAACAGAAAACATTTCAAAGTAAGACTTTTAATCTTTATAAGCCCTGCATGAAATTAAGTTGTATTTGCAACCTGGATACAGTCTGTCAACCAAGGGTGAAATTGAATCATATACACCTAAACTCCCACCTGACAATTATACCAATAGCTGCCAGAAATGTTTTGCATCAAATTCCCTGGGAAATAAATCACATGAATACTTGAGGGACAAGTCCTTGGACAAATAACTCAAAACCCACTTGAGAACACTTACTTATCAGATTGGATCTGTTTGTAGACAAATTATTGAAAAATTCATAGAAATTGACATACTAAATATTTTTTAATAAGAAATTTGGTAAGAAACTGAAGTTATCATTAGGAAGAGTTTTAAAAGGGGAAGTGACAAAACAACTCCATAAAATTGATCTTTAAAATTTATCAAATTATTCGCTTCAGGCTGCAATTTAAAAAAATAATGCCTAGTTAAGTGAACTCTTAAACTTATCTTGTTATTCTCTTATCCTGTTCAATATTCAAGGCATCTTTATTTTCCCCCAATTATCTTTATAAAGTGAATACACTTTTCTCTCATTCTTACAAATTGTGTATTTACAGAAATAACTCTTATGGATTAGGGACGATTTTTCATTGGTTACAGATTGGATTTTCAAAGAAATCTGAAACTGGCAATAAATTGGTTATGTTACATGACCTGAATGCAAAGAGTTACTTGCCAGGAGATCAACTTTATTGCTGGAGAGTGTATTCAACTAATAAGCTAAGAACGGTTCTCAAGTTTGTTGACTTGCCATTCACCATGAGGCGACAAGTGAAGTGTTTTTCAAGTGATACTATAATACAGGAAGTCTTTCATACACTAGTTGCAAGAAATATAATTATCATTTTAATTTATGGGAATGTCATACCCGTAAGGAAATACCACTTTTGCAAGAGATCCAATTAACAGGATTTAATAATGATATAAACCTTAAACAACCATTTACTGAAAATAATAATTTTTTTTAAAAACAAATTTTTGTAAATATCATTAATGAGGTCATGACTGACAAAACTTTCATATGATGCCCTAGGGTACTGGGATAACCCATTTTTGATAATTGGAACTTTGATTTTGATTTTGATGGTTCCTACATTTATACACACAGATGTTCAGTTTTAGTTTTTATTTCATTCATTTTCTCTGCATTAAAAATAATATTTTTCTATTCAAAAGGTTACAAGCTAGAATGCCAATCAAGCTGTCTAACATCAAATCTACCAAATAATGAGATGTGTTTTAACACGAGTTAAAAAAGAAGCCTTTCGTCCGTCAAAATTTCAGTTGAGATTTAAACGATTATTCACATGACCCATGGGTGCAGGCTCAAGTTGCATTTAGAGAGATCAGGAAATTGGTGCATTTATTTGGTAGGAGAGTATTAGCAGGTCACTCGAGTCAAATGTCAACCGACACCAGAAGACCTGTGACATGGTTTATCCCACAGTCTCCCTGTCTGCCTGTCAACCTGGTCCCAGGGAATCCATCAGCCGGACAATTAAAATATGGGGAGGGGGAGGGGGAGTCACTGGTCACACGGACACTGTGCAAGGGGTATCAGGGAGAGGGAGGGGGAGGGGGAGTCACTGGTCACACGGACACTGTGCAAGGAGTATCAGGGAGGGGGAGGGGGAGGCATTGGTCACACGGACACTGTGCAAGGGGTATCAGGGAGGGGGAGGGGGAGTCACTGGTCACACGGACACTGTGCAAGGGGTATCAGGGAGGGGGAGTCACTGGTCACACGGACACTGTGCAAGGGGTATCAGGGAGGGGGAGGGGGAGTCACTGGTCACACGGACACTGTGCAAGGGGTATCAGGGAGAGGGAGGGGGAGGGGGAGTCACTGGTCACACGGACACTGTGCAAGGGGTATCAGGGAGAGGGAGGGGGAGGGGGAGTCACTGGTCACACGGACACTGTGCAAGGGGTATCAGGGAGAGGGAGGGGGAGGGGGAGTCACTGGTCACACGGACACTGTGCAAGGGGTATCAGGGAGGGGGAGGGGGAGGCATTGGTCACACACTGGACAAAAAGATTTCAGACATTTGACACAAGACCGTGAAGATGTATGGATTGGGGTTTGCAAAGTAATAATACCATTTTCTGTTTTTCGTGAAAACAAACATATCTACATGTACTGTATTTCCTTGAATACAACCCCAGGGTTCTTATTCACTCAGCATCCCTTACCCCCCGGGTTCTAATCGAGGCTGGGTTCTATTTTTTTTCAGACCTAAAATGGCATTACATATAAATTTTATCAATTTTATAGCAAACAGATGCAGATAGAATCAAAATTAGACTATATATATTTTAAAAATATAAATTTTATATTTCATTTGGGGATTATTTCATGCATTAATTGTAACCTGTATTGACTGTTTTTATTGCACACTAGCTCTACTATGATACAAAATGAATTCAAAATAATATGTAAAGTTCATAAAGACAATCCAAAAGTGAGAGGTTAGCACTCTGGGGTCATTGACATCTTAATCCATTCACATGAGGGTGGACAATCAATTTACAATTATAAACATTAATGAATATTTATATGAACTCTAAATCTCATAAATGTCAATTTATATAGTGCAGGTCAGCCTAATGATCAACCTTGGAAAAGTCAATACTGAGTGGTAAAATGATAAATGGCGGTCCATGACTATTCAGGAACTAATTTGAACAATGGGATAAATAATATGGCGATCGATTTTGATTTCAATGATTTTATCAAATTAATCTCACCCCATGCAAAATATAATGAAAAGTTAGCTAAGCAGGAAGTTCAGAAAATTCTTGGTCTATATATAGATATATATATATATATATATATTTGCCTTGATGTTAATACTCTTTTGATGATCATAAAGCTATGTAGTCATTAAGTTCAAGATTTCATTGCAAAATCATCAACAATAAATTTATTAAAATCTAAATATTTTAGATATTTAAATACCTACCTTAACTTAGGATAAGTTAAGGTAGGTTCAAAATTACCAATCACACCTTGATTGACTGGGACACAGTCACAGTATTTTGGATTCATTCAAATAACAATAAAATTCTAGAAGTGATATCCATGTGTCTTTAAGAATGTTATCTGTTCATGGGCCTGTACTCAACACTGAATAAATGATTTGATTTGAAAAACAATGCTACAAATAACAACACAACTTTTCTGTCTTTTCAGCCCTACATTCATATGAAACTGCTTAAGTGACCTTTGACCTTCCATGGTACCCAGAATTTGTAATCCTTTAATTCTCCAGTAACTCACAGTTGTTGTGAACTTTTGCAAAGTCTTCTGATCTGACAAGCCAAATAAATCTTGCTATGAAATCAAAACTTTTGAACAATGTCATCTCTCAAATGTTTAATCTTAGATAAGCCTTGTTATGGATCTCCGTCCTTTGAAAAACATCCTGGTTGTGGACTAAAGCCAGGTTTCATACATCTCTAATTAATCTTGCTATGAAATCTTAATTTCTACACGAAAAGGCCCTCTGGTGAGACACATGAGAGAAATCTTGTGTAATTTCACATGCTGAACCCCATTGCACTAGAGCATGCAGAGCATATTAGTTTTGATCTGAAATCAAAACAATCTTGTCCATACATGGTTAAATCCAAAAGAAATCTTATCATGACATTCGAAACAGATTGTAGTCATGAGTATGATAGATCGTTAAATCGTTTTAATCCATGTGCATTAAAACAGAAATCATTTGTTATTTCCCTGAAAGAAAGAAACATGTCACAGATTGGTCATCCCACATTGTCACTGATCTCTGTTCTATGTTGTTTGTCATTGCTCAACACCTTAGGAGGTATACTTCTCTGTTTCTACCTGTCACTACCTGTATAACAACAACCTATGTCGTAAAGGTAACAACAATCAGTGTAGTACAGGTAACAACAATCAGTGTAGTAAAGGACTCACCTGAGAGACAGGTACACTGATACTGCAGCTCGTCAGTCCTATGACAGGTGCCCCCATTCTCACATGGACTGGGACTGCAGGGGACGTACTTCCTCTCACAGTGCCTGCCAGTATACCGCTCTGGACACACACACCTGCAATAGGTATGTTGAGTTTCACTTTGGTATCAAGAAGTCTCTGGTTATTGTTTCAGAACTTTTTGTTTTAAGAATGTAGTCATAGAGTAATCTTGATAGATCACTGAATCGTTTTAATCCATGTGGATTAAAACAGATATCATTTATTTTTAAAGAAAGAAAGAAAACAGAAACCATTTATGTGAGAATGTTCTGTTCTTTGCTCTTTGGTATCAAGAAGTCTCTGGTTATGGTTTCAGAACTTTTTTGTTTTGAGAATGTAATTTCGTTTAACAGAGATCACATTGTGAAATTAAAATGTCGAGAGTTTGACATTGAACAATAAGGACAATTCTTATGGATGAACAACTTCTTTACTCTGTGTAAGCGATGTTTCGACATAGATTCTGATGTCGTTGTCAATCTATATCGAAACGTCGCTTACACAGAATAAAGAAGTTGTTCATCCATAAGAATTGTCCTTATTGTTCATCACACCAACTTCTAGAATGCCAATCAAAGAAGTTTGACATTGGTCTAAAGAAATCTCTGATCACAGTTCACAAGTGCTGTTGTCATGATATTGAAATAACTAAAAAAACAGTGATCAAATTGTGAATTTACAAAGTTGAGAGAATTAGTTTTGGTAGTGAGTCCCTGGTCTCAGCAGGTATTACTCGATCACTGTTATACTTGTAATACATTGGCCTTGACCTGAACTAAAGATTCCCTAAATCATAGATACTCACTCATAGTCCCCATATGTATTGGAACAGTTTCCTCCATTAAGGCACAAGTTGGGGTTCTCGGTACATTCGTTGATATCTACCATACACGTGGGACCCCGGAAGCCGCGCGCACACTCGCACGTGTAACTGGTGTTGGTAGATTTACACTTTCCATCGTTTCTACATGGCATAGAGGCGCAGTGGTCCACTGCCTCACAGTTGTGACCTGAGAAATAAGGAGAAATGTTCTGAGCAAACTATTAAGGAAAATCTTTGTTTCATGGTTGTCATAATTTCTAATTTTTTCAATTGAGTCAAAATGGAAAATTGAAGATAGCTTAATATTCTGGTGAATAGTAGAACACATTTGAATTAGGGCCTCACAATACATAGATTATCTTGTTTTGATAAGACGAGTACCCGAGACAAGCACTTATCACCATGTCAATGCCCTCCATCCAAAGCAAAAAAACTATGAGTTTACCAAGAAGAAGAAGTTATAATCTATTACCCAATGAAACCATTCGAACAAGTCATAATTCTGACAAACAGAAAGTCTAATTCTAACAATATGGCCCTTTTTCACAAATCATCCTCATTTTACAAACATAACAAATTAAAATCATAGATAAATAATTTCATGTTCACAAAAGATAAGAAAGAATATGGCAGTTATTTTGCTAATAAGGTTGAAGTTAATTAGATTGCATTTGATGCCAAGATAACTTGATGATGCCTTTGAGATAAATGGATTCTCATTTTCGTTTCGCCATAAATGACACATAATTGCGTATAATTATAAATGGCATATCATTTTTTATGGTTTTCATGTTGAAAACTTCAAAGCATGTATATCAGAACACTTAAAACTTTTTAAAACATTTTATTAAGAGATACAGTCCTTTGAGACAGTGAATTATGTAACATTGTACAATTTTGGATCCCTTTATCTACAACAGTACAACTATTTTCTGGTAGAGTCCGTACAGGTTTAGAACAAAAACCCTCAGCCAAAACTTTTAGGCCCGATTTAATGAAAGGGGTTAAGACCAAGTTTTTGAGTAAACCGGGTCTAAAACATATACGAAACCAGATCTGCTATTATAGAAGCAAGTTTTTAGCAAATCCAGGTTTAAACCTATGTACTAAGACTCAGTCTTAAAAAATTCATATTATAGAAGCGGGTTTAAACTATTTGCTATTTGAAATAACGTCTAAGTTAGACAGGGGGTCTAGGTTTTGCCAGACCTTGTTTACTCTTAAACCTGGTCTAAGTTAAACCTCTTTTATTAATTCGGGCCTTAATGTTAATAAATTCTGTAATGTGCAATGAGTGGAAATGTTTTATTAAAATGAAGATACCAATGCTTAATAATGACATCAATATCTCCACCTGTACAAAAAGGTCTCTCTGCATGACAGAAGTTGTAAACTAAAGTGATAAAAAAAAATAGGTAGCACTTTGAGCATACATTGAAAAGGAGCCATCTAAATATCCACATAATTATAATTTTTCAGGTATTGGGAAAGACGGGTGCCATATACCACATGGATGAAAATTTTTGCCTATCATAATTTGTAAGTTACTACTGATATGAGGACAATGGCCTATTCAAATTTCAGAAGAATACCAAAAGCCTGAAAATGAAATTTTACAAAGATGATCTTCACAATCCCTGTTATGTTTTTCACAATAAATATGATAGCTCACCTCTATAGCCGGCAATACAAACACAGGAATATCCCAGTAAACTGTTTCCGTTGAGACAAGTTCCTCCATTTCGACACGGAGAACTGTAGCACGGGCTGTTCTCGTCCATAATCTCGCACAGGGTCCCATGGAATCCTGAAAATCAGTCAACATTTTACATTTTCTTCATTAAGTACTTACCATAGTGTTCCAGGCAAGCCTTCTGCCTTATTTTTGTCAAAAAGAAATTCTCGATTATTCACCTTCTTAAAACATTGTGATGCCCAATTTGCATAACCAAATTCAGAAAAGTGTACTCCAGGACAGTGTCCCATGGAATCCTAAAGTTCAGACAGTCAATTTAAATTATCTTCATCAATTACATACATTACTATGAAACATTTCATTATATTTTAGGGTACCTTAAAAATTGTGATTCCTGTAAATGTACATGTTTATATGATGAGAAGTGAAATATTTCCTAAAACAGTAGACGTCTTGCTCATATTATTGATTGTTTTCAATTTGTTCCTTTTACAGACCTAAAGTCTCTTGTATACGGCAAAGGTCAGTTAATCTGTAATTTCTCTGAAATCTATCCATATACAAAGCCACAGCTTTGTTTAATTTTTGATACAATTTTATCGTTATTTCAATCTTGTTACTGATCAAAATGTTACAATTTATCGTAAAGCATTGATCTTCAAAATATTTTTAAAATTCTAACCAATGAGCCATCAAAACAATATTGAGCATCAATACTGCTTTATATATATATTTCAACAAACTAATTACAATCCTCTCTTATGATGACAACTGAACTTATTTGATGCAAAGGGCTTACAACTTCATGCAACTATAGAAATGGGATGTGATGTTTATAAGGCCATAAGGATTTTAAATTTGCAACACTTCTTTGACTGTTGCAAACATACACAATATTTGATTCCATACATAAACTAAAATCTTCATGATAATATTTTGATTGAATTCTTATACAGTATAAAATAGTTTAAAGGAAACAACATTAACATTTGTTAATTTCTACAAAGAAATATCTATGAGAGAAAGTTAGATCATACATTATCATTTATGCATTTGTCTAGTGGGCAAAGGGAGACAACTCTTCTTAGCTTACTGCCTGACAGGGCAACAAATAGCCATGCTAGATGCATGATATTGAAATACTGCATTGGTCTTGTTGAGACTAAAGACAAAGAGTTTTATCAAGTGTCACAAATTTCTGACTGAGGTTAAGTTTTGTCCTTGCTGGCAATAGATTGAAGTTTTCTTAGTTTTCCCCTCAAATTCTAAAATTTCACCCTCAGCAGTGGTCACAGTGAAAATATAAGATATCGTCACTGAAGACATTTTATTCCACTGATAAAACCCAATATTTCACTGCTGATCAAATAATAAATACCATTACCACCACTTGACTATGGCTACCATATAGGAACTCCTATGGCACAAAGACTAGGGAATATTGAATATAAATCCTGCACTTGTTTGTACATTTCTGATCACTATCCAAAAGGTGCAATATCAAGAACTATCACATAGGAACTCCTACTGAGCAATTAAAGAGCACTGGATATAGAACATAACCTACCTATCTGACAGAGGCAGGTAGCGCGGGGTGCCTCGCCGGGTCTCTGGGTCACCTGACATGTGCTGTTGTTGATGCAGCGGTTTGCGCGGCACGGGTTCAGATCCTGGCAGAAGTCTCCCACATAATCGTCTGTGCATCTGAAATCGAGATGAGACAAATTTGAATATGAAAATCGCACAGTTGTAAAATATTATCTGCATTTATAACAATTCATCCTTCAGAAAAAGAAAAAACTATGCATGGTTAGGTGATAATCATGAAGATGCAAATTCGCCAAGAGAGGATAAATTGTTGATTATACGATGCAAAACTGTTCAATAAAAGTCAGCATTAGTCTAAATGCTTTTTGATATTTCACCGGCAAAAGTTCACATATTGGTACATTGCCCTAGAAAAAAGTAAAATAGAGAATAAAACAGGTTAAGATGAACCACTGTCTTTGTGTTTGGAAGATTGTTGACAGATGGTTTACTTTCAAGAAGTATTTAATGAATTGGCATTAATAATAAAATAAGTGTTCTCAGGACAGGAGCTATATAAGAAAACTGTCTGTGACCATATGTTTTCATTCGTTTATATAGACTGAGTGAATGCCTCAAATGCCATTAATGATGTGATTATCATTGAAAGATATACCATCTTCGTTGTCATTTGCAGGGTGCTATCATTATCCTTTAACAATATATAGCGTTGATATAACCATCGACATCAAAATCATTGGATTTATTCATCCTCAGCAATATGTGAATGACCATTTGATCAATGAGTGAAATCATACGGTATAAATAAGCTTAGGCTCGTAGGCCCGACACCGACAGTTATTTTCATGGGCTCACACTTTTCAATATCTGCAGGTCCTTACAGACTCGCAGTTGTATTTTTATATGATACTGTTTCTATCTAACAATACTTGCTGTAAGACATATTTCCCTGCCAAACCCTCATAACTATCACTCTAAACTGATAACATTGTTGTATATTTAAAACATATTGATACCAAGAATATTACTATTTGAATAAGTCAAATCAGTACTGATAATGAATGCCGACAGTTTCGGAGTTTGGCCCACAGTTTTTCCTATCTGCGGGTCCTTATTGACAAGCAGTTTTGGATGCTTATTTCAAACACTGCAACCAATCGCTAGTCAATGACCAACAAGTTAGACCCCTTAATTTCAACTTCAATTGTAAATACTTAGTCTAACAATAAGACTCTGAAATGAAATTTTTTCAATAAATCTGAAATTTGGAAAAAAAGGATGAAAAGGAGACTGAAATTTCTTCATTTTCAGAAATTGAGCTCTCAAGTCTTATTATAGACTTGCTTTGGCTTGCATTTTATTTTAGGGTCTGGCTGACAGACTAGTAAATACTTTATGGTACTATATACAACAATTATGAAATTATTTCAATTCCATGCATGAACCAACAAAGAAGGATTAATCATTACAATCATCATCATTTAATTGTCAAAAACAGAAATACAAAACATCACCCTCATAATCTTCAAGAATAAACAACCATTAACAAATGCATATGTCTATCAATCGTCAGATGAGTCTACATTCTCCACACAAAAATATGGAATTTGAGGCATTCATCAACAGAACACCAGACATGATGTCAAGATTAAGAAGCTGCCAAAACTGAAATATGATAATATCTAGCTAGTACCTAATTAGCCAATCAGAACTCAGTCTATAAACAACAGGAGATAAGGAAGGCGTTAATATCACGTAATCAACATCTGTTCTGTCAATCAAGTAGCTTTGTTTTTTATCCAACCCTGAAATATTCCAGGAAGTGTAACAATGTGTGTTAGAATATAAAAAGTTTGGCACTTTATCAAGCTGTAACCTCCTTAGTCTGCATAACCTTTAGCCTAAAAATACAGTAATACACTGCTTTGGATGTAAATTAAAGGATTACGGCAAATTAGTTCTTGGAGAACTTATAACTATCTTTATTCCAAGACCCTTTTCCAGAAAGACATTCAGCAAAAATTGTTTTGAAATATTGACATGAAGAAAAGATAAATCTGAATGTGAACCTGTGTGCAATAAAACCTCAGACTCAGACTTTTCATACATAAAGACTCTTTCAATAAATGACATTAATGACAGCTAAAATCAATTCAAAGATTCATATCCTTCAGTTAGAATAGAAATGTTGATAAGATTTACAACGGTTCCATTAGAACAACATTATTTTGGTATAATGGAGTAATTAAGGATTCAGCCATAAGGCTGAATCCTTATTGTTATTGGCGTGTTTATTATTTTTTTTTTTTTTATTATTCCACGAATTTTGTGGTCAACTTTCAGCCCAAACGGCTAATGCTATCAAAGCCAAATTTCACAGACTGGTAGACCTTGTTGTGGAATGGCGACAATAAGCTTTTCGGCCAAATCGGTCCATACATTAAAGGTCCAGTTCGAATCCAAAGTCGAAAATTTAACATTGATTTTTTTTTCAAAATGCACTTAGAGACTTGAATTTTTTTTTAAAAGATGCGCAATCAAAAATGCTGCAAAAAAACAAATCATGGCAAATTCGTAGGTCACGTGGTTTGGCCGCCATCTTGCTTTTAGTGCATTTTCGACCATTTCTGACCCCACCCACCTTTGAAAATCTTCTTCTCTGAAGATACTTGCACTAGAGAGCTGAAATTTATACTCAATGTAGCTGAAGCATTGTAGTTCTGAATTTGACTTCTACAAAGTTCTAACTTTAATACTTTTCTTGCTGTGATTTTTCAAAGTTGACCAAAATGTAAAAATCGCAAATTTCAAGGGCAGATAACTAAAAACCCAGACCATAGAATTTGATGATTTTTGCATGAGAGTTAGACATTGGCAAGGTCTTTAGGATAAAAGAATAAAATCGCTCGCGAACAGTCATTTCCGGTCAGGGTCAGAGGTCAAACTTTGCATTTTCGACATGTGGTGTTTTGGTGGGTGTGTTTGAAATATCGTAGCGAATCAACGGCGTACGATAACGCTTTGTTCTATACATCATATGGAAGCCAAAAGTCTATAGATTTTTTTTAAATTTGACAGTAAATTCCTATATTTGTTTTACATTGAGTTACGGCCCTATGAATATTGTCAATTCTGCTTTCGTTTTGAATGCGTACAATATAGGTATGTTTAAAAAATCGTTACTCATCAGTGACAGGAGACAAATCATTGTTCCATATATCATTAGAAAGCCAAAAGATCATACAATCTGCGATAAATCTCATCAAAATTAGATTAAACATTAACATTGAAATTCGGAGCATTTAAATGTGGTCAATCCTATTTGCGTTTTAACTGATTCTCATATAAGAATGATTGAAAAATTGTACTTCATTGGCAATAAAACACTAGGAAAACATACTATACATCGATGGCTACGCTTGTTGAAGACAAAAACCTTTTGTGTAGTACTTCATTATAAAATTGTTCACAGTAAATGACTCCTAAGCTAAATTATCTAATTTTTTTAGATAAAGCTTCATATTTGCGGCAGATGTCGCATCGCTCACCGTTTCTTTACTTTTCCATGCTCATAAAGAAATAATGAATGCAAATAAAGACAAATCTCTCCTCTTAACAATGGTAAAATCAATTTTGAAATGTCTCTAATGGTTCGGCAGATAGGAATGCTGCACGGTGAGTGCCGTCGGTTAATTTTGGGGAAAAAATAGAAAAACTTTACACTGATAGATCACATTGTCAATTAAACTCTTTGTTTGGGACTGGCAATAAATTGTCTGAGTGCGTCTCATACACTTTGATAGCCTTTGTGGTCAAGATTTAGTTTCAAGACCAAAGGCACGGGTGGGTGCGTAGGTAGGTACAAGCAAGTGTACCTTCCCTTAATTGAAAAGGGCATAATGACGGCCACTATCAGCTCTTGGGCTCTTGGGCTGGGCTCTTGGTCATTAGATAAAGGGAGGCCGTCCTGATTCCTGCCTAAATGCTCGGCAGATTCCACTCGCAAGGGTGTGACGTCCTCGATTAACTCTCTTTTCCAAAATGCCTGTCGTCCTCCTGAACTTTGAAATATGCATTTCCTCCCGGCCGCATGTTCTACACTTTGTGCTTGTAGACATTTCATGCAAACACGCTGTCCAGTCATGTACACTCGATTTTGGTCACTAAATCCTTGCATTTCGCCACTGGACACAGGAAGACGTAGCCACTACGTTCTGTTACTAAAAATAGCGCCAGCCTCGCTGGACATCGTATTTTCCACCTAAAAGAACACCAAAGAGCTCGAAATGGTCAAAAGCACGCTCTGACCTCAAACAACACATCAGAAAGCTCAAAACGACCAAAAGCAACATCCAAACACAACTACGTCAATGAACTCCTTCTTGGATGCTATTAAAGCCAGATTTCTTGTTTTGCCTTCATGAACCCAAAGTCTTAGTGCTAAAATTCTATTTAATTCTCAGCTATCTCCGTGGTCTCGAGGTAGAGCCTTTGCCTCTGAATCCAAAGTGCTAACTTTTAGGGTTCAAATCCCGTTCAGCCAACAAACTTTTGCAGATTGAACTTGTTATTCTTTTACTTAGGTAGAACATATTTTGGTCACATTACAGCTAAATGGCATGAAATATCTTTTTTTTTATGCATTATGATTTTCGATTCGAATTTGAAATTAATGTTTATCAATGTACATACACAACTACAGGCTTAAACGTTGAGTATCAAGTGAAATGTGGTCATTTCGATAACGTGTTAGTTACCTACTACCTCTTAGACAAAAAGTCTGTACATTAAGAATACTGCTAAAATCGCTAGAAATCGTATTTTCGACCTAAAACAATGCATCAAAAGGCTTGAAATGGAGCTCATATAGTTGGCTGAATCCTGTCATCGTTGCTTTGCAACTATATTTTGTGGTTATCTTTCATTTCTTGCACATTCATAATAGTCTTTATTGCTATTATTTACAAAATAAATTACATTACAATGGCTTGATATTTTGATAAATCACTTTACACTGAAAATTTTATCGGATAATCTGTATGGTTAATTATGACAGAGACAATATTAACCTCAAAGAAGATATTATTCAACAATGTCAAATAATGTCAAATAAAATCTTATTCAATTATTCAAACACTCCACTATTCCGCGAATCAAGGAGCATTTAATCGTCACTTCCAATTAATTCCAGACAGGAAATCTAGAGGAGCAAATCACAAATGTTATTCAGAATATTCATAAATTTCTTCATGTTTGTGCATAAAGCCATTTCCTACTAGCCTCTCCTATGTGGGCTTTTGGGAAGTCCATCAAGTTTTTAGCTAGCAAGTGCACTTGCAAACCCCTTCATGAAATCTTCATCGAATTCCCGACCACCCATAGAAGAAAACTTTCTTTTCGTAAATAATATCCAAATTCTCCACTGAGGTAATTGGTGTTGCTATGGAAACATTTTACACGTAGATAATGTATTGTGTACAACTTGGCAGACAAACATTTTTTTTATCAATAATCATCATGGTATCTTAATTTCTTCATCAGCGATAACAATGTTGATATCTTATTTCTGAAATTTAAGTTATCTTATATTTAAATAAATTAAGTTATTTCACTTTTATCGTGTTCTGTGATTAATAATTACCAATTGATAACTGTTCTTTAAAGGGGCAGTAGCACGTTTTTTGATAATTTTATATTTTAAATATTTCACTTAAATTTGTAAGTTAATGCTAAATGTATTATATTGACAGTGTCAACAATCTCATTACACAAGCCAATCACCCATAGCCAGAGGGCAAAGTATGAGGTTTCCTATAAATTCCATTGGCGGCCATTTTTGTGTGAACACCTTTAATTCAGTTTGTGTGAGAAAAAGGAATCGCATGGCTAAACTTTACCTTATATATTTGAATTATTACTGTTTCATTTAGTTTAAATACATTTTCTTTCAATTGGAACCGTTTATTTTAATTTTCCTGACATCACCTTATATTCCCCCGAAAAACGTGCTACTGCCCCTTTAATTGTTTTCAACCATCCAATTATTCAACCCTTTATTCACTCATTCAATAATTATTTCATTTAAACCTGAAATCTTATAAAACAACTTTTAATTCATTTACCTTTTCTTTTTTTACAAGGCTCTTTCATTCAACCCTTCATTTTGTTCATTCAATCCAGAGGTCTTTATTCAACCCTACATGTAATTGTTCAACCGTTAATTTTTCATCACATTTCAAATATTAATTGAGTGAGTGAGTTAGTGCTTAACGCCGCTTGGGCAATATTTCAGTCATTAGCGTCGGGCAAACATTGATTGGTTACTCATCTATCAATTGCAGGTGAGACCATTGATCAACCATTCTTGAGCGTCTCTGCTACAGGAATCTCTCCAATATCAAGGAAGTGTCCTGTTTAGGCAGCAACATAAAACAAGAGCTGAATAGGACAACCACAGCAGGCAACAGGTTAATGCAGTAATTACACCAACCTATTTTCTCTTCAACATTATACTTGGTTCACTTATCAATCAATCCTACCCTCCCCCAAAACAATCCCCCTCCAAACACCAATTACACAAGGAAGGCTAGTGCCCGTCCACATGCAATGGATCAGCTGTCTTATCGGGCCATGTTTACTACCTAAACACAGAATCCACTACATCAGGCAGCCTATGTTGCAATGTCAGACTGTCTGCAGGTCCCTTATTACTCAATGCTGAACCCCGAGTAGCCCTGCTTCATGACTCTGTATAGCCTTTATAGAGTCTAGGTCTTGATCATGAAAGTCTAGATTAACTGAATAGAAAATCAAAACTCTGAAGAAGTAATATAATATAAATGAAGGTACAGAATTATACTAAATATTACATGGACTAAATTTTAGTCTTAACCCAAAGTACCATTTAACAATAAATCTAGATAACCTAGAGGGTTAGAAATTATTCTATGCATTTGTGGCGGCTAAAACATAATTGTTCAAGGCACTGCTTGTGCAGATTTTCCACAAAGTACACAAAGTTTACCCAAGATCTATGCTGAAGTTTTTCATGTCTAAAGCTTCAGTTATACCAATCAACAATATTTATGATTCATCCTATAATGATTAGAACTAAGGTATCAAACTTAATCAATTTAAATCTTATAAATCAATATAGCTGCATCATGAATATTCTAAGATGTACGATAAGATGTTACTTGAAGTTTGGTCAAATGGCAACAATTCAATACTAACCCCTTTCCTTTTCATAAGCTCTAAAAGTCATCAACTACATTGAATAATACAATAGTTAATACACAGTGATAAATAACATCATACAGAAGAAGAAGAAGAAGAAGAAGAAAATTATTTTATTTCAGTGTCACATGTTACAATTTCTTTTTTTTTCAAAGGCTAATGAACATAAGACAAGAGACGAAACCCAAGACTACAAGGACTAGTTTCTAGATTAACCCCATCGTGTCCAAGAACAAAGAAGCGGTTCTGAAGTCTCCAACTAAGCAGATTAACACTACCTTATTTTTTAATCTGGTCAGCCTCCACCCACAGGCACTCGCTGACACAGCTCAAATTAATCAGCGACACAAGAACTGTTGCCATGGAAACCAGAATATTGAGGACAGGAGTGAAGTTTTGGGGATGGGATGGTCCCGGGACTGTTTGAGGAGTGGAATTTGAGCCCATGTAAAACTCGAGTTGGGGCAGTTTGTTCAGATTTCTCTTTGTCCCTTTCGTCACTCAGTCCATCTGTTCTGTTTTGCAATGTGACGTGACGTGTGTACCAAGGTCAGCTTTACCTAAACACAGCATTCCTTCAAACATAAGCAAGATCATTTAATGCAACAGACGTAGAGGCTAAATTCAGACTTTCTTTGTCTCTTCCTGAAATTTGATCTTGTGGTGTTGATATATTATTCTATGCAAGCAAAATGAAACCAAACTGGTGATGTTCTGGACAAATTGGTACATCGACTTGAAGAATGTCTGCAACACTATGTTAGTATGTGTTGTCAGGCGTAACTTGTGAACAATTTGTGACTTGCTCTGAATTTCACTGAACCCAAACTCTTCACTTGTGAAACAAGTAGGGAAGTAGAGAATCCTGCGATTCTAACTTATTGTCAAAAAATCAAAAGTCAAATATGCCATGAACTTGGCCTATTATTACACCTTAATCCTTTTTTAGGCTCCCAATTATCTCTTGATCAATTATCATGAAGTATAAATTCATCAGACTCCGCAAAAACATCCCAGCAGATGGAACCAACAGGGATCATGTGTTGTAAATCAAACATACCTAACCTATATTTTGTGGAGACATAAAAATATCTTCAAGGTAAAAAAGACACTGTAGAAACAAAGAACTAACATGCTATTTGAAAGTAGGCCACAACTAAACAAGTGTTACAATGTTTTAGAGGCGTCTTATACACCCAACTAGGCTATATGAAGTGTTATCACACAAAGAAGCTAGATTCAGTAACCTGAGTTATCTGCAGGTTCTAAACAGAACACAGACTGTCTTAAAGTCCCCTCAAGCCTTGTTCACTCAGTGTATATCTTCATCATTTCTGTCAAGAGGCATTGAAAAAATCATTTCTGCTGGTGTAACAATATTTATGAAAAGTATTTTAGCACTCGTGGTTTGTTGTGATTTCTATAAATTTGTCTCAGACAATTGAGCAAGTTGCTGATTTACCAGAACCAAAACAGAGCCATACAAATCTGCATTTACAAATTCATAGAGAGAATGATTATCAAAGATTTCTTTCAAGTTACTTTAAACTTGCATATCTATATATCACTGTCAAATATTTCAGTTTAAGTTGCATTCACACATCTTTAAAAACCTTTGAACAAATCCCTCAAATGAAACCATCTGATATACACAACACTTTTCTCACCAGTTTTCAGGAACAAAGTTTTTCTAGAATATAAGATTAATTCAATTAATAGACATTACAAATTTCAATCATTAGATAACTTCTTTAGAAACTTCTTTTCTTCAACATTTAACAAACTGACTGCAAGTCTATCCAGACCACTACATCACCATATGTACAAAACTCCAAACACAGAACAGAGGGTTCACCTCTCATATCTTCACCACTGCCAGATGGGATTGTGAGCTACCTTCTATCAAGTTTCTGTGAAGTCTTATTGGTTGGATTTGAATCTTTCTGCAGAGATAAGTAGGTCATTTCCAAGTTTACAAAAACATAGAATATCAAGTTGAAGAAGCTGAAACTATGGACACAGATTATCATTGCAAAACGTCAGTCAGCAGCCAATCTTTCAATATTTTCATGTTGAACAGTCCCGATTCCTGTGAATTTTCCATTAACAGAGAATTCAACATTGTAAATTTTAACACAACAAATTTGATCATTTTATCTGAAATTTTTTCTGAGAAAAGATGGACGAACGAACACAGAGACTGAACTCAAACCTATCCCCCTCCCACTTCATGGCAGGGGATAACAAAACCATGTAAGAGATTATCATACAAGTTGGTGTTCCCAATGACTCTAAAAGGTGAGGTGAGGTGTATTTCACTTATATCACGGCTGCTAGTATTATTGCAGAGAGAAAGCCTACAACACAATATGGGCTATTCATGCAGTGAAACCTGCGATCGGCTGAAACTAGTGAACCATCAGTGGCACTGTGCTTGAAATTCAGTGTAGCATTGCATCTAAACCTTACTGCATGTAGAGCAGTTCTTTACTGCAGATAAAGTTGCCAAACTCCAGACTTCTTCATCCAAAGCTACCCATACCCTAGTGACTTTACGTAACTAGTGATATGTGCACATGTGAATGATAAGACACTATTTAACAGTGCGAAATAATTTATTGTGTGTCAAAATTAGATGATTCCAACACATATATTCTTAAGCAGCCTCATGTCACTGTAACCAAGTATTTTCTGTAATATATACCTCTAAAGATTATATATATTTCTTAAAAATGTTGACATTTTTTAAAATTGGATGTTTTTGAATGCATTTCAAAAGGACATATCAATAGGCCATTGCTTAAATATTCCAATACACATGCACAAAGCATTACACCACCTATACCTTTAGGTGGGTCATTTATAAGCAATTCCATGTCACATCGACAAAGCCTGTATCACTTTCTCTCACATCTTCTCTGCAGAAGAGAATAACTTTTGCATGACTCACACCCTCTGCTGGTATTTTTAAAAGCCTGATAAACTTTTCTCAGTTCAAGGACTCTAGGGCTGCAAACAGAACCTCTTTGTGCGGAGCTGGCCAAGAGAGGTGAATAAATGCGGTGAAGTACTTATATATCAATAAAAACATTTGATAGAAGGCAAAAGACCCTTCTGTATCATCAGGATTTTGTTTCAGGAACACTTGTCAATAAGGATGTGCGGCGTTATCAATATATTGCAGGGTTTGACATTAGTTAATGTCTAATACTGTATTGGTATATTGAAATACAGGAACATAACACAAATCGGTACACTTCTGAAAATATCCAATATATCGAACTTGTAAAAATAGGCAATTTCCGTGTAATATTGCAAAAAACACAACAACAAAAAAATGATTTTATGGAAAGTTCTTAAAGTGTGAAGTTGTGTTGTGAAAATAGTTCAAATATGTATATACAGATCATAAACAGTGAATGAAAAATATGCCTTTCCATTACTGCTCATTCTTAATGCCCATACATAAACAAGATAGCGTGCATATTCTTGAATTTAAAAACTACCAATGCACAATATGAATTGCACTAGCTTTTCTATACCACAACATGTTGCAATACAGAAATAAGGAACGATACCCATCCTTACTTGTCAGTGGCATAAGTAAAGTTTGACAATCCTGAAAAAATTTAGTATTGAAAATGCACAGATATGGGCGAGAGTGCATAAAAGACTCAGCAATCAGCAATCAGGCAATCGGCAATGATACTCACTACTGTACTGTATATATCACTGTTACCAAATTTCCTAAAATGTTGAGAAGTACAAAAGCTTACCTAAGATTACCAGCAAATGATAAAAATAACCTACTGATACCTTTAATTTCTCCATAATATAGAATGCTCTAAAACAAAGATTCAAAACATAACCCCGAAGCACTTTTAGTGCTCAAAATACTGACAACAAGGTAAGAAACTACAGATATCTTGAATTTGAATTTAAACAATATTTACAATTTTAACAGTAGTTAACACATGAAAATCAACCAAAAGAGGCATCCATGCTATGCACAACACCACTTTTCTCAACACAGTGATTCAAGACAGCGGACATGTTTGATGTTGATAAGCACAGTTTCCTGTTGTCCTCTTGCAGTGCAGGTGGTCACCGTTAGGTAAATGGTGACGATGGAAAGATGATTGATGTACACTGAATACCACGAGATAACCGGATGGATTCAAATTTGAAGAGGGCAAGCATGCTGATTGCTGATAATGAACACAGTAACACTTACTATGGTTGCTGGGGAAATTGTTTGAATAAACCTGCTCTTACTACTGCACATGTTCACTTGTTTACATATTGTAATCCACGGAATAAAACAGCGCTAAAGCAAGGGAGCTAATTAGGATACCTCGAGTTCTAGAGTTGGAGCTTATTAGACAGAGTTAGCTTGTGTTGGTTGGTAGAGCATGAACATCATCATCTTCCTATGCAAAGCCGTAAACACCAGTTTTTGAACTGTCAGATTTATGCCTTGCTGCTGACCCTTGAGTTTTCTGTGCTTGCTCTCTAGCTTGCTATGTGAGAAAGCAATAGTCAAATCAGAAAGTAACTGGAGGTTGCTAACAATCGCCTGTAGGGGCGCTGATATCAGCACAGTATATTCAAGGGTCTGCAGCAAGGCATAAAACTGACAGTTTTGAAACTGGTGTTTTAGGCTTTGCATAGGAAGATGGAACATCAGGGGTATATTTTCAATGAAGAAAACAATTCTCATGTAAAAAGATGTTTTGGGTTAAAAAAACACAAAAGTTTAGATCTTGACGTCATAGCGACGTAAGTTTCAAGCATAAGGTGCAAATAAAATTTTTGATTTAGTAAAAAGGAGCTTGTCAAGAGATATTAAATTGATTACGGTAAAACAGAAAATATCAATGGTTAAACTAGTTCAAAGAATACCATGACATTCTCTCATCAACACATTGAAGATTCAATTGAATCATTGCCAATACATCTCTTTCAATACAGTTCGCCTCCAAACGCCAATTTCCTGATTAGCTCGGGGGTGTGTTTTAAGACAATTACCCAGTGACGTGACTAATTGGTCAGAATTGCAACTCTAACACAAATTGTGGTTTAACAAGAAGGCAAGTGAACATATGGCTGAATTCCCGAGAGTCCATACCCAGACACTTTTTCCCAGACAGGGACGATGAAAAGACTAAATTCTCATCCAAATCGATACGTGATAGAAACCTCTTTTCATACAGGGTTAAAGATATCGTCTTCGTATTTTCAGATCAATGTTGAAATTAACGTGCAATAAGAGCCAATATCGCCTGGTTACACATGTGTTATTGTAGTTTTTCCCCTGTCTATTGTGAGTGTCCACAGTACACTTTGAGTACACTGAAGAGAAATCAATGGACATAAAAGCCATATTGTTAGCAAACCTTAAACAAGCTTTGGATTATTTCTTCACGAGCAAGGGATGAAAGCTCAGATGTTGTGGGTGTTTTTGTTCAGAAAAAGGTCATAATGAGATGAAATTTGAGTTTAATAGGACATTATGGTCAATAACATAGGAGCAGTCTTTCATTTAAATTCAGTTTATACGGTTTGCTTAACTTTAGAATTGTATTTGTTGGTTACAGATATACAATACATTTAACAAGAAAACTAAAAGATTTTCTTCCAGAGTTTGATATAACTGAACACTTTGAAAATAACATTGAAAGAATGAAATCTTATTTTTAGTTTACTTTAATTATCCTATTCAAGAAAATATACTTTATGTCTCTAAAAAGAAGAAAAATATTCATTCCAAACATTACCATTGAGTCCTTATATACTTATCAAAAAAACATTGATAGAACTAAAAAAAACCTCCGAAACTGTAAAGAATGCAGGTTCAAAAGCCAGGCATTTGTCTCTATCTCAAACAAATCTGCATGAATAAGTAACAATGACTAGGTATTATCAATAAGGCTTTCCTTTAATATCCCTTAATCTGAAATCAGCATGGTCAAAAAGCACGCAATTACCTATCTTTAAATATATAAAAGAAGAATCTTTAAAGAAGTTTGACTTCTGACAAGTAAATTGTTCTTGTGAGAGGCACTTCAACATCATTTTTTTTTACCAAAATCTTAACTTACAAAGGTTTACCAAGAATAACTAAATCTAGGCTTATTGCATTTTATCAATTAAAACAATTTGCAAGTACATACAGATACTTTTTAACATTTCATAATTTAATAAATTTAAGTCATACACTGAGGAAAACTTCAAAGAAATCTCAAACAAATATTTTGTTCAAAAATAATTTCCTAACATTCCACAAATATTTTGTTTAAAATTAGACCTAAAACTCTTGTTTAAATATGCAACCAACAAATATTCTCAAAACAAACTTTATATCTTTTAGATGAGAGGCAAGGAACGATTCTCTCAAAAGCTCTGTAATTCAATTAAAACCCTGAAAGCTGTGATGGTTTGATTATGAATTGTCTATATATAAACTGGTCATAAAGGAAGCGGTATGTCTATCAAATCTTCAATAAATCTCCCCTATCAATCAACTTGAGATAGTCTCCTGTCTGGTGAAGAGCCAGCAATTTAGCCACAGGGTTCCCACTACAGCCAATGAGAACACACGGTTACTTGAAGCTAGCCAATCAGAAGCCTTGATTCTCAGCAGGTGCTTGGTGTTTAACAGTTCAAGTGGTGACCCTGGGTTATCCTGTACTGGTACTTCACTGTACACTCTCTCTACATTATCCTCTGCACTCAGGCACAAAGATGTTCTTGGGGTTTTGTTTAAATTTGGAAACAGGTTAAAGTATTTAAATCAAATCAAAAGTAGGACAAATATAAAATAATTGAGAGTAGAAAATGAAAGTTTTGTTCAACATGAGGTGTGATGATCACTTTCAATTAAAATTCTCCACAAATTATGATTATCTTTGTTTCACTATTTTAAATATCAAAAACTGAAACATGTTTTTTTTTCAAATTCTAAACTGTAAACAATCATTTTAAAATTCATTTCAATCAAACCTAACAATAGTTTGTTTCTTTTCAATTTCCTGTCGACAACAAACCTCAGGTGTGCAAAATGCAAATATCAACAGGTGTCAAAGGCAGTAAACCTGTCATCAGGTTAAAAGGTGACATTCGGGCTATGTGTTCAGGTACTAAAATCAAGAACCAACAAGATGTATCTTGACCGTAAAGTAATAGGAAAAGGCTGTAAAGAAATATAAAACATGCTCAATCAATGTATCAGAGGCCAAAGAACAGAAGGACAATTGAGAAAAGGACTGTAAAAGAAGCAAAGTGATCCCAAAGGCCTTTCGTCGTGACTTCTAAAGCCTTCCTTTGTTTGTTTGCATTGGTTTTCTAGACCAGCTATTTTCACATAGGTAAAGGCATTGCACCTGTCGCTTTCAACCAATCAGAGGGGAGGATTTCCTTTGGTGTGTGATCACCGTGGTAACACTATCCGTGACATGTGATATACATATGTGTTAGTCATTCATATCCACCTGCCGGCTATAAACATGCTGCTGTAACAGTAATATTGTCTTCCTTTACCTACTCACTTGTTTTCTGTTATAAGGAGACAGGAAATCTAGATATGAAAGAAATTACATCAGTGTATGTTACAAAGAACTACCCGGTAGAAGGAACGTTTGGTCAGAGCTGGTAATGAACTGATATCTTTCTTTAATTTGCATTTCAAATAACAAAGTAACTCTTTTTGGTGGGCTACTTTTTAAGCTTACAAATCCCTAGATGAGTTCCTTTTTCTATCAAAAAAAGTTTTGTGATGCTAAATATACCAGTTAAATTTGAAAGTGATGCGAAACACTTCTTTGGGAAATAATCTCATTCTGTGTTCTAACGGTATTTAAATAAGAAAACACCAACACTGAAAATTGCTAATTTTCCACGATCAGATCCACAGATTAACAATAAGTAAATGAAAGGAACAAATCAAAGTAAAAATCATGAAGATTAGATGCTAACACTGAATACTTAATACTGAGTGAGTGAATTATTGTTCAGCGCAGCTTGGGCAGTATTGCAGCCATTAGCGGCGAGTACTTCAAACTGTATTTGTCTTACGTGTTAAACATTGTCTGTCATCCAGACCATAAAGCAGAAATATCAAATTGATGACCAACCCAGTCTAGAAAAGTATAGCAAGTCTAGATCGCTCAGTTTTAGGTTAAGTTAAAGCTTCTTCTGGGCTCCATTTTTTTATGAAACATGAATTGTTTAAAAATGTCAATATTTGTTTTTTTTAAATTCTGAAACTAAATGTCTAGTTAAATAATTGTGCAGTCATCCGCTTCAGCAAGTTGACACATTATAACTATAGTCCTCCTCATCAAATTACTACAACCACCTTCCGTGACCTGCTCATTGAGTGAATAATTGACAACAGTACCTCGTTAACTGTCACTAACAGTGTCATACCAACTCATTCTATCAAATCCTTGGTACATGTCAGGTGACATAAATTACGTCTTACGAGTGATTGTAGATTGATAATTATTACAAACATGATCGAACATCCAATACAATTGGTTGATCATTGAGTGAATAATTGACAACAGTAGCTCGTTAACTGTCACTAACAGTGTCATACCAAATCATTCTATCAAATCCTTGTCAGTCTGGTACATGTCAGGTGACATAAATTACGTCTTACGAGCGATTGTCGATTGATAATTATTACAAGCATGATTGTACATCCAATACCATCAGAGATTGATAATATGATAAATAATGTTCACATTCAAAGTCAAACGAAGATCCCAATCAGCGAAGAGACTCATGACTTAACGTTGATTCAAAGCTGAGAGGTAGATTTCTATCAAGGTAGATAACTTCGCATCAACATACGAGAGATTTGCCACACAACAATGGCTACAATGACAGGCACATATCTGGTGTTATCGATAGCAGAGATCACCATCTCAACTCAAGCTTGACCATCTTCAAAAGTTTGAGAAGTTTACACGAAGGCTTGTATTGATATCAATATGGATTCCTTTAACCCCATACTTGCTCAAATAAATCCTAAAGCAGTGATGCAAGAGAATTCAGCTGAAAGAGTACGATATTTTGTTGATTAAAAAGAAACAGTGATCCCAAATAAAATATTGACAACATATTACACATTTTGACAAGACTACAAGTGTAACTCATACTCAATCATTATTTGTTTTGTCTCCAAATTCACCTCTTGAAAAATCATTGTCTAATAGAATTGAATATAAGACAGTTTACAGATCAATAGCATGAAAGGGGTTAAAGCTGATAATTTCACTAATGCTGAACAAGTTGCAAACATTAAACATTTGCATGTCCATCTTCTAAACAATGAAAATAATCACTTGTGCTTGACAATCTAAATGTTTCCACACGCAAGCTATAAGTATACAATTCAAAATGTAACTCATAAGCTAATGACAAATGTAAATCACCAACACGCAAGACATAAGTATTCATGTCAAAATGTATCTCAACATTTGTATCAAAGTCAAATGTATCTCCGAAGATAAAGATCACCAATTTCACTGAAGCTTGACAAATCTTAAATCACCGGCACGCTATACACAAGTGTTCATGTCAAGATGGTTCCCCTCAGACAATGCATGTTACCAGGCAGTTTATACACATATAAACATTGGATCGCTATCTATTTTATCCTGGCTATCAAACTGAGACACGCCAGACATTGTATGTCAAACTTTTATTGATATTTTAACCCCTCTGCTTAGTCATTCCATTCTAATGTCTTCTTTTAATTCAATTTGCAGAGCCAACCATTCTCGCTCGATGAATCACTGTTTCATCCTGATATGAAAGTATACACCAGAGAGATAAATTCTTTATTACATACCATGATATATCTAATAAGTGTCCCATCTTCATAACAAATACAAACAAATACAAACAAATACAAACAACTTGAACAGGCCTACCAAGCAGCGAAACGTACACATAAATGGACGACTTAGCATCGAAAAAAAGCTATACACATCGAAAATTAACGAAACAGCAACATTAAAGGGGCAGTAGCACGTTTTTAGGGGGAATATAAGGTGATGTCAGGAAAATGAAAATAAATGGTTCCAATCTTTAGACAATGTATAAAAACTAAATGGAGCAGTAATAAATCCAATATACAATGTAAAGTTAAGCCATGCGATTCCTTTTCTTACACAAAATGTATTAAAGGTGTTCACACAAAAATGGCTGCCAATGGATTTTATGTGAATCCTCATACTTTGTTCTCTGACTACGGATGATTGGTTTGTGTTATGAAATTTATGATACTATCAAAGTAATACATTTAGCATTAACTTATAGATATCAGTGAAAAATTGAAAATATAAAATTGTCAAAAAACGTGCTACTGCCCCTTTAAATCAACGATTAGCAATTTAACCGAGCGACAGTGCAAAATGTTGTTGTTTCGAGAATTTTCAATGTGTAAAGCTATTTTTTGATGCTAAGTTTGCTAATTTTCGTGGCGTTTCGAATTTTCTTTGGTAGGCCTTTTGAATGTATGCCCAAACACATTGGTTATATTTTAAAACCAAACTCTTTGGGATTCAATCAAATCAACTTATTAAAAATAGAGCCATTGGCTCTGTAGCTCATCAGGCATCATATCAAGTTTGCTTTATACAGGCAAGATGAGCTAAAAATTAAACTGATGTTACCTATTGCAAGAAAACCTATAAAAAAAATTACAAAACAAATGTATTATTATTCAACACTTTCTAGATCGCCAATATCAGACGGTGAAAGAAGTCCACACTTAAATATCCAAGGAGAAATAAATTTGTCAAAGACTGTCATCTAATGGAGAAACATAGGTTTTTAAGATTGTGACCCCTGTGACCCTATTTGAAATCTATAATTTAGAATCCCCATTGGCCAAGGAGTCTGCACATATAATTTCAGCTCTCTAGACCTTTTGGAACTTGAGAAGAAGATGAAAATAGTTTTTTAAGGTTGTGACCAAAGTTACAAATTAGAATCCCCATTGTCCAAGGAGTCTGCACATATCAATATTAACTCTCTAGACTTTTTGGAACTGGAGAAGAAGATGAGAATTGGTTTTTAAGGTTGTGACCCCTGTGACCCTATTTGGGGTCATGGGGTCACGAAATCTACAATTAAGAATCCCGATTGGCCAAGGAGTCTGCACATATCATTTTCAACTCTATAGTCCTTTTAGTACTGGAGAAGAAGATGAAAATAGGTTTTTAAGGTTGTGACCCCTGTGACCCTATTTGGGGTCAAAGGTTCACCAAAGTTACAAATTAGAATCCCCATTGTCCAAGGAGTCTGCACATATCACTTTCAACTCTCTAGTCCTTTTAAAACTGGAGAAGAAGATGAAAATAGGTTTTTAAGGTTGTTACCAATGTGACCCTATTTGGGGTCATGGGGTCACGAAATCTACAATTTAGAATCCCCATTGGCCAAGGAGTCTGCACATATCATTTTCAACTCTATAGTCCTTTTAGTACTGGAGAAGAAGATGAAAATAGGTTTTTAAGGTTGTGACCCCTGTGACCCTATTTGGGGTCAAAGGTTCACCAAAGTTACAAATTAGAATCTCCATTGTCCAAGGAGTCTGCACATATAATTTTGAACTCTCTACTCCTTTTGGAACTGAAGAAGAAGATGAAAATAGGTATTTAAGGTTGTGACCCCTGTGACCCTATTTGGGGTCACAGGGTCACCAAAGTTACAAATTAGAATCCCCATTGGCCAAGGAGTCTGCACATATCATTTTTAACTCTCTAGTCCTTCTGGAACTGGAGAAGAAGATGAAAATAGGTTTTTAAAGTTGTGACCCCTGTGACCCTATTTAGGGTCACAGGGTCACCAAAGTTACAAATTAGAATCTCCATATGCTAAGGTACTTGTACACAAAATTTCAGCTCTCTAATGTGTATGGTTCATGAGAAGAAGTCGAAAGTGTAAAAAGTTTACGGACGGACGACGGACGACGGACGACGGACGGACGGACGCCAGACGACGGGCCATGCCATAAGCCCATCTGGACTTTCAGTCCTGATGAGCTAAAAATAACAATCACATTACTACAAGTATATATACAGTTTCTGAATTCCTTTCACTAGCCCATTTAAATCTGTAGGTTTTCATTGAATGTCATATCTTGATTTCCTCAAAGTTTTACTCAAAGGGAAACAAATTCATCAATATAAAAGGTACTGGTTTTAATTACTTAATTCTTTAGAAAATCCTATAAGATAATACAATCCTTCTCACAAGAAACACATGATTATGATCAGTTTCTTCAAGAAAGGGATGGAGGCCCTGGGATGTCAAATGCTCTGTGTGTCATCTCCAAAGATTGAAACTTTAATATAAAACAACTCTTCACTTGAGCCCCAGACATGCAAGCAATGCAGACACTATTTCTGAGATCTCCAACTAAACATGCTTGTTGAGTATTGGGCTCAGAACTCAGCCGCTAATCTCAAGACACAGGGCAGGTTTTAGGACAGCTTTAACCCTTTGGCTGCATAAGGTATCAACTTGGCTGTGATAAAATGGCTTCCTATTAGAAATTCTGTGTATTGCATATGAGTGCACAATTGTTTCAGAACAATATTAACTCTAAGGCAACCTGAACTAAATTATAAAATCAACTCAGTGATTGGCAATGTCAAATAACTATGATGTACTTTTAAAAGCTGCTTGAAATGAGAGGGTTAACATTTGGTCTCAATGATGCTAAACAAGATGAGCTGAAATAACATCAATGCAAAACAAATCTTCTGAACAGCGCCAAACGAAGGGATCAAAATATGAGCCTAATGAAGCCATCTGATTTGCCTGTATCCAACATGAAAGAGGGAATAAATATCAATACTGCATTCAAATCCCATTTGAAGATTTCATATTTAATCCTTCTGTCACAAGCTGAGAACATTCCCATTTAAAGAAGTTACATTGAATAATATGTCAGATGTTGGCAGAATTTCATTTGATTTTTCTATTCTACAAATGAATAGGTAAATTAACAAGCAGAACATGTTGTCTGTTTGGTCTTGGCTGAAGACTAAAATAAAGATATGATAACAAATCAGAATTTAGTTTGCATAAATGACATGAACTAACAAATCAGCATCAAACTTGGTAGCTGAGGTATAAATATCTGAGATAAAGTTTAAACCTGCACATCAAGGGTTAACCCAAGGCTTAGGGAACAGCACACTGATATGGAGGTCCGAGGATGAAAGGGATAAGACTGATTACTACCGGAAAGGATACGGGGTCAGCTGCAATATCTGGCCAACCTGGAGACCAGGCTATGTCACATGGTGGGAGCAGGTACATTGCAGGTGTGGCATAGGATCATAATTAAAGAAACTATTTTGCAATGTTTTGTTGTGAATGTTGCTGAGTTGTGATACTCAAGAGATATCCAGGGCCTGGTTCTAAAAATTATATCAATCTTGCAGCTAATTTTATTACCAAAAAAATAAAAGTTATAGAGAACATTAATCTAGATAGTTGTACAATTTGACTGCAAAAAAAAAGATGCCAATGAAACTGCTTCGATCACAATCGTGAATTCAAACCATCCTTGTCACTATACAACATCGATTGTCTTTAAAATGTTACTTTTATTCAACAATCGATACTTCTAAATAAGATTACACTATTATTAAAGTTTGGCATATATGACCCCTGACAACTCACGGAGTGGCTCTTTAAAGGGGCAGTAGCACGTTTTTTGACAATTTTATATTTTAAAATTTTCACTGATAATTGTAAGTTAATGCTAAATGTATTGTTTTGACAGAGTCAAAAATCTTATTACAGAAGCCAATCATCCATAGTCAGAGGACAAAGTATGAAGATTCTCATAAAATCCATTGGCGGCCATTTTTGTGTGAACACCTTTAATTCATTTTGTTAAGAAAAAGGAATCGCATAGCTAAACTTTACGTTATATATTTGAGTTAGTACTGCTTCATTAAGTTTAAATACATTGTCTTTCATTTGGAACCATGAAATTTCATTTTCCCGACATCACCTTATATTCTCCCTAAAAACGTGCTACTGCCCCTTTAAGCATCCAACTTTAAGATTTATCCAAAGGTTATGTGTCTAAATTACAGGAACTTTCACGATAATCTTCAGCTTCTTACACACAAGATACATAAAGGAACTCGTTAAATGGTAGATGTCCAAGCAATAGTGAGAGTGGTAACCTTCTAGCTGCTTAAAGCAACATATATTCCCCCGAAAGGTTGAAGTAATGTCCAACAACAATTATTCCAGTGTAAAAGACAAGACAAGACAACCTGAGCTACACAGAGAAGGAACTTCAAGACTGACTGCGCAGGCAGCACCCAGAGGGTTAATGATCTCTAAAACACTTGAATTCTGACTTCTGAAGGAGTTAATGAGTGAAAGACTCGATCAGGAAATGGCACCATGGTGAGAAGAAACCTCCATTGGGGACCTACTGTCTGGCACTGATTGATGATGAAACTGATAAATCACTCATTTGATGCAGGGTAGACATTACTTTCAGACTGACACATTGGTCAGCAAAGAATAAACACAGCCTTTACTTAGCCTATATAATCACTGACGCATTGATGTAATAAAGTTCAATACATAAGACAATGTATTGGTATAAGGAATGCTAACCCTTAAAGTGCATTTGAGCAAAAGACCAATAAAAAAGCTACTCTATTATCTAAGGACCAATATTAATGTTACACATCAACACAGTATCTTATGGAAATTAACAAAGTTTAATAATTAAGTATTTCAGCAGTTAAAATGTTAACTTAGATAAAAAAAAATTCAGTCATCATATATGATTGTATCACACTTCAATGTCATGATTACAAAATTGGCTCAAAGAACTCAACTCTCAACATTTGTCAATGAGAGATGTTAAACATGAGAGTTTTCAGTCACGATATTGATAACTTTTAAAAGACATTTACCCACTATCTAAATCATTGTTTCTTCAGGCTTATTCTGATAAGTGCAAGGGGAACTCCACATCTCTTGTTCCCCTATCATTGCAGCACCCTACTAAGCACGTGGCACACAGAGAGTTAATGATTACAGCTAAATGACTGCGTTAATGATCATTCAATCACAAGTAGACTTCAGTCCCAGACAAACTCATTCAACTCTCCAGACAGATACCAACATTAGACAGATAATTCCTTTGAGTATCACCAAATTACTTCCACAACATTACTGTAAAGACCGCATGATAGATTAGATAATGAAAGATCCCCATTCTTTCATCTCTTAACAGGGTCTCAGAAGACAATTTGTGCCGTCTTCAATAAATATGAAATTCTGAATAAAACGAGAGGTATAAATTGTCCTTCAGAAATATCAAAGTAGAATAAAGATTGATCTTTGAAATGTAAATATAATCGAAATGCAACAATTTTACATGAAATGAGAAAGGAGCTAACTGAAGCTATCCATTTTTACAATCAGCAGCGATCTAGACTTGCTACAATAATGTAGACATGCACAGGTCTATACAATATTCTCTTTCAGGATCTGTTATACAATTTAAACCTCAAGGTCTCTGGCCCTGACTTTGGCTTGTATATTATGTTCCTTGAATATAAGATGGAATTGTTATATTAATATCATGCATCATATGAACAAAATTCTCTACCAATTTTACAAATATACTGTTTTTCAGAAAATGAGTTATCTCTAAATTTTGCTTTTTAAGAAAGACAAAGCTAACCCTACATCAAGAAAACATAACCACACTCGAGAGCCAATGCAGCACGAAGTACAGATAGATGTGCAGCAGGCAGAGAAATTCTGAGCACAGATTTTGTCAATTAATGCCATTGGAAGTAGACAGCAAACTACCAGGTCAAACTCTGTAATAGGTCTGTGCTCAGTGTTTGAAATAAGCATCCAAAAACTGCTTGTCAATAAGGACCCGCAGATAGGAAAAACGGTTGGTCCAACTCTGAAACTGTCGGCATTCATTATCAGTACTGATTTGACTCTAAAATAATAATATTCTTGGTATCAGTATGTTATACATACACAACACTGTTATCAGTTTAGAGTGATAGTTATGAGGGTTTGGAAGGGAAATATGTCTTACAGCAAGTATTGTTAGAAAGGAACAGTATCATATAAAAAAACTGTCAGCCTGTAAGGACCTGCAGATATTGAAAAGTGTGGGCCCTTGTGAATAACTGTCGGTGTTGGGCCTTCGGGCCTATGCTTATTTCAAACACTGTCTATGCTGCATATCATTTGGTCCTAATGAAGTTGGATTTAAGCACTTGTGAGGTGGCATGAATTGAACTAAAGACAGCAAATATCAAGGAGTCAAGAATATTGATAATGGTTTAATACCAGTTCTTCATCCACCACCCGACTCACTGCAGACAAAAATGTTTCTGGTCATGATCATGTCAGTCTGATTAAAATCAACTGTGATTCGAGGAAAAAAGTGTAAAAATATTGTCTCTATTGGGGTTTGAACTTCAACCAGCCCGGCTTTCCCCTCATTCACTGTCTGAAGGCACCCCTATTACCCGCATGTTCTGACGCAAGCTCATCTTGCCAATCGCAAGGGGCGCAGTAAAAGCTTCGGTATCATGCAGGGGCAGGTAACTCCAGTGTACCATTCGTTATACATAATCGCCGCTAAACGCTATTAAAAACGAGGATGTGATTAGATAGCTTATGACTGGGTTTGTCTGCGCTAAACTGGTCATAGGAACATGCGATAAAGGTGAGTGCATACAGGCCGAGACAGAGAGGATGTTCTGGCTGGTTCGAGCCCTGATAGAGACAATATTTTTGATATTTTATTCCTCGGAGTACGGTCGATTATAATGAGACTGTGATCATGTCAACTCCTGAATTGAAAAGCGCCAAATTTTTCTGAGTATCCAATGTACAGGAGAAAAACAATTTGTTAAGTGAGGAATTTGTTGAGGAAGTCCATTTGGCTCAAGGACTGTAGTTCTCTAATAATCTGGTACAGGATTAAACTGCCAGACAAGAGTTGAAATAAAGGACTACATACAATCCAAGTGGAAAGTCAGCCAGATATAGAAGAAAGGAGACTGTGTAATTCTGAGCACAGATTTAGTCGATTAGAGGGGTAGTAAGTAGCCAACAGAATCACCTGGTGGGGAACTCTGTAATAGGTCTGTGGTGCAACCCTCTGAATTCATTAGCGAGGGGGGTCGTTAGAGCCAGCAAGATGGATGCCATGTCATCCACTTACAGACAGACTTGTAATTGCATAATCAATTTGAAATAACCTTTCTATTCGACAGAGGAGTGAGCGCTGTGTATTGTAGAACTACGGTGACCTTATCAACCACTTATAGACAAACCTCATAATTGCATAATCATTTTGATATAACCTTTATCGACCGGTGATGGCTTGATAATGACCAGTGTACGATGACCTTATGTTTCAGGTTTGGTTACGTTGTATCTGCGATGGTTGCTACGTTGTAGGACCTGGTTTATTCAAGCAAGTTATACCCTATAAACTCTGTTTGGCACTTATTCAAAATTGTGATTTGTAACTATGAAAAAAGGTTCAATAACAGATTACAATCTGGTAACTTTATGTCCTGGCGGGTAACTTAAAAGTTTTTATATTTTTTTGTTACAAAAGTAGAGAAAACATCCCATTTGGCTGGCAAATTTCAAACAAATTTCATAAATTTCATGTGAACAAAGGGTCAGCTAAAACTAAACAGAGTCATATGAGAGAAAGGCTTACTGATGATAAAAATTCCAAATAAAACAAAAATTTGCTTTGTCACTGAGCAACCGTTGCAAATAATCTTGACAAAATACTGCTATCTAGGTTGGCTAGAGAGATCAAAACACTAAATCCACTGTGAGGTATAACAAGCATGTCTCTCTGGAGGGCGTGGTGTGAAAACTGATTGAGTTTCTGTATCAAGTGTCACCTGCTTATGTTAATTTCCCAGGTGAACCAAAAAATCGAAAGATGAGGTGAGGTGATTTGGGGTTTACAGCCACTTTCAAGAGTATTATACTTATATCAACGCTGCTGGTATTATTGCAGGAAGAACACTTGCACCACTTTTTTGTTTATGTATTGTTGTGAAACCTGCGAGCATCGGCTGGAACTACCTAACCATGGGTGGTACTGAATTTAAATTCAGTGTAGTATTGCACAAAACCTAACTGCATGTAGAACATTTCTACTGCATAGTTGCTGAATATCTGGCGGAAATCGAACCACGGACACTTTGATATGAAGCTGAATGACCTTAACGCTGCAATATCCCTTCCCTAGAATCAGGAGAGTTATTTCGAGCAAGGAAGGGACTATCATACTTTTTATTCCTGAAACTAACCTATCATAGTAAATTGAAAAAAGCCCAGAAGATGATGGTACATGGTAAAACAAAAAAAGGATTTGCTTTTATTTTCCCCCTTCCTTCCATTCCAAATATTAGAAGTATGAAATATTCATCATTATTATATCACAAACAGGATGATAATCAAATTTATCCCCCAAAGATGCTACTCTCTGAAAGACCGATAGTAGATTCACGCATGTTCATTTATGCCTTTGCACTGCCATTAGGCTTATGAAATATGAGCTATTCTGAATTGATTTTTTAAGATTTATCGATAATTGTTATGTCACCTCTATACAGATATAACTAAATTCATTTAGACCAAAAAATGATGGACAACACCAAACTTGCCCATATATATTAAATAGATAATCAAGTCACTGTCAAGGTCAAACTGAAAAGTACATGAATTAGCAACATGTTATCAGTAGAAGAACCAGTCTTCTTCATCAACACTTCCTCTTTTCCATCTCAGATTATTTTTTCCCTTTTTCTTATGATTTTCCCCTCTTCATTGAAAGCATCCTCTTTCAAACCATGTCAATGCCATAACAGTTTACGTCATATCCGATCGCTCGCGTGCCAAATCAATGAAAAGTATTATTTTTAATTTGAACACGATGCACTCCGAAACAAAAGCAGCCATTTACAAAGGGGAGAGTCTGCCTCAAAACAACACCGAGTGGTGGGCCATTATGTCTAGTTTCATTCCCGTCATATTTTTAGTGCCAGTTGTTGACAAACTCTTATCGCGGACAGTCTCCCCGGACGTTCGTTCAAGGGGCTACGATAAGGTATCGGAAATGTTGAGGTCTATCTACCATCAATCTTCTTTCAAAAAAGTCTTTATCAATATTAAAAGCTCCCTTTGAATCAATACTAAGCCCCTCAATCAAGCTCCTTCAGAAAACTGGTTAAAGCCCTCACGTGTCCTGTACTGCTAAATCTATACAGTCAGGATCCTGTCCTATGTACACAATAAGAAGAAGCCCTTCATGCATCTGGAAAGCGTTTATCCAATGTGGTATACGCTGACAGCATTGATTACACAAGTTATTACACTGCCCTGGGTGGGTTAACAAACATATCACACCAGGAGCAGGATGTTATCACTCTTCACAATGTGATACAACACTGTTCAATGAGACGCTATTGCAGGATAAAGGAAGTCAATGGGATATCAAAACAAAGAAAACTTTTATCTGAGCTATATGTCACGTGCAATAACAATGGTCCTGGGTATTTCAATGTCATTGCGCTGTTTTATGGGTACAAAACAATGTATTGGGGTGTGCCATGACACATAAAAACATGACTTTCAATAACAAAGTCAGCTGTAAAATACGAACCATATATCAAGAAATTAAAAACACTTTCCTTGAGACTATCCAATTATGCTGTTTCTTTCCATTTAGAAGATGAAACCCATTTAGTACACCTTATTCCTTAAGGATTAATGATATTGGAAATTTAAACAAGATTTTAAAATTTCCAACTGAGAAAATTAAGTCAATTGATAAAACAAGACAAAAATTAATTCATCAAATAGAACTGGAACAGGTGATTTATATATTATCCAAAGACCTATCTGTCTGTCTGTCTTCTGTCTGTCTGTGCTATGCAATTGAACCAGGTTTCAAGAAGAAGGTTAAGAACCACATAAAATGACGTTGCTAGACCTTGCATAAGAAGGTGATACGTACTGGCTGAAGAATCCCTCAACCTTGATGAATGTCTAGTACAAGTTTGATTAAGCGATCATGGATTCGCTGGAGCGTAACCCCCGGGGATCTCTTCAACATTATACAGACAAGAGGAGCAATCTACCAAGGTAATCAGTATTGTTTCAGGAACAGCGCTGTAGTGAAACCTCGTTAATAATCTTGTCATAATTAATCTTTTATGTGACTGCTTCGTTTACCTTGTTATTGTCAGGAAAGGTGGAACTTCTGTGCATGAAAGAAAAGAAAAGACTAGCGGAAAGCAAACAGTCAGCAAGGGAAATCTAATGAAAGCATCTCTTACTATCATATACTGCATTCCATTCATACACCTCAAGTCAATACTCTGATGTTGGAACTATCTCAAGAGGTCCTAGACTGTCGGGAGAACCTCGATCATTGACTCACAGCCGATAAATCTGCTTTCGACATATCATAGCATCCAACGGACAAACAAAGCTTTTTAGCAGCAATCGTTTTTTCCATTTTCAAATTATTACCTGTGCTTGCAGCGTTTAGAATGTAGTCCTTGACTGGCTACTTTTTGGTCAGGACTGGTAACTTTTCAAAAAATTTCTTTATTTTCCCTTATGGAATTGGCCAATTAATTTTCCAATCTATTTTATACACTGGTGCTTGACATTTAGGCCTACAAGTTAATTTAGGACCATAGAATTGGAACACTTGGAAAAAGATGCTGGTTATTAATATCATGACCTATTCTGCTAATCACCAGAGAATAAGATTTGTAGTACCAAAAAGGTATTTTAGATGTTAAGTTTTAAAAAATATTTATTCTAAAACTCTGCACAAACCTTACAACCTAAAGAGGCAAGAAGACAACATCTCATCCTTTTCTATTTGTTCATATATATAAAATCAAGTAATCTAACATGAATGTAATAAAAGCCTGCTAAGATAAAAAGTGATAAAAGCAATAATATTGATAGCAAAGCTAACTCATTTTGTTTTCTCTTTTCTGACAGTATCATTAGCTCTTTGCACTGATAAAACTTTCATGATGATAGAAGAATTGAAGATTTAATCAAATACCATCCTGTCTCTGGGTACGAACGTTACTCTAACTCCACTAATCTGTACCCTGGGCTCAGAAGCTAGATTCGCTCGCAATGCCCGACTTGGGATGGAGCCAATCAAATCATTTTCTCGCCACCTTCTCGATAAAATTTCAACGGGAAAATGATTTGATTGGCTATATCCCAAGTCGGGCCGAGCGAGCAAATCTAGCTTCTGAGCCCAGGGTACAGATTAGTGAAGTTAGCGTAATGTTTGTTCCCTGAGACAGGATGATCAAATACATTCTGAATTAAATTCTAAATTTGGTATTAGTGATAGTTTTTACCATCATTTATATAACACAAAAAACACAAAAATTAAACGATGCATATATCATAAAGGTGTCACTTTAACATATCATTCTCATCAGGTTACAACCAAATACAATCAGACAAAAAATTCAAAAAATTCATATTCATTCATTTATTCATTTTCTTATAGACAAAGCAAAGAAATCTGAAACAACCTGTTCTTTCGCAACTACAAATAGCTGTTAGGTAGTTTCCATGTTGGAAGCTATCATTTCTTGAAAATTCATTTCCTTCTCCTTGGTCTGATACAATCAACAACTTAGAGAGTTATCAGTTCCTAATCAGCAATAAAGGCATACAGGTGAAGTAGATGTTGAAATTCACTAAATAATTCACACGAGGCTTCTTTGTTTCCGAACAGTGGCACCACACTCCATGGCTTGTTACTGAACAATGGTAGGCCATAGAGCTGCTATCTCAACTTGACTTTCTTGCATCCATGACCTCTCTGACTTTTGTCCAAGAACAATAAATTCTCTTATCAATTTTATGACATGGAAACAATAGATTTCTTTCTTCCTGAAAGTGTTGCTCATTGTTGTAACGTCCTAATGAACTATACAGTAGATCCATCTGTTGTTTTACTAGTTTCTGATACTTTTAAAGAACATTTTTTTTAAATTGATTAAATCATTTATCACCTTCTGATATTGACTCTTATTTTTATTACCTGTAAAAAATTCTCTTAACTCATAAGCTATTCATTAGCAAAACTGTATTTGTTGTAAATAGGATTTTATAGCAGTTCTCATGGGCGTTTTTATTTCTGTTAAAGAAACAGACATTTTCTTATTAATAGTTTGACATGTAAAAATGGATTTCTCTTTATGTCTAACTGAAACTTATATTGAAGCATTGAAGGCAGAATTTTACATTTTTATTCAAACAGTAACTTGTACAGTAGAACACGGATATAACGAACTCCAAGGGACCAAAGAATTTAGTTCGCTATATCCGGTGTTCGCTAAACGCATATAATTTAAATGATATTATATAAGGACGGGACTTGAAAATTTGTTTGCTATATCCGATTGTTCGCTATTAATATCCGAGTTCCCTATATCCGTGTTCTACTGTATTTGAAATTGATAAAGCAGATAGTTATCTTTCAAATTTATTTGATTCAGCAAATAAAATGTCAGTGATGGACTAAGAAACGACATCTCCACTTGAAAAGAATTAGCATTTGTGGCAAAATTCATTTCTTTGAAGTCAGCTAGGTTAAGCTACACAGCAGAACAAAATCTATAATTTTATGCACATAACCAGAAAAAAGCAAATGTTTAATTGACCTGCCTGTTATCTTTGTTCAAACTGTCGGACCGAACCATTTCTGATTAGGATTAAATAATTAATCAGCAAATCTTTCACAAAATATGCATGCTAAAAGAAGGCCTCTAAAATATTGATGTGGTTCTGCTGATAATTTGTCTGATCGTTCCTTTTGTCGTCAGCAAGACAGATCCTTCCAGTCGGGAGTCCTATTGATTAAAACCTTATAAAGCAAATTGCCCGAACTAGTCTATAAAAACGCATGTCAAGGGATCGTAATCCTCTAACTGGAGCCTTTAACGAACTAATCTAATTAATCACAGGTGAACAGGTCACTAAATGTCAAATTGTTAAAATCTAATTCAAGATGAAATTGCAGGTGAAAACTAATCAATGGAAAGAGGACTTCACTGAATTACGACACAATAGGTTTAAGAATGTTAAATTGAACAAATTCAAATAAGGTCAAGAAAGGCTTCAACGACAAAAGTTTATATTTGCCAAAATAATTTTTTCAGATTTTACTGATTCTCTTTACTGTATCGGCCAAATAATTTAAGTTTTGCAAATGTTTTGAATAATAAGATGAAAAGTATCCCTACAATAACTTAAGTTACATAAAAAAATGATCAAAATAAAAATTTATTAACATAGACCTTCTTGCATTACTTCCAGCATTTAAGTCAATATTTTTTTGGGAAATATACAAGCAGGTAAACTATGCAGGAATGTGAAATTAAAAAAAAAATCTTCCTCTTACCTATGTCTACACATTCCACATTAATTATGCAAATTGTTTTACTCCACAACATTCCATTATCCAAAACAAATAATCACAATTACATATTAAATAATCTCTTAAAAGTTAATTCGGTGAAACACAAGGTTGTCATTATTTGATAATTGGACCCATATCGTGTTTTGGTTTTAAAGCAAACTCCTAGCAACATAATGAAGTTCATACATTTATTATAATCTTTACTTTTGGATAATACCTTATTCAGAAGGCTAGAATTGTTCCTAAGATTTTCTGTAATTTAATATGAGTAGGATATCATTCATCATTTCCGTATTGCAATTATTGGCACTTTTAAAATTTCTTAACTGATACTGAACAACAGTGTTAAGGAAATAATTATTGCTTAATTGTCTGCAGTTTTGGAAAGGGATATTTTTCAATGAACGGTTATGATTTCATACATATACCTGCGAAACAGTCACTTAAAAAATCACTCTTTCTTAAGAACTTCCTGTGAAATCATGTTTACTTGGGTTCTGTTTAGATTACCGGTAAATCATCGATAGATAACATATATTTAGAAGTGTTTCTAATACATATCATTTCTATATATTCTATATCCTATATATTCTATATCCTATATATTCCGATAAAATAGTGCATGCACATGAGTTGCGCATATAAATATGTATATATCATGGTATCATTAACCCTTTCTTAATCTTCCTATTTTTATTTTTCAAAAAGAGTAAATTATCTCTAAATCTAACTGTAACTTGATATAGGAAATGAATAATTACAATCTAATGTTGTATCTATCTAAGATATTTACAACACAATCTACTTGAAAATTAGTTTTTGTGCAGTTTTTGTTTTGCCTCTGATTTCCATTGCCTTATGTGATTTATCAACCTTCTTTTGTTTTTCTTAGCTTTTCATCGAAGTGAAGAACATTTAAAGTTAAATTATAGTCAACTTTTTACAACAGGCTGAAAGAACTCATTCAAGTTTCAAGTAATTTGATTTCAATAACATATATCAATGATAAATGGGTTTTTTTCTTATAACTTCTGCACAAGCTAAGCCAGTATTAAATACAAGTTTTACTTGAGAGCATTTTAAACAGGTTTTAACCATGTAGAGAAACACATAATGAAATTAATTTCTAAAACATCTGACACAAAAGCAGACAGATAAAGAAAATACTCAAAAGAATGAAATTTGCAAGTAATTGTTAATAGCATATATATTTAGAAATATACATTCTAATTTGTTATGAAGCATAACAAACATTCTTGCACACTAAAAGAATTTGCCTATATGTTAAGCATGTAACTGTGCCTTAAAATAATAATTTGAAATTAGTTTGTGTGATATACAGCTTAATTGAAATAATATTGCAATTTTGCTAGCGGGTAAATCTCTATGTTGTGCAAGGATCCCAGGACCTCTTGATAACAAGGGATGCAAAAACACACATCCTTTCTACAAGGATTGTTCATAAAAATGATGATGTATCCATTGGGTGATGGTGTGAGCACCAGATTATTGACTTGAGGAAGTATTGCTTAACTAGTCTGTCTAACAGGCCCTGAAAGAAAATATTCTAAAGACCCACACTAGTCTACATTATTGTAGCAAGTCTAGATCACTGCTGATTCTGAAAATGAACAGTAAATTACTTTGTCTTTTCATACTAAAAGTTGCCTTTTGATTATATTTTCATTTCAGAGACTAAATTTAGTCTTTTGCCTAACATCTTTAGGCAATATTTAATCCATTGAACAAGTTGTGCAGTGTTGTTCCTAGGTGGTCAGGTAAGGGGGATCATTTTGGCCTTTTCTTAGCGGATGGGACACTTTGCAATGGTGAAAGTATCCTACTTTTCCAAAATATAAGGACACAAGGAAAAAGGGTGGGCAAATTTCTCAAGGACCCCCTCTAGAAACAACACTGGTTGTGAGTTAAACATGTATGTATGTATCATGTATAAGTTCACATCAGTAACCAAGGGTAACCTACCTGCATCGTTTCTCATTGTTTGATTCGTCGATACACTCCGCTTCATTCTTACAGGGGTTAGGGTGACAGGAAGGAAATCCTGCAACACAAAAGTTTTATCAAAATGAGTTGAATAACCATAAATGAGACAGGGCAGTAGGGACGAGACAATACTTGAACAAAACCAGTCAAAATACTATAACAAAGAATCTGGTCTCATCCTTTCCATTTTATTGAAAAAAAACTTTTTGTATATTGTATTCCTAACGATGAAAGGATATTGGTGGACCTCAACAGTCCCTTACTTTGTTTTTAAGCATCAATAATCAAAATGAAATGTATGTGTGTCTTTACGCAATAACTTAAGCAGTTATTTAGAAATCATGACAAGCCACAATCAAATAAAACTTTCTAATTTATTTTACATTTTTACCCATCAGGTTGTATCATAATTCACTAGCCAATCTTTCTTGCTGGCAATAACCAGTGTCTGAGTGAGTTGGTGCTTAGTGCAGTTTAGGCATTAGCTGCTTTGTTATATTCAGCAACATTTATCAAAATAAGAACAATAAATTTGACAAAATATTCTAAACATGACTAATCAATAATGGTTGAGATGATTGACTAAAACCTACAAACATTGACAATAAATAAAATATGTCCACAAACTTACTCAGTTGACATATCAATTATGCAAATATCTAGCAATGTACAATACTGATTCAATGAACAAATCTGAATGCATTGATTGATCGATAGCTATTGACGGAATGAAACTGATCACTTGCCAGGTTTTGATCTCAGATTAGCAAGTTTATACAGAGCGTAGCGTCAATAAACATCAAAAGACAAGAAATCCATGCTAAAAATATTTCACAAAGTGATCATAGCACAAAACGTAATCAAAATCTTTGAAAGATGTTATAGGGTTGTTTGTCATTTTTGGGTAATATATCTTATAAGATAAAGTTGATGATATTACTTTAGTTGGTTTATGCAAAAAAACATATGGTTGAATGAGTATCAAGCCAATTAAGGTGTTCATGATTATCTGAAACTGATTACTGATTTTACTGCTGGTTAATGCCAGACCGCTTATAAAGAGATTTTTTTTCTTAGTATAATGTGATGCCACAAGTTTGTAAACTGATGTCAACTTGGAGCAAGAAATCACCCATAAAGGGGCAGTAGCACATTTTTAGGGGGACTATAAAGTGATGTCAAGAAAATGAATTTTTTTTACAGTTTTGACACCACCATCTCATTTGGGCTCTCTTCACAATAGCAAGTCCCATTCAGACTTCAGAGCATTGCTTTGATGAGGATTAGAGAATCTTGTTCAATATGTGAACATTTTCCACAAAGATATAATTAAATTGATATCCTTGCTTACTATACCTTAAGTACTGGAATTAAAATTAACTTAGACCCTCAGCAATCAAGCCTAGTTCTTTAAACAGTGGACTCAAGGTAGGGAGGACTTCTGTTCTAGTGTGGACACCACTCTGTCTCAGTTTGACCAGTGTCCACAACAGCACTGGTCAAACACTGACCATCCCATACAAGTATTTGCCGCGTGGGTGATAAGGTGGTCAAACAAACTGAGCTCCATCAGACGACGACTTGGTTAGCTCATCTCCTGTTCTAGTTTGATGAGCAACCCAATTTGTTCAGATTTACACATCGCTTGTAATCTTGTATTTGCTAAGAGTTGCAATTACTCAATAGGCCCTGTTTTCCGAACTTACTTCATTATCGAATCCAGGAGCATTCACATTTTTGTTGATTTATTATTTTCTTCAACAAAATGCCCTCAGGATGCATGCACTTTGATAATTTAAGAAATATTAATAGTCGAAGAGTGATAACGGCATCTGAAATGATTTTTAATAGAAGAGAAGGTCTTCAAGGATGAACTTTGGTTTGATTTTTGGCAAAAATCTTCAACAATTCATTGTCTATTCACCATTCATATCAAATAAATGCCAATCCTAAACCTCCTATTCTTAATACAGTTGAGCAAACTCTGTTGGAAGATGATGCCCATCATCATTTCTTCTCCTCAATATGCTTAAAATCCTTGACATTTTGACTGTAGATGTAATTTTTGAGATAAAGAATCAAGTCAATTTGAAACTTTGTTTGGCAATGAATTGTTCCGCAGTAATAGGGTTAATGTTACTTCCGAGAAATAAGCAGGATTTTCCTTATTACTTGTTATTACTTATTTCATGTTAAGTTGCTAATGACTTCAGTAACTGTACAGATGCTTTCTAAACAGTGAAAATAAGCAACCTGGAAAACTAGTATTTCCTTATGATAATTCATAAGTTAGATAAGTCTCCACCATTTTATGTACTCAAGAAGAGCAAGATTTTCTGGAAAATAACATTTTGAGTACATTTTTACAGTTTCATGAGCTGGATACAGAAGAAATAATAAATTCAGACCATTTTCACAATTAAGTTGCGGGCTTTCTCCCTGCCATAATACTAGCAGTCGCGATATAAGTAAAATACTCTTGAAAGCGGTGATAAATACCACATCACCTCACCTCACAATTAAGTTGTTTTCAAGGAAATCTTGCTGTTCACATGAACAGTAAAACACGGATATAACAAACACCAAGGGACCAAAGAATTTAGTTCGCTATATCCGGTGTTCGCTATACGCATATAATTTAAGTGATATTATATAATGACGGGACTTGAAAATTTGTTCACTATATCTGATTGTTCGCAATATCCGAGTTCGCTATATCTGTGTTCTACTGTATTTCACTTCTAAATAACCTTCAAAGACAAAATTCTGTGAATGTAATCATCCAAAGACAAAGTCTACATCTTCACCTGGAAAAGGCTCTCTAATTTATCTATGTAACAATCCCACATATATTTGAGAGGAACCTCCCACGACCTTTGACGACAGGAGCACGAACTTGCCCCCTTGTTTGAAAGATTCATTCAATTTAAGCATGCTTGACATTTCAGTTTGTAATTGTTTTGAAATGATACAGGTAAAACACAACCATTAAGTAATGGCTGCTCTCTGAGTTGATGGAAGACCTGTCCCATTTATACATCATTTCAAATGTTTTACACTTTGAAGAGATGAATTAGATCTAAACTCATTTTTATCCATCCGTTTATTTCAGAAGAGGTAGACTTTCAGTTTGAAGGGCTTGCCTCATTTAAAGATCAAGTTTTTGCTTTGAATATTTTGTACACAATTATTGGATTCATGATCATTTTTATCAATTGCTATGGGTAGATTCTAAGCTTGGAAGAATTGTCTAATTTATTTAACATTTCAAATGTTATTGCTTTGAATGTTTTAAAGAGATGAATCTAAAGTTAAATTATTTTTATCAATCCCTTCCAGGCGATTTAGGCGGACAAGTTGACCTCTAGCTCATCTTTTTAAGACTCGTATATAACGGAATTTACTCTTTCATTACAAACATGTAGCTTGAAATTTCATTTCATCCAACCAAAAATAAAAATCTACTATAACACTTATTTTCGTTCTGACTCCAAAACTATTTCATTATGCAGCGCCAAGGTCTATAGAGAAGACTTAAAAGCTCACAAAACATTTCAAAACTTCTGTTAACAATAGAGCATAAATATGTATCTTTAATTTCAAACTATCCATATTAAACGTTTCAAAGACAATTCTTGTCATAAATCTTGAATATCTCAGCATCAATTACTTAATTACTTATCATCTATTAACATCTTCAAGTTCAAAAGGCTGTTGTTCCAATAAATTTCAGGTTATTTATGGCCTTAACCTTTATCAGAGATTAACTCTGAATAAATGATTGAAGCTTTATGGTTGAATTTATAGTCACATGTCATAACAAAGTAAGACAACTGTGGGAATATCAAACTGATACCCAGAAATGTTTACATTGATATGACAGATAAACCAAAACAGAGACACAATGCTTTAACATCATAAATTACACCAAAGTCCAAAAATAATTTAACTTCTTTGAGAGGCATTTTAGAAGTTGGAATGACAATAATGCTGAGGAATATATGGATGACAACTTCTTTGTTCTATTTATGTATATATATGCCCCTACATCATGTCCCCTAATTTGTAAGCTGTAATTTTGATAAAGTTTTTTTGCTTGAGCTTTTGTCGTTACTTTCTCATACATACTAATTTCTATGGCGAATGATATATTATAATACCTCAATACATACATCCGCACAATAGAGAAAACATAAAGAGAGGGGTTTATATAAAATTATGGGAACATGGGATTTCCAGAAGACTCATCTTTCTTGTCAAAAAGGTCCTTTTCAAAGCAGTAATCTTGTCATGTTGATATCAACATAAAGAGAACAAGATTGATATTCAAAATTATGGGACCATAACATAGATAAAATTTTCTGACATCAAAAAGTAATAATAATAATAATAATAGTAGTTATTCATACAGTAACAAAGAAAATAGTTTACATATAAATCTATTTAGAGTGATAATCTTGTCACATGAAATATATCATCACGTCATCTTCACAAATTCTATTGAAAATGATATGAATGTGACTAAATGATTCATCTAATTGTCAAGAGACTTACATGAATGGGCATGTAAAACATTTATTCATTTTAGAAATAATCTATTCAATCTAAAGACATTCAATTTCAAAAGAAACATTCCACAACCGAGAAAAATTAAGATTCGTTTTCCAAAAAGTGATCTAAAGATGATAATTTAGTTAATCCTTATCACCATTGGTGATATGTAATTATAGTCTTTACATCGAAAGTCTCCTGCCTTCTCCAAAGGTAATTTCATTATAAGTGTTCACATGGCAAACTGATTCAAGACTAAAGCTATCTCCGATTCAAAGCAACCCACTTGAGACCCTCTAGTCTACATATCTCTATCATTACTCACCTACCCTTCCGAGCATCGTCTTGCTTTTTAATAACACACATGTCAGTGATGTCAAATCTTAACAAGCATCTCCCGAAAGTCAAATTGTAAGTTATCTTTGATATATGACTGTTACTCCTTCAAAATGCTTGAGAATGTTTCTTTCTTTTCTTAAATCTTTAAATAATAGTATTCCCTGTCAAAATACTCAACATGAATTCTGCCTTCTACTTAATTGCAAACAAATACATAAATTATGATATATGACCAATACGCTTTCCAAATGCTAGTCAAGAATGTTAAAATCTTTAATAGCTTTTCCTGTCGAACTCCTTGATATTAATTATACCTTCTACTTAATTGTAAAAAAATATAACTTACTAATATATTTTATCTTAATATTTGACTGGGTATTACAATATTACTGATTTAAAATGTTTTGGTGAATGAGATTTGATTTGAAGTTCCTGTAATTTTTGGAAGCACAACGATAAAACTGGATATCAATTTAATTTATTATGTAAGAGCCTGTAATAAAGTCCTGCCCTCATTCAGCAAGTCTAGATTCAACTTATAAACAACAAATTAGAAGAAGAATTAGAAGAAGAAGAAGAAGAAGAAGAAGAATTAGAAGAAGAATTAGAAGAAGAAGAAGAATTAGAAGAAGAAGAAGAAGAATTAGAAGAAGAATTAGAAGAAGAAGAAGAATTAGAAGAAGAAGAAGAAGAAGAAGAAGAAGAAGAAGAAGAAGAAGAAGAAGAAGAAGAAGAAGAAGAAGAAGAAGAAGAAGAAGAAGAAGAAGAAGAAGAAGAAGAAGAAGAAGAAGAAGAAGAAGAAGAAGAAGAAGAAGAAGAAGAAGAAGAAGAAGAAGAAGAAGAAGAAGAAGAAGAAGAAGAAGAAGTCCTGCCCTCATTCAGCAAGTCTAGATTCAACTTATATATGTGACCAACAAAGAAGAAAAGAAGAAGAAGAAGAATATCTTCCATGCTCACATACTGTACATATATACATCACAGTATAAAAGAAGCTGAAAAACTCAGTAAGCAGCCATAAGGCTTACAAGACACAAACATACAATTACAATTAAAAATTTCATAAAAAAAAATATATATATAAGATATTGCAATTGCTAGTGAAGGTAAGATGGGTCAGTAGGCAAGAAGGCCTGGATACCTGTGCTAGCTGGAGTTGATAATGAAGGATGGAGGAGGCAGGGGTAATAAAGGTATGTATGGGGCTGTATGAGGAGGCAGCAAGTCCCTGTTCATAGCGTGGGAACCAGGGGCAGCTGGCCCTAACTGGAGAAACAGATGAGGGCTAGACTCGCTGTAAGGCTTGTAGATATTTGTTTGAAATACTGAGGTTTTTCATGGTTTGTTCTACTTTTGTTTTTTATCACTTTATTTCTTTTTCATGGGTACAGCGGCTTTTCATTTCACCAGTAATACATTGTATGGTACAATAAATGGACTTGATAACGAATTATGTATATATATAGATAGAATGTGGCAAGATGACCAAAATGAGATTTACTTGAAATACTGAGGTTTTTCATAGTTTGTTCTTCTTTATTTGTCATGATATAGGGATGGGGAGGAGAGTGCCGTCAAAACACAGGTAAAACACTTGAAATGAGTTCCACATTTTAATGTGATGTTTCCTGGGCCGTTTGACTCCCTTCATCAGTGCCCGTATTTGTCTACAGGCAAAAAGAAGAAATAGAAAGTCTTTGGATCTCTGTTCTTCACATAGATTATATCTTTTTAAATGCTGAGGTTTTTCATTGTCAATAGGTATTGTTTTACTCTACTTATTCTAAGAATCATTCAATGATTAGGATGGGGTCAAAAAAGAGCAAAGCCCCTTTATTCAAAAACCTTTTAAAACATCCCATAACAAAACATGCTGCAAATATGGTGTATATTGTATAGTTTCATAAATATGTCTTTTCTCACTTCAAGCGATGACAAAAGCAATTTCTACACTACGTCTCTAAGGCCACTAAATACATTCTTGTAAGAATCATTCAATGAAGTAGAATGGGGTCCAAAAAGATTATAACTTCCTTATTTTCTTCTTTGAGAGGCATTTTAGAAGTTGAAATGACAATCATGCTGAGGAATATATGATAACAACTTCTTTATTCACTGTATGCAACAAAGAAGTTGTCATCCATATATTCCTCAGCATTATTCCTTTTTTTTGTGAACTTCAGTTGTCCTCCCTATTTCTAACTCAAACATTTCCCCCTCCCCCAATCATTTTAGAGATCTGAAGACCATCTGCTGGGGTTAGCTAGAAGTTGAGAAAGAGTTAGTTTGAAGAAATGTTTCTGCCTGAGTGAGGAAGAGTTGGGCTGGTTCCCTTATGCTTTCCAGCTGTTGCATTTATCAGTGCTCTGATCTCCACTCTCAATGAAAATGAGTTCACACTTGCAAAGATTTCTTTACACTTCGTCAAGAATTTGAATGATATTGTACCTTAGCTATCCTAAACATTTTTCATTCTTTGTATAAGATTTGAAGTTGTTGAACATGATGTTGGATGGATATACATGAAGATGGTATGAAGTACTTGAAAACTGAGCTGTACAAAACTTGAAATAAAGTTTAGTTTCTGTAAAAGAGTTTTAAATTTATATAAAAAAGACTTAATTTGAAAATATTCTTTAAAGATAACAAATAATCTTTTTCCTTTCGACACTAACACCAACGTTTAAGCTAATTTCACAGCAGCCTCAATGCTTGTGAAAGCTTCGAATAATTGTATCACATCACTAATTGGATTACAATGTTATTAATTGATAAATGTGTCACAATTTCAAAACACCATTTCCAAATAAGTAAAATCTATGTTCAATCATTTCACGCATGACTTACTTTAGGATGGACCTTGAAGCGTGACTTATTCTAATAACCATAGTGAATATCGATTTAGTCACGGACGAGCGAATTCTTGTCATCGTTAAACAACTCCGTCAATAAAACCTACATTTCGCCTACATTATCATCAAGTATAAATGTGTCTTGCAGTAGCATTATTTATAGCTCTGACTGGAACCATATTGAGCTTAGCCCTGACATACACTGCATACCTTTACTGTGTTGATTTCATGGAAATGGCGTCTCGGAATTCAAACAGCATCTCTGTTTGGTTCGAGTATCTATGTACAAACTAATGGATATTAAGTTTGATCGAGATTCATATATATCCAAGTCATATTGATTCAAAATGATGTCTTGATATCTTGAATACAAGATTCTACGGGAACAATTTACTTGAAATTTTGAAAGAAGGTCAGCATCTTTATTTGTTTGTCGTGAGGAGTTTGTTTATACAAACTCATGGATTCACATCAATAGCAAGATTGAGTCAAAATGTTTCTATCCTACTTGTATATCCTGCAATCAGTGTGTTGATTTCTGCAATTTAACATTCTTAGGGGCCAATTTACAGGAATCATTGAACAGAAGAGACCTTGTACTGAGTGAGTGAGTGAGTTGTTTGGTGCTGCTTTGGCAATATTCCAGCCATTAACTGCATTTAGTTCTTGTGTAAATATTGCAGGTTGTAACAAACAGAAGATATTGAAAGTTCTCTATTTGATCAGTATCATAATCATAGTATGATTGTGGAAGATCATTCATTTACATACAACAGGGTTAGAAATTGATGCTTGTCTGGCCCATGGCTAGTTTAAAACCAACCGGGCTAGTGAAATGTATCAACTGGTAGTCTGAATGACTAGTGACATATTATAGATACCAAAACAAGATCATTTCAATGTTTTGGGCTAGCTGGATATGAGTTTGGGCTAGTAGTATTAAAAATCCACTAGTCTGAATGGCTAATACTGTGATAAGTTTAATTTCGACCCCTGCACAATATACCAATGCATATATCCCAGAACAAGAACATTTGATTCAATTCTTAAATATCTCTGGACAAACCAAACTTTAATAACAACTTTAGAAATTCAACAATATAAGCATCACCGTCATATATACTTTTACTAAACTCTTAGGTCAGTGGGTCCCATTTGATATACCCCAGTACCTAAAAAAGCATCTTGAAATTCTGTAATTTCAACAAATTTGTCCCCAAATACGAAGACTATCTACAAGCTGGTTGTATCATATTTTAGTTCCTGCAAAATGGTTGTATTACGTTTGGTCTCTGATCTTCCACATCAAAATCATAAAATCAATTTGTCCATCTCAGCAAGTTATTTGAAAAGAGTTCTAAGCAACGTTCATTCAGTAATTGATTTTGTTATGTAAAAGATGAGTCTGCATGTTGGATGAATAAGGACCTAACTGAGCACGGTACTAGACTTGACAGATTTTGATAAGGCATAAATAAAATTAAAGAATTTTAAATAAATCTTACTCTGTACTTCATCCAGTTTTTAACAAGATAAACTGAATTACTGCCCTTAAATGAAAGTTACATTTCAATTCATTGTCTGATCTGCAGAATGAAAAAACAATTGACAGATTTACTCATTTAGGATAAATTGAGGCAAATAATTGACATAATAAAACTATGTCAGCTGAATTTAATGCCACATAACTTCAATATTGAATTCAATATACCACATCGAGATTGATTTCCATGGATTGGTGATTTGAACCTTTTTGACATCCACCTGTTTTTTCTTCTAACTGAAATTGGCGGAAATTTAAAACATAAAAACTATAAATTAGATCAGATCTCTTTTATCAAGGATATTGTTGTACATAGCTTCAGAAGGATAATTCCTACATCTAAAAATTACCTATTTTGAAGTTAATTTTCAGTTTAACCAATGTTAATAACATGAATTGACGCCAATGATCATGATCAATAACTTATCATGTATCAGTAATGCAACAATTCTTGACACATTATATCATATTAATAACTTAGTGTTACATGTTTAATATTGGCAACATAACAATAATTCATGACTGTTTAATATTCCATTCACTCTTCCAGTGTTTAAGGTACAACTGATACAATGTTGAACAACATAACTATACATTGTATACAATTCTTTCCCATTCATCCTGCTAGTGTGGGAGTTATTGCGAATAATCAATAAATATGATGGTAATATAAAGATTTATGTCCTACCGGTCAGATAAATCACTCAAACCCAATAAATATTTTACACAGACAAAATGAATTCTTCAAACTTAGATAAGAAATATTGTTTCAAATTCATCAAAGGTGAGAATGAACATGTTTTTCGTTTCTTCCCATCATTTTTCTTCTAAAGGTTGAAGGTTTCTGTAAATAATTTACAAGACATACATCAAGAAAGTCCCGAACAAAGATAGTATGTTATCGGTTATAACGACAGAGGTGATAACCCATATCATAAAGGTATATCTCTGGTTTTCCACTTAAAGGTAATATCACCTCCACTAAGCTACTACATTTCAGTGCTATTTGTAGCTTATTCCCAAGAGAGCCTAATGAGTGACTTAAACGTTTATTAATAATACTTGAATATATTGGTTTTATACAAATTGTGGGGCTTTATTTATATCTCACTTGTAAATTATGTATCTTTCAGGAAAATATATACATAAAAATAAGTTGAAATGTTAAATTTAAATTTTCACATTAAAGTAATTCATTAAAAATTAATTGCCTTTATAAATGGAATAATTTGTACGTAAGTATACTAACATTATGATTGCAACTTCAATCAAATACATAGCATACCAATTGTCAATAAACACAACAGAAACACTTTACCCGATGACATGGTTAAATAGAGATATAGACAGACCAATCAGTAAGTGAAAAAGAACCAATCAATTGCTGCCCAATAACGATCTAGATAAGTGGTCGTTAATGATGCTTATATACCTGTGATTGATGTGAGTCTAACTTAAAGTCATTAGCAATAACTACTTGTACTACTCAATCACCATTATGTACTGAGAATACAAACTACATGCAGTTCAAAATATGATAAATTTGCAGCATAGATAATAAAAGTGATCTTAATGAGTAACTGCAACTACGTTTGAAAAAGAAATAAATTTAGAATATTACATTTTATTGTTCATAAGTACACTATTAAAAAGTATTTAACACAGAATATTTGATATTTAAATGTAAAGATTACATAATAATTCAGTCAATCACATATACACAATCATTCAAAACAGTCTGTAATCACTACATAATTATAAGTAAATTGTTGAAAATCTTAATCTATATAGAGAACCTTTATCCAACAAAGACAAATTATCAAAATAAAGCAATTCCGAAAATAATACAAATGGATATTCTAATGAAAAGACCTAATGAAATTGATAAGTAATACAAATAAACACAACTAAATTCATCTTGAATCAATTGTATGACATTAACTTAAATTGAGACACATAATAATAAAACAACAATCACATTGTGATACACAGTTACAGCATAGTAAAAGACGATATTTCATGAAGACCCTTATTTACGATATAACACGGAAATATATTCTCTGTTTATTGCGTTAGCATCTATTCCACTTAAAGCCTAGCAGAGTATTAATATCATGAAAAACACGTGCAGAGCGAGAGATTACGCTGGCAAGTGCAGACGTCTATTTCTGTCGGGTAAACATGTGTACATATGAGTCATATAAACTTTGCGTTAATATCCTCCAAAATTATTCTTTCTCAGGACCTTGTTTCCGAACAACCTTTCTCTAACATCTTCCCTCATTTTGACACCTCCATTGACCCTTTAAACCCCTTATCCTTTCAAAATGGACGATTTAAACAAAGAGGGTCGAAAAGTTTGTTGATATGCATTAAAAGTGCTTAACTCTACTTTTCCTTTGAAATAAAGTTTGTATCAACACATTCTTATACTCGAGATATATCATATTCATTTAAACATACAATCCTTGTTTAATTAACGCAAAGAATGGAAAGAAATGGGCAATCAGTGCCCCAATTTCTGAAGGAATGCCTACCTCTCGCTAGGGGTGCACACAGGAGGGCTAGCACTGGGATAAGGGTCCCTGCTATCCCCCAACTTTTCCGCCACATCGCGCACTCTGTTAATAATCCAAATCCTCACGAATTGCACATATCCTAATTCCATATAGAATAACTCTGCATAGCGTCCGTCGGGGATATATCCGCGAGTTAAGTTCCGTCACTCCGTCCGTCGCTACCCAACTTTCCTACAGTGATCTCTACAATAAAACTTTACTCGTGCCAAGCCGTTTTGCAGCGAGCGTCTTGAGATATCCCTCCGCACGGCGCGGGTCTACCTGGCCGCTTACCTTGACTAATTTCCCTCCCCATTTACGTAGTTCCCTATCTTAGTAACACTGACTGTAATATAATGTTAATAAATGTGGATTATGGCATAACGTCAAGCAAAGATAACAATTTTATAATGTCTTGAAAATCGAACTATTTCGTCCCGCGGAAGACTTGGTTCGGTGAGGCGGCAATTTACATAGAATCACAACAGTGTAGCACCGTGTGCTTGAGAGCAGGCGCGTTACGCTTCAGTAGCGCACACGACCGTTCGACTGGGCACACGCCGGGAGTGCGCGAGTTGGTTGGAAATAAAAGCCTAGTTCAATGCTTTTATATTAGCTCAACAGTTCCCGTGCACAGTGTATTGGACTGCGGTGTCAAAAGCCAAGGCGACATGGAAACCAAACCCCAGCTTAAAATAGGAATGAAAAGCAAAAACGTGTCTCTCAAAACACGCGTAACGAATGTCGGCCTTTTTTGGATCAACTGAATTAATTTGTGGAGACGGCGGTTTGAGTGCATTTTATCATTCTATCCATGCCTATAGTCTGACTCGCTTGTTCGACTGGCTCATAACGTCTGTATACAAAACTCTTTATCATTGGGTTCAAGTTTTACACTTCGCATATGTTTTTCAGCGATGCATTTATAAATGCAATTTGATTTTAAGTGATACCCTTATCATTAATATTTTTTATGTTTTTCAGAATCTAACTTGAAAATTTCTCCTACAAGTCTTTACAGTCCCACACGAGACATTAAGAAATTATACTGAGAAAGGTAATCTTTATTTGTGAAAATTATTTTGAAAATATCTACGATCTACATACATGTATTTCTTACAAACACGAGAAAACTCGTATAGTTTTCTAATCTACGTGGATTGATCGCTGAAGTTTTGCATATTTAATCGGCGTACCCCGTATCTCCGGGTAAGTCATGAATACTTAACCGACAAGCTTGATATCTTGATATCACACCTCTAATGCTTGTTATGGTTAGTTTTAACCGATATTCACATACCACTGCGTTTCGTATAGGTCCAGTCCGTCAGCCTGACCCTGAAATAAGATAAAAGCCTTGGCAAGTCTACAAGGAAACCCGCGAGAGTTTGATTTTTGAAAGAAATATATATCAGAATCATTTTCATATATTTTTTAACACAAATCTTCCAATTTAAACTTATTTGACCATTTTGATTTCATAGTCAAATTGTTTGTCACATCAGACTGACAACGTATAAAGAAACGGAAAAGGGATGAAAAAGTAAACAGCACGTATGCTTATATTCACTTTATTAATAAACTGTTTAATGCCAGCGATAAAAGCACAAATATTTGCAGACAAATAAGTATTGTGGACTATGCATAAGAAAAAGAACCTTTAGTTATTTTTGCAATGGGCAAGCAAGGTGGTTTAAAAACAACAGTACCTGTGTTCTATAACTGTATAGAGAATTGACCTTTTCGAAGCGTGCATATTTCTTGAAAGACAGAAGTCAGTCGTCGATTAGTCCTGATTTAGACTAACATATGCCTAAAGATATGTAATACTACAAATTAATGAAGGTACAGTAATTATTTTAATGTTTCGTCAACTAAATTTTTATCTGGCCGAAGATGTAAGACGGCATTTGATTGAATTAAAATAATGACGGGATCTTCGTTCCAAATTTCCATCGGAGATAGATTTTGTAAAACCCGAGAAATATGGTCCATTTACAACAGAGAAAGTGCGGATAGATATGAGTTGAGTCGCTTCTCGATCCATGTGGGGAGAGAACGATAAGTATGCTATATGATATACCGTATTTCCAATAATACAACCCGGGCCTCCATTACAACCCGGGCCTCGAATATAACCCGGGTCTAACATAAATACTGGTATAATATGTCGATAGTATATACTTCACGGAAACCGTATATTGCAGGGATTGATACGGAATTTGATAAAAGAATGAATATCAACAGAAATGCCACGAGATATGTAGAACTAGATCAATAATTTTCCATGAAAACGCCATTTCTAGAAGATTTTGAAACGTCAATTCAGACCTGAAGAAATACAACCCGGGCCTCGAATAGAACCCGGGCGGGGTAAGGGGTACTGAACGAAATAGAACCCCGGGGTTGTATTCGAGGAAATACGGTAAGTATATCTACTATTTAGTAATCTCTTTTTTATTGAATATCATCCAACCATTCAATTATGTCTTTGTTTATTTATTTGAAACGTAATCTTTGCAGGTATACATAGTCTTTCATAACCCCATGGCGGGTGGCTCGATATGTTTTACTAGTTTTCTTTTAATCTTGATGTAAATATTTCCACTAAATGTATCGAGGTGAGACTTTAATAAAATATCTGTCTGTCTGTCTGGCAGTCTATACATGGCGTGGGATATGTAAGATGAGTTAACTTAATTCTTTGTTGTAATAAGCGAGACGTTGCGCCGTAATCAAGGAACAGGTTTTGTATTGTAAAGTTGTCTGTCGATATTCTCTCTGGATCGACGATCTTTGACTACGGTCTACCGATAAATGGAATAACTCTGTCTTGATAGCTTGATACGCCTGCCATTGGTCATAGAATATATTATTTGACTTTACAAGACTAAACGCAGTCACATTAACAACAATATGCGCAGCGTGAATACACACGGTTTAGCCTTACCCAGGCCTTTTGATCTCTGATAATCACGATTGCTAATTAACGGGGTGTGAGCCGAGGTGCGCTTAGTGCTGTTCAGTCAAGTAGAACCAGTAATGGGGATTTTTAATTTATTTTCTGAATAATACTTTATTAATGATAGCTTTTGTGAATGTATGGCATTTCAAATTTTCATATTTTGCAAATATCCCGAACTATTGTGTCCAGTATAGATATTTTCATCTTTTCACAATCATGTATATTTACTCAAATTATAAGTACTCACCAACTTATAAGAATAATATCAATAAGAAAAAAGTCTTATACATCTGTGATGTATACTGTTTGTGAAACAGAGCTCACTTCATGTTTACTGTATGCAGGTATATGTATATATCAATACTTATTCATACACTTTTTAACATTATAGATATTCATCAAAATTAATTATGATATGAAATAGCCTTATATGTACCAGTGATACCTGCAATGCCTAAAGGCAGAACATACACTTTAAATAATATAATTCATCAACTATTAAAACACAGATACTAAACCACTTATTTTTTAAATAATTACTTAATATCTGAGCTAATATATACAACGCTATTACTCCTCCGTAACAACCATAAATTATTTAATATATCAGAAAAATTTAATGGATCCATATCTTAAGATCATTAACATTCATATTATTATCATGTATGTATTACTCAATTTATTTTCCAAATACCATAGCTGTAATACTTATTAGAAATAATCCAAATAGAACAAAACTTAGGATTTGTAAGACTAACAAAAGTCATACTTTAAAAATCATAACAAATAACTTATTGACATAATAATATAAGAACACTTGCCATTAACTATATATTTAAAAACAACTTTAATAAAGACACATACTTTTTAAAGACACATCACCCAGATATCTCAATGACATTATTAAATAATCCATTTAATGTTGAATCATTAAATTTAGTCAATTGTTATAGATAAAAACACTTATTTTTTTATTAAAACAACAATAGCATTAAAGTTTTAACAAATAACACCTAAGCCGTATTGAAATTGACAACAGAACAGCACGTGCACAACAAGCCACGAACAAAGCATGACGCCCGCGCGCCAATCAAAACCACCGACTCGATCCCTCACCCACCGACAGACACATCACAGATTTCACATTGTATAATTCGGATACTCACCAAATCAATGAAGGTAAGAACTTCTCTTTTGCTAAATGCGCTATGCCTTTACACTCTGTTTCATATCTTCACCATAAAAACTATCTCCATACCAAAAAAATTCACTCATAACAACGCTTCACTCGTAACAATAACAATTCAACCTCATATAAACTTACACCCGACATGAGTCACGACAAATTGAAAATACTATCTTCAAACTGCCAAGGCCTGAACAATAAACGAAAAAGAACAGATGTCTTTCGTCATTTTAAAAGTAAAAAGGCAAACATATGCTGCCTCCAAGATACTCATTTTACAAAAGACTTAGAAAATAAAATAAAGGATGAATGGGGCTCAAAAAATTGCTTTTTCAGTTCTTATAAAAGTAACGCCAGAGGTGCAGCCATATTGTTTAATGATAACTTTGACTATACTATAGATGATACTAGATATGATAAGAACGGAAACTATTTAGCATTAAAAATCAAAATCATGGAAAAGACAATTACGCTAATAACAATTTATGGACCAAATATTGATACACCAGAATTTTACCAAAAAATCATTTCAATCATTTCAGAGTTTGAATCTGATAACTTTTCTATATGTGGAGATTTTAACTTTGTACAAGATCCCAAATTAGACTATTTTAATTATAAAAACGTCAATAACACAAAAGCAAGAGAAACATGGCTAGAATATATGGAGGATAATGATTTAATAGACCCCTGGAGACAACTAAACCCAGATACCCTAAGATATACATGGAGACAGAAAAACCCAACAAAACAAGCAAGACTAGATTACTTTATTATATCCAAAAACCTTGAAAGCTCAATTCATGAAGCTGGCATTGATGCCGCATACAGATCTGATCATTCTATAATTTGGATTGAGTTAAAATTAAACGAAATCGAACGCGGAAAAGGATATTGGAAATTTAATAATTCCTTACTTCATGACAAAACATATGTAGATGAAATAAAAGTACTGATCAATGAAACAAAAGACCAATATAAATCGTATATTGATGAAACAGGGAAATATGTTTTTAAAATCAATGATCAAATGTTTTTTGAAACACTTTTACTAATGATTAGAGGACATACAATCAAATATTCATCATATAAGAAAAAGGAAAAACTCAAACTTAAACAGTCTCTAGAAAAAATAATAAATGACTTGGAAATGGAATTAGATACATCAAATGACATTGACTCAAAAACAAAACTTCATGAACAATTGAAAGATGCAAACACAGAATTACAGATTATTAATAAAAATGAAGTAGAAGGTATAATTTTAAGATCTAAATCAAAATGGAAGGAAGAAGGTGAAAAACCAAGTAAATTCTTCTTATCATTAGAAAACAGAAACTTCTTGAATAAAGCAATTTATAAACTAGAAAATAAACATAAAGAAATACTCACTAAAAAAGAAGATTTGATAACTGAAACCAGATCATTTTATCATAACTTGTATCAGAAAAAGTCAAGTGCAACAGTTAATTTATCAGAATTATTCAAAGATATAGAACAGGATATACCAAAGTTGTCAAAAACACAACAAGAAAACCTTGAAGGACAACTGAAATACGACGAAGTACTAAACACTCTGAAAAAAATGAAAAATGAAAAAAGCCCCGGCTCATCTGGTTTTACTGTTGAATTCTTTAAATTCTTCTGGCTCAATCTTCACGAACACCTTATAAGATCATTGAACCTTGCATATGAAAAAGGTGAACTTTCCCTGACTCAAAAACAAGGTATTATAACCTGTTTTCCAAAAAAAGGAAAACCTAAACATCTGATTAAAAATTGGCGACCAATCTCTTTACTTAACGTTGCATATAAAATCGGATCATCAACTATTGCTAACAGAATAAAAACTGTTCTACCCACTATTATAAACGAAGATCAAAAAGGATTCATGTCCAAAAGATATATTGGTGAATGTACCCGTTTAATATATGATATTATTGACTACACTGAATACATGAAAATTCCAGGTATTCTTCTCCTTATAGACTTTGAAAAAGCTTTCGACTCCGTTGATTGGGATTTTATTCAAGAAGTCCTCAAATTCTTTAATTTTGGAGAATCTATTACAAGATGGATAAATACTTTCTTTAACAATATTCAGTCCTGTGTTGTAGTAAATGGATTCCTCTCAAACTATTTTAGTGTCTCACGAGGCTGCAGACAGGGAGATCCCATTTCTCCATACATTTTTTTACTTTGTGCTGAAATTTTAGCTATAATGATAAGAAATAATAAACAAATTAAAGGAATACGAATTGGAGAGAAAGAATACCTTATTTCTCAGTACGCTGACGACACAGCACTCATATTAGACGGCACTGAAAAATGTTTGCAGGCTACACTAGAAACTCTTCGTCAATATGCCTCCTTTTCAGGCCTAAATATTAACTTAACTAAAACTCAGGTAGTATGGATAGGCTCTCAGAAAAACTCTAACAAAAAACTTTGCAGAAACTGGAACCTGAACTGGAAAAATGACTCATTCATATTATTAGGCATTATATTTACTCATAATCTTGCAGAAATGGTCGAAAGAAACTATAAGGATAAACTAAAGACGCTCAAGCACTCTATGAATCAATGGCTAGCAAGAGATTTAACACCCTTAGGTAGAAATGCCATTCTTAAAAGCTTACTCCTGCCACAACTTAATCATCTTTTTGCAACTTTGCCCAACCCAAACCACAAACTTATCAAAGAAATTGAACAACTATGTTTCAAATTCATATGGAAAAATAAACCCGACAAAGTTTGTCGTGACACTATTACTAAAGATTATGACCAAGGCGGAATAAGGGCACCTGATATATTAAACCTCATCCGATCACAAAAAATATCGTGGATTAAAAGAATATTTAATACAGATTCAAAAATAAGGAACTTATTACAGAGAAGTACAAAATGTAACATAACCGACTTCATACAAACTTGCGAAACATACATAATGGAATCGGTATTAACGCCACAGACAAATCAATTCTGGAAAGACACATTAAAATCTTGGGGCAAATTCCTAAATAAAAAATCCCAAAACGTCGAACAATTGGAGGATATCTTAACACAACCCCTATGGTTAAATGAAAACATTAAAATAGATGGCAAAATAATTAACTATAAACACTACTCAAGCAAGGGTATAACTTATATTAATGACTTATTAGACAACAATGGAACCTTCCTAACAGTGGAGCAATTAAAATGTCAATACGGATGCAAAACAAATTTCTTAGAGCGCCAAGGCATATTAGAATCCGTTAAATGTTACTGTAAATCCAGAAACATCAATATTGCCATGAAAATTGACCTCCCAATCTTACCCTTTTTTCTGAAAGATATTGTCAGAAATCCAAAAGGATGCCGAGAAATTTATGATACACTGATAAAAAGTAATACCACTAAACTCCTAAAATACAGAGAAAAATGGCAAAAAGAATTAAATGAATTTATTGATGAGAACACATGGAACACGATAGAGAAGACCACCTTCAACTCATACAATAGTGTAAAGCATTCTTGGTTCAAATATAGTGTATTGCATAGGCTTCTACCAACAAACGAATTATTAACAAAAATGAAACTTAAGGAATCTAACAAATGTACCTTTTGCAAGACCGAAAAAGAATCAATAATTCATCTGTTATATGATTGCAAATATGTGAAACAAATTTGGGGAGAAATCGAAGAATGGATATTTAGCAAAACAGGAACTAACATAATATTCTCAAACAAAAACGTTGTTCTAGGATATTGCGAAAAGAGAAATTATGTACTAAATCTTATAATAACTACGACCAGCTATAACATATACAAGATGAAATTGCAAGAAAAAATACCAAATATTAGATATGTTAAGGAGGATATAAAGACCACATATAATATTGATCGCTTCAACGCTTTCACAAACTGTAAGTATGACAATTTTATGAAGTTTTGGTCATTATGTCACAATCTATTTTGAATATCATATAACACTGAATGAACCTATATGTATATGTATATATGCTATTTTTGAATGCCTTCTATTGCCTATCATCGACATGTATTAATTAAACCATATGTTTTTGTTATGATGTGGATGTTGAATATGTAACATGTTTTGTATGGAGTGTTAAAAATAAAAAGTCCTTGCATGCACGACTGACAGCTCGCGTGAGAGAATCGCTGGCATTAGCGCCTGGCACAATGTCGAACAGTGAATATCGCTCTCTAATACACTGGCCGTAGGTCTATATTAAACATCTTGATTACAAAGATACAAAGATACAAAGTTTATTGCATATACATTCCATGAAGAAACAGATGCAAATATTAACACATAGATAACAACAATTAAATGACATGATAAAAATGACACAATTAATAAAGCTACATACTAAATAGCATGATAACACAATAGCTACACATAGATCAAATGAAAACCACTGATTGAAAAATATGGCTATTATCTAAATTGGTAAAGGAAATGACAAATTATATTAATATAATCAGGATCATCATTCCTAAGTATAAAATGGAAAAGTTCATCATCCGTAATTTTCAGGCTTTTCAAACTATTGAGCAATAGCTCTCGCTGATGAAAATGTTTTTTACAATATAATATATAATGTCTTTCATCCTCTAATATTTTACAAGTATCACATACTCTATCATTTACTGGGGTTGGTGGTTTAGTATGTCTGCCGGTTTCAATTCTAAGGTGATGGTTACTCAATCTGAGTTTAGATAAATGGATCCTGTATTTTCTTATTTTACAAACAGTTAAGTATGGCTCTAAGTTTATATTATTCTTAATTAGTCTATATGTTCTAAGCTTACTTTTACCATGTTGATTAATTTTGTCTGCAGTAGATTCATTGAATAGTTTATTAAACTTAACGGTGAGTTTTTGCTTTAATTTATCACTGCTGATGTCAACAGAATCTATGTCATAGTGTTTGAGACACAGATTAAGTTGGTGAAGCCAGCCAATCTTTTTCGAAGCCAGCTGAGAATTTTCGGCAAGAGCATGTTTCAAAATATGGTTGTTAGATGATTTAATATGTTTATAGAAATTGAACATTTTAGTAATAACAGTATATATCATGGGAAATATACCAAGTTCTGCCCTGCTGCCCCAATTTGAAGCTTTCTTTGTCACACCTAGAATTGATTTACAAAATTGTAACTGAACTCTCTCTGGAATAAATGTGTCGACATTTTTAAGAAAAATAGATTCAGCCCCCCAAATTTCACAATTGTATAAAACTATAGGCTCAATAAGAGTTTTGAATAACTTACATGCTAGCGCCACTGGAATATCATATTGAAATAGGTTTGTTCGCAAATTATGGAAAGCACCCATACCTTTTTTAAGGAGATATTTAGCTGAATTTTTAAGTCTACCATTTGAGTGAAACATAATACCCAGATAGTTATATTTATCACTAACAGCTATCACTTCCTTTTGGATGTACCATTTATATTTCTGTTGGGATATACCATTACTACCAAAGACAACTACATTTGTTTTGTCAATATTTACATCTAGAAAGTTCTGAGAACAGAATTCGGACAGAGTGTCTAAAAGTTCTTGTAATTTTGCTGGACTATTAGCAAAAACAACTAAGTCATCCGCAAATAGTAAATGGCATATATCAAAACCATTGAGAGTTACAGAATTATCATAGTTGAAAAATGAAGATATATCATTAATAAATACATTAAAAAGCGTTGGTGAAAGAATACAACCTTGTCTTACACCAATATTTGAATGGAAAGATTCAGAGATGCCATCATTTGTCTTAACTTTGTAGGATACTTGGGAATAAAGAGATGATATTACACTTAGTATATTGCCTGAGATGCCATTGGCATGTAGTTTAGAAATGAGAATTGGTCTTCTTACTGAATCAAATGCTTTTTTAAAGTCAATGAAGCAGGTGTAGAGTTTCTTCTTTTTACTTTTTGAAGCGTCAATTAGTGTTTTCAGGATAAATATACACAAAGAACTTAATTAAGCACCGCCCATTTTGTAAAATGAAATTAGAAGCTCTTTGAATATTGTGATATGTTTGGTGTATTGACCACTCTAGAAATAACAATTGCCGTTTTATTTATTATTTAATTGACGTAAAAATCCTTATAACACGAAATAATTGAAAATATGAGAAAAAATTTGAGACCACTGAAATTTGGCAAAATATAACTATTGTCTTTGGTGAGAAACCACGCTTGAAACTTTGGATTTTTTCAATCAAAAATAACATTTTTGATCCCTAGTTGACATTCAATTAGAGAAACCTTTTTTATCATGCCTGATAAAAGCCTAGCAGGACATTGAATTTTCAGTACTTTTTTCAACCATAATTGAGAAAATTTAGAAATTGTTCAAATCTGTGAGTGAATTTGAGATTCTTTGAGTTGGACTTGTGGGTCAAACACTTCTTCTCCCTTTAAATAAGCCATTATCTTAAAGAGTCGCCAGTTTTTTCTTAGGGAAGCTTTTTTCAAATTTGATAGTCGATAATTTTGTGATTTTGAAGGCTTATACTGCTCTAACGACTAACATTTGCTAAGAGGTCCTTACTTAAAATCATCAATTCATTCAAGAGAATTATCATTACCATATTGCAGCAACAAATATTTACTTTCATTTTCAGTTATAAGTAAACTTGAATTTTCAAAAATACCAAGTTGGGGGAAATAAGTTATCCAGAGACAGTGAATCCTAAATTGAGTGAAGTTTTCATTTCTACACTGCTAAATGATCGTTTCTTTTGAAAAACCCTAATTGTTTTTCTGGAACCTTGTATGGTTTATTAGCAGAAGCTTATTTTCTGAAAACATTGGTGGTGCTTAACTAAGTTCTTTGTGTATATATTGTCGGATGTGCGGTGATCTTTTTTGAATCCGCTTTGGCAAGTATCGTTTAGTTTATTTATAGACATATGATGATTTATTCTTTCATTTAATATTTTACAAAATAATTTACCTATTGATCCACTTATTGCAATACCTCTGTAGTTGTTGGAAACAGTTTTATCACCTTTCTTGTGGAGGGGGGTTATGATAGAGGATGACCACGCAGCAGGAAAATGACCAGAAGATAATAAGTCATTAAATAGTTATTATAAATTATATATTTGGTATGTTTTTCTCGAATTGAGATTCGACGACTTCGTTGTCGGTCACTGGCAACGGCGAAAAGTTGAAGAATAGACCTTTGTAGAGTTGGTATTTTCAAAACGGGAATTAGGATTAAGGAAAGAAAACAATTTTGACTTAATTTTTGGCTTGTCAACCGCAATGCATTTTCAAAATGGTTGTTGATTCTGTTGGAAGGAATCTTGGACAACTTGATGACACCAAGGACGTAAATAGAACTTGATGACACGTATGTTCTATGAAAACGAATAAATGTTTTGCTCTGAAAACTTAAAACAACAATCTCTCAGACGACCTTCAAGAGCTCTCTAAAAACGTTCCAGTAATATTTCTCTAAATTGTTCAGCGCCATTGAGCAGCTTAAAGTTGGAAAATAGGCGCCATACAAATGAATTATTATTATTATTAACTGCTATGACTCAATCAACGTACGCCAAAAAATTGGCATTGCGGTCAAATTAAATACAGAATTGAAATCTTGAATCAAGACATAAAATAATATTTTTTCAAATTTTATATCTAATAGATACTGCACATACCTGTTCTAATAGTTTAATGTTGTGTATGAGCCATCCCATAGTACCTTTGCTCTATGATTACTTGATTAGATATATAAACTCTCAACTGGAATTCAACTTCCAACTTCACTTTATTCTAAATAAAACCCCAAAACATTAGTGGTATAAGAGTACAAAGAGATATAATCAGTATGTACAGTCAAAATGGCGGTGGTTTCAAACCAAATATATGGGATACATTCATTCTTTAAAAGAAGATCTTTACATTAAATTGATGCCTCAACATACACAGGTATATTCAAGCTTTATGTATAGTGGATGAAAGAACATTTATTAACTTTGCCAGGTTTCTATTGGCATGGGGTATTGGAAATAGATTCACAAACCTTAAAGGGGCAGTAGCACGTTTTTAGGGGGAATATAAGGTGATGTAAGGAAAATGAAAATTAATGGTTTCAATTGAAAGACAATGTATTTAAACTAAATGGAGCAGTAAGAATTCAAATAAATAACGTTAAGTTTAGCCATGCGATTCCTTTTTCTTAAAGAATTAATTAAAGGTGTTCACAAAAAATGGCCGCCAATGGATTTTATGTGAATCTTCATACTTTGTCCTCCGACTATGGATGATTGGCTTGTGTAATGAGATTTTTGACACTGTCAAAATAATATATTTAGCATTCTCTTACAATTATCAGTGAGAAATTAAAATTGTCAAAAAACGTGCTACTGCCCCTTTAAAGGTATTTTGTGTAATCGTTTAGAACTAGTTTTTTTAATTAAATGTGACTGTTTTGCATGATATTTCATTTGTCTACTTTTTATAGAGAGAGATTTTTTATTTTTGTCTCATCCCTTACATTCAAAAATATTTCAATAATGCATACATTAAAAATGTAAAAGCCGCCAAAAGGCTACAAGAGACAATACATTAGGATCACATATAACACTGTAATACATATAAATGAAGAGAAAATTTAAAAAAAAAAATAAAACACACCCACACACACACCTCACAATAATCCATATCAATACATATTTACAAACATACAGGCTTTTATATGATTCATTACTATCATAATATGTACGTACTCCAATGCTTGTGACATAACAATTTTGTTACCGTTAGTATTTCATCATATGCCTTCAATTGAATCCTTTGTTCAAGGCATTCTAAATACATTTAGATCACTACGATTCTTGGTCAAGGATTCCCTTGAAGATTTGATTTGACTAGGTGTTGTATATATCTGAGAGGATTGTTTGCAATATCTGATGTTTTTATGTCTGAATAATTGATTTAATATTCACATGTCTTAAAGGGACGGTTTAAAATGCAATGCAGATGGAAGAAAAGTCGTAATTTTTTACTTGATATAAATTCTGCCATTTTTAAAGAAGGACTGAATTATAGACATTTTCCGTTTCTATCTTTCTATCACTGTTTCCAATCAACATAATTGTTCTAAGATATTTTGTATACACGATAGACCACATTTGTTTGCCAAATATTCAAAAGATTTTGAGTTTATTTTCCCCCTTTTTCCTATTTCACCCGAAACATTATCATCCGATAGCGAACCACCTGTATATAAGGTTTCTCTTTTCATTCAAGTTAAGGTTGCAGGTAACTCAATATACAGCAAGGCGTGAGGTGGCAGAAACCCGATAGCCATATTTCAGGTAAACACGCGACACGATTGTACCCTTTAAACAATTTCAGACCATAAGTTAAACGTTTTCATCATTTTCGGTTTCAATGAATGTACAACTATCATATTCTAAATTGTTGTTTTCGGAATAGAATATTTTCACTTTGTAAATTGAGACCGCGTCAGTTAGACTTATTTGCATAATGCAACACATATATTTTCTTTCGAACTATTTATAGTATATTTTACAAAGGAAAGGAGCCTACTGAAGCTGTTCATTTTCTAAAACAGCGGGGATCTAGACTTGCTACAATAATGTAGACATGCGTGGATCTTCACAGATAATTGGCTGCAAGGACAACGCATCAATTATTACGATTCATTTTCAAGTTACTCCAATGTTCTGTCCTATTACACTCTTAGTGATACAGTTTGATGAAGCCGTATAAATTTCCATTTATTTTTTAGATATTAAGAGAGTTTTCTATATATCATATACACCTATTTCAATTGAATTAACTCAGGTCGAGCCAACAATCGTACACCACTTCGTTTCTGATCTGAGTTCAGCTTTCAAGTACAATATCAAAACGTGTCAGTCTTGCCGCGTCGCTGATTGGCTGGAATTGAAAGGTCAACTGACACGCACGTAGTATTCAGAGATCAGAGAAGTGTTAAGTCTGTATACATTTTAAAGAAGTTGGACTTATTCACTCCTATACTCGTATATATTTGAAGTTAAGTATTTAAGACACACAAAAAAAGAATTTGATTCTGATTGTTAAGGCGGTCGCCCAAATTTGTTGATGGATAAATAAATTAACTGTTGGAACAATGAATTCAAGTACCTTCGGAATTTTGAAAAATAATATGCTCTTTGGCGATTATTTCTCAATATTGACACATAATTTGTGTGCGACTCTGTGTATGATATTATTTGATGCAGACGTCACAAAGAGACGGACATTGACTCTCACAGTGATAAATCTGAGTTTTATAACAAATATGTATAAAATAGGTTTGTGAGCTCAACGAATAAATTGGGCATGAAACATTGAGTTTCTTTTTTTTAAATGATATAAAAATCATTTCCAATATTCACAAAATAATATATTGAGCTGACTTCAACCTATATATCTTATATTCTTAAAAATAATCAAATGGAATTCAAAATAGGCTACTGCTTGAAAGTTCATTATAAACTTTATAAATTTACTCACTTATCGGATATTGAACAAACTACATTCCTGCTACAACTAGAAAATATTGTAAATCCATTAGCCGCTCTAATAAGCCGTATGTATCGGCGAAAGACATTAACTCAATCACAATAATTATAGTTTAGTCCTCCCATATTTGAGATATTAATTCATATCTTAATATTCCATTTTTAACTTGTATATATAACGTCTCGTGTGTCTCGTTGGCCATATGGCCTGATGTTTGTATACTATTTTACGTTTTTTAAATTGTCACTGTACCCGATTATATACAAAACATGTGACACATTAATAAAATATCTTGTCTTGTCTGTCTGTCTTTATAAATTTACTAAAAATCTGCTGCTCCAATATGCACATGTTTTCACAAGTTCACACCTTTAGTGCATTACGTCTGGTTTAACTGAAATCCCGTTAAACCCCAACGCGCGTATGCATTTATTAGTGCACGTGCAGTTATGAACTAAACACCTGTTTCTGCACGACTACGTGGGAAAGGTGAATGTCTGTGGAGATGGTGGATTGAGAATACAACGACTTTATAATCGCTTCATCGTCTTCCTCTTCCAGAGGTCCAGAGAGATTAACTTTGAAGAAAACTATTGAAAATGTTGTAGACCTGAGGCAAACTTTTCGAAGCAGATTTTGCCCCTTGGTTTTCTTGACTATACATGTGCACGCGGTCACGAAATATGGGGAATCATGGCATGAGCCTGACATGACAGCAACCTTGCATTCCATTTAAACGTCATTTAAATCCCCACAGAGGCAGATCAAGCGGTTGATATTGCCTCTGTTTTAACTCGCCGTAAACCGTGGGTTCCGGAAATTTCCCCTGCATGGCGGAAAAATATTTGCACCACAATCCATTTGAATTTACCGTATTTCCTTAATTACACGCCGGGCGTCTATTATTTTCAAAAGGTCTGCATCATAGGCGTCTATTTGAGGCAGGCTTCTATTCAAGGCAGGCGTCTATTTCGTAAAAAGCGAAACCATTTAGACTATTTTGTAAAAAAGTCAGATAATTTAACAAAAAAGAAGCGTTTTTCTATATTAAACTTGGTTTACGCGGCGTTTAATAAAGGCAGGCGTTTATTATTTTCAGAAAGTCTTATGCAAGGGCGTCTATTCGAGGCAGGCGTCTATTCAAGGCAGGCGTGTAATTAAGGGAATACGGTATTTATCAAATGACAACGCTTCTCGTATGAAAAGGTTGGTTTATATCACAATTCCTTTGCCTTCATTTAATAGCCAAAATTTAAGAACAGCGTCGCTGATTGCACAACTATAACTTTGTTTGCCTCCAATCAGGCATCTCCCATTCTATCCCACAATTTAAACTCGGCGTAATATAACAGAGGCTGTATCAACATTTCATGACTTGATCTGCCTCTGTGGGGACTTGATTTTAAACATTAATTCACGTTTAAGCATTCTCTCCCCAGTGGGGAGAGAATGCTTAAACGTGAATTAATGTTTAAAATCATAATTTGCCGTGTGTCGTTTTAAAGCTACAGTTGGTTTAGGAATAATTAATAATAACTTGCACTCTGTTTTTCTCTTTCCTTCCCTTCCCTTTTTTCTCCCTGCCTCGCTGTGTATGATTTATCCTCTACTTTCCTATTTGCATGTTTTTCTCACGTCAGATAGCATTCAGGATATCTTGGTGTTCAAAAGGTTCAAATTAGTAAATCTTTCTATTGAATTCAGAGTCACGCATTCCGTCATATATATGACTCAGCCATGCACCCGACTACACCTCTTTGTGATAACAGGCGTCAACAACACTTAGTCTACTGTTCAAGAAAAGGTAATAAGTTTTGTTAAAGTTAAATAATTGGGGATTCGAAAATCAATTTTGTATAACATAATGAATGCTTATATTGTAATTCATAAATGTCTTTCTAATGACACACTCATCCAAGTATAATTTATGAATGTAAACAAGTGATGAAGTTTGATAGACTGAAGAAACGCCGTCGTTTAAGTAGTGCCCATTACCTTAAATGTATTTCTTGAGTATTTCATCTGTGGAGAGAAAATGACGTATTGCCATTTTTCTTTTGACAATAAAAACGCTATAGTCTCACGTCAGTCTAGGTAAACCTAGCCTCAATAATACTCGTTTCACTCCGATATTGAGTCTAGCGAGATGTAGTAGCGGGTCGCGTCAATCGATCTATCAAATTGACCAATCAGGGATCGTCTTACCAAGCCGCAATCGTCTGCGTTGGCACATATAACGTTGACGGTCATAGGCCGACGAAAGGTCGGCTGACGCAACCCGCTACTACATCTTGCTAGATTCAATATCGGAGTGAAACGAGTATTATTGAGGCTAGGTTTTCCCAGATTGATCTCACGTCAAATTTATGTATAAAACACGGACTTTTATGTCTATTTTCATCGTTAAAATAACTCTTATTAGTGATTTGTTTTACGAAAGTTACGATTAGCTTAGATTTATGTAGAAATCAGCATCGAGGGTGTGTAGAATTTATTTAATAGCATAACTGACGTCACGAAATATAGTTGAACATCCCACGTTTCAAGAAGACCGATGAACTTGGTTTAAAGTGACATTACGTCTAAGCATCTTCAAATAATTCGATGTGGTTTTGAAAATATCAAACGCTCTGATATTATGATCAAATGAACTCATTCAACTTGCACATTCACCCCACATACGAAGATATAGTTGTTTGTTTTTGTTGACAACCGAACTTTTTTATGTTTAAATGTCGATTTACAACGTCCCAATTATATGTACTCTGACCGACTCAGTTTCCTAAATAATGGCGCACTCTATTGCAGTCGCTATACTTTCATAAATGTAAACATAACTTCAATCGTTTCATATCACAATTCTGAACCAATAAGCATTATCCCATTCAGTACTTCTTGATTTTATAAAAGCAATTACATCGTTTGACAGATGAAATCTAAAAAACATCATTTGTCGTTTATACTCATAGCAACCATTATCAACACAATGTATAAGTTGCCCTGATGATCACTATGTTGTGAAACCGGTTGGTAATGAACTTATATGAAAACCAATCTTCAGTTTGTTATTTTTAAAGAATATATATATACTGATAGGATCATACAGTCATGATCGTATAGACGTATAATGTCGCCGTATATCTTTGCTCATGCTGGTGTTGTATTTTCATATTTATAACTTGCGACGTTAATAACCGTTTAGCTGACAATAACCACTCGTTCAACCAGCGAGTAGCGGCCTGCCATGCACATAAAGGCACCCTGACCCACAGAAAGTAGTGAGTCGTTGTCCATAGGTTTGCGCATAATTGTTAACAATCAACTCTATCGTTGATTAATTGATATGGACCAGGTAAAGATCAATAATCAATATGTGATCATTTAACTATGATTTCATTGGTCTTGTGCCCCAAATAATGTCCTAAGAATGTTGGTGCTTAATTCGGTGTTTTAGATTGAACAACCAAACAATATTGATTAGCTTAATCATAGAATGTGTGATCTAATAATTGTTTGATTTATTGCTATCGATCTTATACCAATCGATGGACTAAAATCAATCGCAGTAATGATGTCTAATTGTAAGTAGTATGAGTAGCAAATGGAATCAAAAGAACATATTAATATGATCATGCCTCATACTTTTGCTGAGCATATTTGTTTAAACGTATAACTTTTGGGATTAATCCATGCACCATTGGAATTACGATTTGTTTGAAATGATGGGCGTTTACTAACAGACGCATCAACCTTAACAAAATTAAAGTTGATCTTTTTAATATTTTGGCTTATAAAATAGGTAACTTGGTAGCATTGAAAAAAAATATTACCTTTATTTTTATTTTGAAAACACGATATATTCTAAGAAAATAAGATATACTTTGGATATATAATGAAGTCAGATTTAAATATTCTGAAACAAAAATTGTTCAATGCTTGCATATTTACCAAAAAAACTACAATTTATAGAAGCATATCTTTATGAGATAAATTATACTCTGATGTATATGGGTTAAACAGATGACAACTAAAACAGTATCTATCTTACCTTTCAACAAATTATAAAGGAGGAAAACTTTTAAAATATCTATATATTTACTGATCATTTAGTGCATTACTTATTTCACGGCTCCAAAAATTATGAAATGGAAACAGAAAAATTAGCTTTTATTCCTGCATTCTTTCAACCAATTTTTTACAATTATACTTATATTGGTTCTACAAACATATATCAAACCCTAAATAAATTATCTGATTTTATTTCTTCTTTTCTTTGGCTACACTTGAAGTACACTTTTTTCGGTCATTTCTATACTTCAGGCTGTGTCATTTCTGCAAAAAAAGAAAGCGCTGTAAACGCCAATTCGCCGTCTCTGTGGCTGATTACATCAATCAAATCCTTATGACTTGAAATCGAAGATTACTTTGTTATAAAGCGAATGTTACGATTAGTAATCAACCACAAACGATATCCAAATTGTGTAGTCGAAGGTACTAAATCTTGTGCCATTGTTCCGATTTGTCCTTCAGACCGATAAAATATTACGCTCAGTTATTCTCATTTCCAAACAACAATAATCACACATCGTAAAATTATTTCGGGTGTCATTTATGCGAGATTATTGATTACGAGCGCAGAGTCTTTGTGGCGCTGCACTGGCACGAGCCCAGTCATTTTAGCATGATCGACAGCTGAAATGAAAAAGCGAAATGAACAACCGCCAAAACAAGGCTGAATAGAATCTCTATTTTCAGACATAACAGTGTTATCAAAGTAAAATGTTGGAACATAATAAAGCACGTGCATCATGCGCGTGAGAAACACTTGTAACAATTGTTTTCACGCGATCAGTACGTATCATTATCCAAAAGGGATGCAAATCATTGGAGTAAACATTCGTTGTTTATTTGTGAGTGATTACCATATAAAACATAACCGAAACAACGTTATCCGCTAAAATAAAATATTGTTCGTCGTCATGATGATGATAAGTATTATTATCATCACGTATTCGTACGTTATTATGATATGGTGAAGTTGTTATATACGCCGTAAAATATAAAATGTACACCATCTTACCAAAACATGTTTTATTTATTGGACGTAAACCTCAAATGATTATTCTTCGTTTCAATAACAATTGTAAATCTTAAATTTTGCCCAAATATGTCGACGCTTTCTGAATCGCTGCAAACTGCAAATGCTTCTTTTCTGAATTGTACTGAACACAGAGAACACAGAGAAAGATGAGCTCATTAAAATAAATGACCTTCATATCGTGAATACAGTATTAATACGTATCTCGATGAATTGAGTTTTTAAAAAAAAAACAGCCTGGTGCCATTAAAGCAGAAAGTATAAATATATATATAGTCTCTGCTAAAAGTGAGGATTTAGAAAAGTTTTCTTTTGTGGTATGCATGTGGTAAGGATTACTCCCCTTTGACTTCCGGTTTATTTGTAAACACGTGCAAGATGGTACGAAAACTGAAATATCACGAAAAGAAGTTGCTGAAAAAAGTTGATTTTATATCCTGGGAAGTTGATAACAATGTACAAGAGGTTAAGGCACTGCGGAAGTATCACATCCAGAAAAGAGAAGACTATTCAAAGTAAGAGTCAATATATTTATTCCTACGATTTGTTTTTGTCCTGTTTTCGATCAGTCAAATAAGAGTCTTCTCTTGCAGGAACTTATTATTTCGTTCCTGTGAATAGTTCAATACTTGAATGTCGTTTTCTATTGATTATAATGATCAGCTGTTATATTTTTAATATTTTATCCAATTATGCAATGTTTTGATGATGTTTCTGAATGATCATATATTGTCTAAAGTGTCTAAAGACAAGTACTTTTTTTAAATAAAAAAAATCCAAAACAAATTATACTTGATAACATAATGCATAACACATTGCTTAATGAGGAAAGTAACTTATTAAAAAAAATTTCAGTAAATAATATGCTGATTAGTGATTACCAAGTTTACAACAATTTATTAGACATCTATTGTATTTTATGCTGACATCTCCTGATCATAAACACTTTGCTTTAGAAATGTTGTTTAATCCTTTTATGATCAAGAAATCAGTTTTGTGTTTTGTTTAACTCCTTTGAAATTGATATGATAATACAGTTTTTTCCTAAAATGAGGAATCTTGGAAATGTGCCGGCTTTTTTGGCTTTGTTATTCCTTTTAAAAGTGAGAATTCATAACCATTTGTCAAGGGTCCCCTCTGTTCAAAATCGGCCAAATTGACCTCTTCAGATTATCATCTAGGAACAACACTGCAGTATAATTTCCAGTAACAATTCAAAATTTACAAGGACAGATACTTACACCTTTATCTTTCCTGATTTTTTTTTCAAATAATAAAGCATTTGAGTTTTAAAGGTAATATGAAAAACAAGATATTGAAAAATAGTCCTGAAATTTATATTGAATTCATTTTGTTTTATTCAGCTTAGCACAGTTAAAGTCTGCTTATTCATTGATAGAAAGATACTTTAAAGCAAAATCATGAAATCAGTTAAAAACAACCTTTTAGGAGACCTTAAACCTTTGGAAGCAGTCAATCTGAACATAATTCTCTTGCATTATAAATTATCTATTACTGTATGTCCCTAACTGTCATTTATTTCAAGTCTAAGAGTTTTTATGTAAAACACGAGTCAATGATCTGTTCATAAGCATAATTAATCTCTTTCCATAAATTTATAGAATCGGCTTGTCTGTATAGATTGTTAAAGGTTTGGGAACATGAATGGTGAGCTTTACTCCTATTTACCTGAAATCAAATATTTAGAGATGCCTTGTAATGACATTTTGAAATAGTATGTGTGCACTATGATTCTTTCTACTAGAAACTGTTAGGAGAATGTCAGCATATAAAAGAACCTTTAAAAACTTTCTTTTCAATGACCAATTTTTGAAAATCATCCAAAATATGAATCGTTTTGATTTTGAGACCACAGCAAATTAATTCTAAACAAAAAAATTATTATTTTTAAAATATCATTACATTCCTAGGACTAGACCCTAAAACAAGATAAAAGCTTAAGCATGTCTTTAAGAAAATGAAAACTCAGTCTCCTTTTCAATCTTATTAATTTCTTTTCAATTTTTAGATTAATTGACCCTTTCAATTCTGAGTGTAAGTGTCAGTATATATATATCTCATGACCACAACAATCTATTCTAGTCCATACTTTATCTACAAATGATAGAACACAATTAATACCTCATAAAACTGTTTATTTTTGTCACTGCAACACTACTTACTGATGAAGGCTGTAGGTATATGTATAGAAGTATGTAGGTATACATATACATGTATGTAGGTATATGTATATATAGGTAAAGTGTTTCTCTTCCATGGGAAAATTCTTCTGGCACAGAGAGGTGATGACTCACTGAGTTCTTGAGCTGTACTACAATACTGCTTCAATGCAGGTCTGATGTTCAGTTTTTCCTTAGTTCTTTAGTTACCTAGCTTGTTCAACACTTGTGTGAAGTGTCTTCAATTGTCTTCCTGGAATTTCTGGCGAAAGCCTGCAACTCCAACAACATTGTCGTCAGTGGCAAACCATAATTTTGGAAAGAGGATGGATTCACCCAATGAATAGGAGCATTCATATTAAATCATATAAGATATGAATAGTAGAGGACATAACATATTAAGTTATTGTACATTAAACGATGTATTTATCGGACGGTACTAAGATTAAAGCTCATTTACGCACTATAGCTTGCATCAGAAACATACATTTCGGTTTTTAATTAATTTTGAAACGTGAAAATGACACTTTGTTCTCTCCTGTAAATTCATATATTTCGGGGGATTTTACAAAAACTGTCTCAAACAAAAGATGAGAAAACCCATTGTGAATGAATATTAAGAATACTAATATCTACTTAGTTCCAAATAAAGAAATAATTGACAAAAAGCATTTTATTTCTATTTCCATGAGTACTATTGCTCAGTGATTAATCTACAGATATGACCCTCTGAGTCAAGGGACTCGCTACCAAAAAGTCTTGTGAGTCCAAGCTGTCCTTTAATAAGTAAGCTCATAGTATCACAAAAAAAACTATGCATCCCAGGACTCACAGCTTAAAATTCTATGAGTCCTTTCTAAAGTTTATGAGTATTTGAAGCAGGACTCGCAGGTAAATGTCTAAGCTCTTTCTTCTGTAGCTCCAATGTCAAATAATGGCTAGCTCTTTCTTCTGTAGCTCCAATGTCAAATAATGGCTAGCTCTTTCTTCTGTAGCTCCAATGTCAAATAATGGCTAGCTCTTTCTTCTGTAGCTCCAATGTCAAATAATGGCTAGCTCTTTCTTCTGTAGCTCCAATGTCAAATAATGGCTAGCTCTTTCTTCTGTAGCTCCAATGTCAAATAATGGCTAGCTCTTTCTTCTGTAGCTCCAATGTCAAATAATGGCTAGCTCTTTCTAGGGGTGCAACCACACAGGAGGGTCACGATACGATACGTATCTAGATATTTGGGGTATGATACGATACGTATCTCGATACGTATTACACAGGATAGTGAAGTATTAAAAGAACATTTACTTTATTTGTCTATAATAATTTAATAAACACTGTTGACACTGACAGGGTAAAAAATTAAAATTAAGAAATTTAATTCCACTGTAGGTCGTATCGTAGTGTATCGATTCAGAGGCAAAACATATCGAGTATCGTATCGTCGGCCATATAATCACAATGCACCGGTGTATCGGTGTATCGTTGCACCCTTAGCTCTTTCATTAACCTGTACCAAAATATCTTTCATTAATTTCTGCCAAATAATGGCTAGCTCTTACTTAAGCCAATACCAAGCCTTACCTTATTTACCCTACCTTTTCTCTAGCATATGCCAAATAAATTGAATAATAGATAGCTCTTCTCTAAGGTAATGCCAAATGATTGCTAACGCTTTCTTTAGCCTATCCAAAATAATGGCTAGTTCCTTTTAGCTGAAGGCTATTTTGTATTTTGTCCTATTGTCTTGAGGTTGATAACAACAAATACCAGATGGGACTGTTAGTCACCAAGTTCCTACGTTCACTTCTATGTATCGCTCAGATATAGAGTTGTGACTTATATAATATTGATACATTGAGAACCGTGATACTTAATCGTTATACAATGTCTGTATCGTGATACATATCGTTGACAATAAAATTGCTTATTCAACCTGAAAAAAAAAGGTGACTGTCATAGTAATTATTTTTTTGTCGTTAAAATACTCTGAAAATTGTGTATCGTAATAAGTATTTTATTGAATTGTATCGAGCTTTGGTTCGTGATATGTATCGGGACATGTCTGTATCGTCACAACTCTACTCAGATATACATTAGAGATATTCATGTGCCCAGTGAGGGAGGAGGATTATTCTTTGAACTTCTTTCTTGTGATTTAAAGGGACAGTTCTATCATTAAATGAATGATCCATTTTGTTAACATGGACGTTTCACATGTTTTTGTAGTAATCATGTAGTAACAGCATTATTGTATTAACAAAAATGTTCCAGCAAAATTATCCTGCAAAATGATACTCTGATAGAACTGTCACTTTAACAATGCTTTCAGTAGAATTTCACACCAAACTAGCAATGTATGGAAAAGAAATCTATTAAGTTTGCTGAATTGTGAAAATGAGCCCTCCCTCCCCTACTGACTGCGAACTAAGCAGTCTAAGTAAACTTAGCCTCAATATTATCCGTTTCACTCCTTACAGAGTCTAGCAAGGCCTAGTAGAGGGTTGCGTCAGCCGACCTTTCTACGACCTATGACCCTCCAACGTTATGCGTGCGAAGGCAAATTATTGTGGCTTGGTAAGATGAGTTCTGATTGGTCAATTTGATAAGTGGGCTGACGCGACCCTCTACCAGGGTTTCTAGACTCAGTATAGGAGTGAAGGGGATAATATTGAGGTTTACTAGGTTAACTTAGACTGGCGATCTAAGATGTTTCAAATTGAGAATTTAAACTGTTATAACTGTAGCTGCGTAACTTGTCTATGTGAGTATAATCTAGTAAATCTACCAACTAAAGACATGAACCACCTAAAAGCCTGTTCCAATATTCCAGATACAAGAAGCTTGCTGTCCATATCCGAGAGTTGGCCAAACAGATCAAGGAACTAGATGCTAAGGATCCCTTCCGCGGAGAAGCAACTTCTCAACTGCTCGAGAAACTGTGAGTATCACAGATTGTTTCTTGTTAAAGAGGCAGAAGCAAGTTTTTTTGAAGTTTGTTTTTTAAAATTTTCATCTGGTATAAGCTTTTGCCACATGTAACATCTTTTCAGGGTCAAACATGCCATCACTCAACCCGATTATCTGTTGATGTAGAAGAATCAATCAAACATCAAACAAAAACTACTGGTTGCCATTATTGTGTGAATAACTTTGGATCATTTGTGATAGGGACATCTATTTATGTAACTGAACATGGTGAGTCAGCTTTAAAATGCTACTTTTGATTATAAAACATTGTCATGCAATTGGTAACATTTATTATTGTTTTTGTCAGACATTTACCAAAAAATTTTGCTACTGCCACTTTATTACAAATAAACCTTTTCCACCCACTCTGCATCCAAACAAGAGACACAACTATATTGTTCACATCTTCCTACGCAAAGCCGAAAACGCCAGTTTCCGAACTGTCAGTTTTATGCCTTGCTGAAGACCCTTGGATTTTCTGTGCTTTAACTATATAGTTCAGGGCAAAACTATACTTTATTGCAAAACACATGAGGGCTACTTTATTTCTTAAACATAATGCTCTTTATGAGATCTTTTTTGTCCCCAACTGATTTGACAGTAAATTTTATCCTGCTTCAGTTTATTTCATGTCATCATATTTCTTTGCTTTCACAAAATAAATTACTTGATTTTAAGATTTTGGGGGCACAATGTCTGAAAATTTCAAAAATATGAAAAAAAGGTTAAATTTGTTTTTTCATATAATTCTAGCTATATAATTTATTTTGTTGTTGACGAGATTTCTTTTGCTGACTAATCAGTATCAAGTTTCAGATAGTTAAGCCACCATTTTGACAACACAATTGGTTTCTCAGACTTGCATTCAATTGTATTTCAAATATTTCAAGCTTTTTATGTTTGTAATTGTTTTGTAAAGGTAAAACAAATACTACCATTTCAGTAAATTTTATCAGTCCAACATTCTATTGTACTTAGACATTCCAAGCGTTTCGTCTTTGAAATTGTCTTGTTATGTTTTATTTTCGACAAAACAAAAACGCTAGAGAAACAACTCTTGTCAAATTTTGTAAAAAGTTTAACCTCCATTTCTTTTGGGTAGCCAACTTTTTAAAATTCCTGAATTTTCCACTGATCTCAAGTTTCTTCAAGGCTTGACACAAAGTAATCAGCAATTAATTCCCAATTTCCCATGGTTCTGTATTGAAAATGTTTTGTCGTTGACATTGTCATGGAAATCATCCAATAACTGGCTGATCTGATCCTTAGGAAGCCGTGTCAAACATCATGCACTGTTTGTTTTGTGTAGTCGCCTCCTTCACAGATTTGCTAACTGTTTCTCCTGCTTATTAATCCGATATTTTATTAAAATGTTATCTCTCTTTATTGCTAAGATGAAAGATATCTATTAATTAGCTGCTGAATGATTATCAATTTTGATAATTCATTTTTGGGCCATTTTATATCTTGAATAGCATTTGATAACATTGCTCAAAATGGAACATTTTAACCTAGGCTTTTTAAGGAAATTGATATGGAGATAATATGGATTATAACTTAAAATGTTGTTATCTTGTACATTGTTTTGAATTAATCAAAAACTTATTCACAAAAAGCTAACCGTTCCTGTGAATTGGGTGCTTGAAGATTATGTGATAAAAAATATTATTTTGTCTAATTTTCTTATGGATTGTCAACTTTTTTATTGTATGAAATGCATATATAATATATATATGTTTTAAGAAGTTGACTATCCATAAGAACTTGTTCTTATTCATCAACCAGCTTCTAAATGCCTCTCAAATAAGTTGTCTAATTTTCCATATATATGACTGTTCTTCCAACACATTTTTCTAAAGAAATTACTTAATTGTCTCAACTCTTTAAGAGTATTTACAACATTGATACTGATCTATCAATTATGACCTTTATTTCTGATGAGCTTGTAAAAACCAATGAGTGCCATTGAGAATGCGCGGTATTATCGATATATTGCAATAGAGGAACAAGGTGATACGAATCGGTACACACTTATGAAATTATTTAAAATATCGAACATTTTATAACGAGTTATTTCCATCTAAAATTACTAACAAACACAATCAAATAAAACAAGATTTACGTAAAGTTTGTTTCAAAGTGTGAAGTTGTGTAGTGAATATAGCTCAAATTTGTATACAGATCATAAACAGTGATCGAAAAAAATATCCTTTTTAAAACGGCTCATAGCTGAGCAATGATGATCGGTCTCAACACTCATATTTATACAAGATAGCATGCACATTCTTGAATTAAAGAAGTACCAATATATTGCAATACGCTTTTCTGTATTGCAATATATTGCTATACAGAGAGGAGGAACGATACACATCCTTATGTGCCATCAGATGGAGTGACTTCAGTCCTAAAGTCCTAAAGGATAATACATCATTGGCAGCTGCAAGCATTGTCAATATTTGCACATCGACTACACCAAAAACCCTTGAAATTTCAGCATATGTTATCTAGACAAGAAATAATAATATAGTTTTTGTCTCTGAAATGAAAATATATATAAAAAGCAATTATTAAGTATTAAAAAAGAAAAAGCCTCCTGAAGATGTTATTTTCAATAGAAATCTAAACCTGTAATAATGATAATAATAATGTATACTTACGAGGGTCTTTCAAGGGCTGTTGGACAGAATAGTCGAGAATGTTGTCCACTTGTTACAGAGATGACAAGGGAAGATGTGTAGAGTATTCTCTGTGGGAGGCAAATTGATATCTTACCAAGCGATGTCTCGATTAAAGCTTTATGTTCCTGCTGAATTGTATCGAAAGTAATTGTCATGTACAAAATACATTTTCTACAACTGTTTAGAAATTTATGCCAAGCATCAGTCACTAAAATTAATAATTTTTTAGCCATTCTGGCCTTTGAAAGCACTGTGAGGACTTTAGACATAAAGACGTCTTTTTAGTATAGTTTAGTGAGATATTGAAGCTGACCAACCTGCAAGATTATTTATTGTCATTTTATTCCAATAACCGTGTCAATTTAAAAGATTTGTTCCCACAATTGATCATTTTATTGCTTGTAATGTTCATTTGTTGATTTCAAAAAGCTTTTAGTTCTGTTTTACTAGGAGATAGGATTTATGATGGTAATCATCATTTATGAGCCTAATCAGGTGATTTCTCTTGTTTGCTCAAGGCAGATCGTACCATATTTCCCCTATAAATGTCATGGGAAGAAAAATTAGGTAGTGATATCTTTTCAATATAAACCCTTGTGCAAATATCACTTTAGCCAAGCGGGCGAGATAGCGCAGTGGTTAGCATGTTCGGCTTCGGATCAAGAGGTCCGTGGTTCGAATCCCGCCAGGGACTCGGCAACTTTGTCTGTATTAGAGAACTGTTCTACTTAAACCCCAGATCACCTCACCTCACCTTAACGAGGCAACTAGCTATTAATGGCTGAAATATTGCCTAAGCAGGGTGAAACTCCAACCCACTCACAATATCAAGAATTCCCAATTGTGTTATTTGTAATGTCAAGATATCATTATTTGTGACTTCACTGAAATAAGCGATTGATAGGGACCATCAGGGATTTTGATGAAAACAAATCGTTCAAAAAGAAATCATTACACTTGGAAGTGTGTCTTTGGACTTTTATGAAATTTATGCAAATTTGTGTATCACTCTCACTCTTGCTTTAGAATTACAAAAAATTTGCTTGTTACTGTAGTTGATAATTTCATTTAGATGTTAACTGATAAAGTTTATTTGCAAGGTTGTAAGAAGAGGCCTTTTTCAGTCATAAATTTACCCCTGAGTCTTGCATCAAATACTTAGTCTGTCAGCCAGACCCTTAAATTAAATAAAAGCCTAAGCAAGTCTATAATAAGGCTTGAGAGCTCAATTTGAAAATGAAGAAATCTCAGTCTCCTTTTCATTATATTTATTATTTTTTTTCAAATTTCAGATTTATTGAAAAAATTCATTTCAGAGTCTTATTGTTAGACTATCAAATACTCAAAGAGACCCACAATAATTTAAGCTGTGAGTCTCGGGTTGCAAAGGTTTTGTTTGTGGTACTAACTGCTTACTAATTAAAGGACTGATTCCAATCTGCTAAGACTCATAAGTATTTGTGGGAATGAGTCCCTGGGGCCCAATTCACAAAAGTTGAAGAATTTTCTTAGTTTTGAGACTTAAGTTTCGTTCTTAGAAGTTTAGTGAAATCGGGCCCTTGTTATATCTGTATATTGATTACTGCTGTTAGTCTGTTATCCAGACCCTCAAGCAAAAAAAAATTAAAGGAGCCTTCTTAAGTCTAGAAAATGTTGGCAAGTCTAGATGTGTAGTATTGTGTAGGCTCCTTTTTATTTCTTTTGGAATAAAAAAATTAAAATAATAAAATAAGTTAAGAACTCTTTTTTCAGGGACTAAATGTTCGTTTACACGGCTATGTGTACCTACATGAACTGAGGAAATATTTTCTTACTCTATAGAGATAAAGTTGAAAGAGTATACAAAAGCATCTATTAGAGCAATTACGGTATAAATGATCTCCTACTCATAAAATCAGGTTGTCAATATCACTGATTGAAATAAACGAGAACTGTACTGCCATAATGAAGGGCTTTCCTTTTTATTTTTTAGTCCAGCTATTTGATTGCACTCGGAGCGGATAATTTGGTTCCTGATTTGGCGTAGCGTTGTGTTTGACATTGTCAGTTTCATAGTTGGTGAGAATGACAAGGATGTCAGTTTCATCGGTTGCAACAAAAGGGTCAGTTTCAGAGAAATTGATTGCATTTTAGTCTTTCTGATTTGCTTTCTTCTAACAGTTTGACAGCTTAAGTGGGTTCCAAGAAATTCATAAAGAAAATCATACTCAGGAAAATGGAATTTGTTGTTTTGGTGCGTTCTCAATTGGATTTTCTTGGATATGTACTTGTTGGTCCATAGTTTTGACATTTTTATATTTCTTATCTTAAAAAGTCTCTGGCTGTGTTAGCGGAAAATGATGTTGGAATGACTTCAAATAATTGAGAGTGTCTTTTATTCTTTCCCAATGTCAAATTATATTTTGGACAAGATTGTAAGAGCAAAAACAATTTTATTTGACATAATTCTAGTTTATTATGTTTTGTTTCTTATTTTGGAATGTTTTCAATTTAAATCTCATACATTTCTGTGGGAAAATGACCAAGAAATATGTTTTTAAATGGACAAATTGCTTTTATCTTTGCTCTCAATTTTTTGTAAAATTTCCAATAGAACTATTTTGGAAACTATAAAAATCAGTTCGTTTTAAAATTTGAAATTAATTGAGTGCACTGTCATTAGGACTCATTATGCAGAAATGTCACATCAAAGCTTATCTTCCAAGTCCTCAAAATTGTCCTTTTGGAAATACATGTAACTTCCTTTTCATTTTTCAAGATCTGTATATTTCAAAGTGTAACATCTAAATTTTTTTGGCAGAATATTGTTTAATTCTACACTTGATTAAAGCTGTTGTTTCATTTCCATTTATATTAAATGTTGCTTAATTTCAAGAGAAATGGAATTTTTTTTTAACACTACAGCTTTTTAATAAAAAAATTGCTCCAAATATGAAGTGCCATTTATTTTATTTTTCTTACAAAATGAAAATGGTTTGATCCGCCATCAACCTTACTTATAAGGAATGCTCAAGGAACTGCAGAAAAAGAGTTTACTTGTTTAAAGAGATTTAAGAATAAAGTTCATGTGTAAATATCTCGTTGAAGATTCGCACATGTTGATGGTTTCTTGACCAGAAAATTGAAGTAAGAAGATGTTTTTTGAAACCCTAAAAATACCTCCTCAATATCAATTTTGAGTTACAAAGCAGTCTTTGAATATCATAACCAATGAAATAACAACCGAACGAAATAATTCATAATCAATATCATAACTATCTTTTACAACATTTATTTTAAGTAAATCATACTCAGAAGAAGTGATCCCTATCATCGTAGTATATAAAGACAGTGTGAGAGTCTAAGCTTATGCAAGGGTCCAGACATGTTAATGTTGGTCTGGTGAAGTAATCATCTAGTGGAGACGGTAGTTACAGTTAGAGTGGTCCCCTCTGCTTATTCAGGTGGTGGTTTAAAGGGGCAGTAGCACGTTTTTAGGGGGAATATAAGGTGATGTCAGAAAAATGAAAATTAATGGTTTCAATTGAAAGAAAATATATTTAAACTAAATGGAGCAGTAAGAATTCAAATATATAACATAAAGTTTAGCCATGCGATTCCTTTTTCTTACACAAAATGAATTAACGGTGTTCACATAAAAATGGCCGCCAATGGATTTAATATGAATCTTCATACTTTGTCCTCTGACTATGGATGATTGGCTTGTTTAATGAGATTTTTGACACTGTCAAAATACTATATTTAACATTAACTTACAATTATCAGTGAAAATTTTAAAATATAAAATTATCAAAAAACGTGCTACTGTCCCTTTAAACTGTCTTCTCATTTTCTTACTATGTGTTCATGAGAACTAACCCTTCTTTATAAAAGTATTAAAGCGAACAGTTAATTTCAGTTGTTTTTGAAGGAAAACTTTGTGTTTTGGATAATCAACTTCTTTGTTGAAATGTTTGCGATTTTTTGTTGTTGATACCAACACTGTTATGAAGAGTTAAAAAGGTTCACCGACCACTATTCATTATTTCACAATTTTAATAAAGATTAGGTATATATTCAGGTACTGTCTACTATGTTTTGTGGATTCTTCAGGGATTCTTTTTATTTACATCTATTTTTTTGAGTATCGTGTATTATTTTGACAAAGGCTATGTCCTAGTGTAGAATGCATTCTGAATGATGATATGAACTGTCTCATTTACTAAATTTTAAAGACACACTTTGGAGGGAAACATATTTCCAGTATACATCTATCAATATGTAACCCTTAAATCTTAAAAGGGCAGTAGCATGTTTTTTTGAAAATTTTATATTTTCACTGATAATTGTACGTTAATGCTAAATGTATTATTTTGATTTGACAGTGTCAAAAATCTCATTAGGCGAACCAATCATCCATAGTCAGAAAGCAAATTATAACAATTCACAGAAAGTCCATTGGCGGCCCTTTTGTGTGAACATCTTCAATTCATTTTGGATTAGGAATTGCATGGCTGATATATTTGATTTATTACTGCTTCATTTAGTTTAAATACATCATCTTTCAATTGAGATCATTTATTTTACTTTTCCACACATCACCTTACATCCCCCCTAAAAACTTGCTACTGCCCCTTTAAAATCAAGCACTCATAAAGTGGGCCAGATTTAAAAACATTATTTATTTTACACCACATCTGTAGCCCCTCCAGCACCAACATGTTGCTATTGGGATTATCTCCCCTTGACAAACTCTCAAACCGACCAATCGGGCGCTGGAAGATCTCACATGGAGTAGCGATGTTATCCGATTTAGAGAAAAGAGCAAAAGGTGAACTAATATGATATGTTCCATGTGGGGGTTTAGTGTACGTGGTGTCGATTAGTGGTACACACAGATAATTAACATACTGACTCCCTGTTCAAATGTGCTTTACTTAGCTTGCACTGTAATTTAAATATGCATTTTAATTTTAGAATTGTAATTAATATCTGTAAACAAACAATGATAACAATCAGTGATACCCTGGTCTAAAACAAGATCAAACCTAAGTAAGTCTATAAGAAAACCTGAGATTAAGATTTTTGATAATAAATTACCTTTTAAATTTCAATTGATAGTTTTTAATTTATTTGTTTTGGGCCTCTTTTCTAGAACAGTCTAATTGTTAGTCTACTTTTGGTTTGTCGCAGACATGTAATTAGTTCAGATTAAAAAATTGAATTAGGTGTTGAAAACAATTACATTGAGCTTAGATTATAAACTTCATTTTTTGAAATTGTAGTGAACAAAATGTTTAACAAGGAACAGATAGTTAGTAAATATTTGTTGAGAATAGTTTCTTCAGGTCCTACAATGTGTCACATATGATATCAAGATCTAAATATCATTTGACACAGCTAAGCAATATGGTGTATATTGCACGCCTATATCTTCCTAAAATAATGCAGGTAAATCTTGTATCATACAGAGAATTAATATTTTAAGCCAGAATGTTGAAGACATTTCAGGCTGGTTGAAGTATTGTTTACAAAGTTTATGAACATATTGATGGGCTTGTTATAATATCACAGGCGCCTTTGTCAGCATAAAATAAATGACTTGCTTGGATTTGAGGGGATTAAGAGAAGATATTGACGGTTGAGATTTTGTAGTTATCTCGGCTGATTCACCTGCTAGAAATGAGTTTTGTGGATTTGTTTGTGTTATGGCTCGGATTATGTGCAAAAAAGGGATTACGGCTGACTTAGTAATGTTTTAGAAGTATCTGTAGATTACGTTGTCGACGCATGGGGTGAAACAATAAGATAATACTTATTCCTACGGGAATTGCATTTGCATAAAAGGTGCCTTGTTGGCCTGGATAGATGTGAAAATGGGCTGTTGTAGTTTCTTGTGATAGAAAATGGATGTCATAATAAGATTAATTTTTCTGAAAGATTTGAGATTGATATGTGAAGAGTTCTGGATAGGATTTATGATATAAGGTTTTATATGTATAATGTAAGGAAACTTAGAAAGTTCAAATCAATATATCCTAGCCTTTCAATTCAAGATTGAATGTTTCGATTAGATCTCTCAAACTTCGCTGTGTTTTGCTATTAGCACGTAATTTCTCTATTAATTTCAAGGTTCAAATAATTTATCCAGACAATATTTTTCACAAATTCAAAACACTTCCAAATATACAATCAAGTGCCCGAAAGTTTAAAGTTAATGCTCTTTTGCATCAACCATTGCTCAAAATCTTAAAAAATTTGCAAGGCCTAATTATCTGCAGTATTCAATTTAAGATATCTTCCTAATAAGGACATCACTTATAATAAGGTGGTCCTCTATAAAATTTATGTTTTAATTTTACAGGTGTATACGTTCTTCATATTTATCTCACATTTCATCATAGTGAAATGAGTGATCAAATTGTTTTTTCTGAAAAGAAATTGTGAAGAAAATCTATTGATTTGTAAGTCACTGAAAAATTAGGCAGTATCCTTCATTGAATATTTACATGCCAAAAGTCTACTAAGATTTATTCAAACCAGTTTTAACATTTGTATCAGCAAATTATTATTACAGGTTTGGCCATTCACCTGGTCATCCATTCATAAATGAACTATAACTATTGATGCTGAACTTTTATGCTAACTGACAATTATGCCAATTTTGAACTCTTTTATGAAACAAAAACAAAACTGCAGTGGTTTGAGTTAATTTTAGAAGGAAAGATGTTAAAATAGATGGAGGGATATTGTAGCATATTGTAAACACTGTTTGACACATGCTTGTGGTATTCAAGCTGATTTTATGAAGAGTTGACTCATCGAAGGTTTGCAGGAACTTCCAGAGTAGGGAAGAAGGTACAGTACGTTGACTTTGTGCCTGTCTACTTAAATGGACAGTAGCACGTTTTTAGGGGAAATATAAGGTGATGTCAGGAAAATGAAATGTAATGGTTCCAATTGAAAGACAATGTATCTAAACTAAATGAAGTAGTTATAATTCAAATATATAATGTAAAGTTTAGCCATGTGATTGCTTTTTCCTGAACAAAATGAATTAAAGGTGTTCACACAAAATGGCTGCCAATGGATTTTATGTGAATCTTTATACTTTGTCCTCTGACTATGGATGATTGGCTTGTGTAATGAGATTTTTGACACTGTCAAAATAATACATTTAGCATTAACTTACAATTATCAGTAAAAATTTTGAAATATTAAATTATCCAAAAATGTGCCTGTCTACTTATAGGAGCAATTGCACGTTTTTGAGGCTTACCGATGATCTTGCAACAAAGGAAATAAATATAACAAATTGCAAGTAAAAGTTTTTTATATCAACAATGGCAGTTCGAAAGAAACATGGCATGTTCAGTTAACTCTATTACATAGTTTGAAAATTTTAATATATTCCTAATAGGAGATACCTACGATACAATCGTAGCTTGAAAAATCGTGATTATTGTATCGTGAGCTTCCTTTATCGTGATACACTAAAAAATTATGTCACTTACTTAAAATGAAAAGAAAAACTATGTGAACACAATAAAACCAGCTAGTGTTGTGCAGTAACTGTAACTACAGTAATCATGAAGCAATCTGATAAATAAATAACTGTTTTTGAAGAAAATAAATCTTCGATTTTTGATCATCTCATAACACAAAATTTCCACCATCTTGTATATTTCACAAAAATGCACGAAGATGTACTTTAAACAATGTGTATCGTGATACATATTGAATCCTGAGATTTCCCATGATACTCAGCCCTAATTCCTAACTAGGCTTGTCCAGTATATTAAAATGTTAAAACAAGTCAGTTTGAACTTTAAAATGGGGTGTTAAAAGTACGTTTTGATGTTATGCACATGATGTAAACAGATAACGGTGTACTCATGTGCTCACATGATTTATTGTTTCGTCCTCAATGTAGAATTACTTTAACCTAACCTTCTTAAAAATTACTGAATAAATGTGATGTACCTGCTTTTGGCTCAATATTTTATAATTTTGATAAGGAAGGTGTGTTGTTTTTTTAGAATCTGATAATATGTTGTTGACAAATTTGGGAAATTATGATTTTCAAATTGTCTGATTTTTTAGAATTAAATAACTTTCAAAAATGTTTCCAAGAATAATTTGCTTTTAAATCTTTGTAATATTGTTACAAAATATCTTTTAGACAAATTATCATGTCGGTATCACCTGATTTTTATGATTTTGTCTAAAGTCTTCATATTCATCTGTTGTCATATTTGTATCCTAACTGCAATCACTTTGTGTTTAAATTATACAAGGCTTTTTTCTTTGTTCTTTTGTATAAATCTGTTTTTATTTCAACTAAACCAGAAAAGGAGGATAACTATTATGATTGTGATATCATCTGCACATGAAATAATTCATTTGCTGCCTCGTCAGAAGACAATCTGAACCTTTATCCTAGTGTCCCAAATTATCCTATGTTACAGTCCTAAATTATCCTATGTTACCGTCCCAAATTATCCTATGTTACCGTCCCAAATTATCCTATGTTACCGTCCCAAATTATCCTATGTTACAGTCCCAAATTATTCTATGTTTCAGTCCCAAATTATCCTATGTTACCGTCCCAAATTATCCTATGTTACCGTCCCAAATTATCCTATGTTACAGTCCCAAATTGTCCTATGTTACAGTCCCAAATTATCCTATGTTACAGTCCCAAATTATCCTATGTTACAGTCCCAAATTATCCTATGTTACAGTCCTAGATTATCCTATGTTACTGTCCCAAATTATCCTATGTTACCGTCCCAAATTATCCTATGTTACCGTCCCAAATTATCCTATGTTACAGTCCCAAATTATTTTATGTTTCAGTCCCAAATTATCCTATGTTACAGTCCCAAATTATCCTATGTTACCGTCCCAAATTATCCTATGTTACCGTCCCAAATTATCCCATGTTACCGTCCCAAAATATCCTGTTACAGTCCCAAATTATCCCATGTTACAGTCCCAAATTATCCGATGTTACAGTCCCAAATTATCCGATGTTACCGTCCCAAATTATCCTATGTTACCGTCCCAAATTATCCGATGTTACAGCAACACCAGAAGCCAAAGCAAGGAGTGTCTGTAATGGTGTCAATCATTAGGGTGTGGGAACAGATTTCAAATATTTGACTTTGAGTTGTCGCAGATTACTCCAGCTTTAACATTCAGTTGACCTTTGACTTTTACAAATACAGCTGAGCAGATAGGAAAATGAAGCAATTTCATTGGTTGATTCATGAGATCATGTTGTCATCTTAATCTTTACAAGTTAATCCATATAGAAGTGATCATTAGTTTTGCATAGATGTTTCTTTTAGTTAAAGCTTTGTTGTTTTAATTCCATGCTCATCTTGTAAAGCCTAAATTAGATCCCTTTGCAAAATCTTTGTCTTAGTTGTTTCTTCCCGCTCAAATTAGGCCTTAGTTAGTTTCTTGATAATTCATGCAAAGACATATCTGTTGGTCAAATTAATAGTACCAAATTACCAGCCCGTTGAAAAGGTAGCCATGTTTAGGGTTGCCGGATAGTCCTTATTTTTCTACACTGTTTAAGTAAATTTGTATGTATTTCTTGCAAATAAAAAGACCTAATCTTGTTGATTTCACCAACAAAGAAAATTTCATGTGTTAAATAATGTTCATCTGGATTTTCGGTTTAATTTTAACATTAATTTCTGTAAATTGATTCACTTGGTAACAGGTCACAAATTAAGGCGTTAATTGACATTGGCTTTCTGTTACATCATTGTTGTTGGCTAGCAGAGAGGTTTAACATTTTCATTTAAAATAGCTATTTGTTTATTTCAATTCATCTGATCTAACAGATATGATTTGGATTCAAATATTCCTGATAACATCCATCATGTAACCACAATTGGATCAGGAACCTGTAACTGAATGTTTATTGAAGGAAAACAACTCCGAAAAAGAAATTGCAAAAATTTTGAGAAAATTGTTTCCATGTTTAACCAGTGTGACATTTAAAATACAGATTTGAGGCTGAAAGTTAGACCTGACGATAGAAACTGGCCGGAACTATTTCTTTGTTTACGCTCCTAACATTGACCTTCGTGATCTTCGCCGCTCAACCCTGTTGCGAGCTTTTAACACAGACACCCTGTTACGATGTTTTAGTTCTAACATGGCTGCCGGAACTATTTCTATGTTTACACATCTAACATTGATCTTCGTGATCTTCGCTGATCAACCCTGTGTGGAGCTCTCAACATAAACACCCTGTTACGACGTCGTAGTTCAAACATGGCTGCCAACTTGTGCTCACAGACTAGTGTCATTTGTAGTTGTACCATATTTGATTTTTGAGTGTTCTATATAATTACTTGGATTCTTTTCCGCCTCTGTCTGAAAGCTTTAGAGTTCAATCTCAGTTACATACAGCAAATCAAGAAGTCCTCCAGAGTTTTGGGCTTTATCATTGACACAATGTTATATATCAATAGCTGTTGTATTCAGGAGTTGTGATACCTAATCTCATGATACACATATCCTGATACATTCTCTGTATTGTGATATGTCTCATTGACTTTAAAATTGCTTATTTTGCCGAAAGATCAGGGTATTTGACAAAAGTATTTATTTATTTATTTAAAAAACTTGAAACAAGCATATCATGATGTGTATCATATTGAACTGTATCGAGATATGTGTAGTGTTGTGAAAAATATGTAACACCTAACCTCTAGAATTTATGCATCCAAGTTTGTCTGTTAAGACCTCAATTCCAAATAATATTTCATATTTTCATGGACTCTACTATATGTATAAAACAAGGAGTGTAGCGTTCGACCTTCTGAGATGATTATTTTGGAAATTCATTTGATCCAAATATAAGAATAGTACTTTTGGTCTGGCTAGGCCACTTGGTGATAGTAGTACAAGTAGAGTCTTTGAACTTGTGACATTAAAGGGGCAGTAGCACGTTTTTAGGAGGAATATAAGATGATATCAGGAAAATGAAAATAAATGGTTCTAATTGAAAGACAATGTATTTAAACTAAATGGAGCAGTAATAATGTAAATATATATCGTTAAGTTTAGCCACAAAATGAATTAAAGGTGTTCACACAAAATGGCCGTCAAAGGATTTTATGTGGATCTTCATACTTTGTCCTCTGACTATGGAAGATTGGCTTGTGTAATGAGATTTATGACACTGTCAAAATAATACATTTAGAATTAACTTACTATTATCAGTGAAAATTTTAAAATATAAAATTATCCAAAAACGTGCTAAGTACTGCCCCTTTAAGTCAACACTAAGGCCGACCATATTTTTTCTGTGTTTCTCCTGCAGACCCTGATTTACTCTCACAATGTAGAAAAAAAAAGAGGTTTTTTTTGTCATTTGTCCGCATCCATATTCAAAATTACCCTACTCTGATAAAAAAAACTGTTTTACTACATATCCATTAAAATCTCAACCAGGAATTCCCTTTTCCGATTCGAATTTTCACTTTACAATGTCCATATCATGACAGACAGACAGACAGACAGACAGATTCTTTATTAGACCAATCGGTCAAAAAATACAATTTGGTAAATCAACAATTTCTCAGCATGGTGAACAGAATACATATTTTTAATGATAGATAGTATATAGCAAAGCCCAAGAAAAGCTATGGTTTAGCATATTATTTGAATGACTTCAGTACAAGATACACATATTTCGCTAAATTAAAATTAACACTTTTACAATCACTATTTAGAAGTTCTTGGAATGTAAACAAACTAGGACGTCTATGGTAGTAGCTAGGTATATAAATATTCCTGACGTTATTGAAAGTAGGACATATCAATAATACATGAAACATGTCTTCTACTTCGTTCGAGCAGTATCTACATATTCGTTGAGCAAGTTCTAATCTATTCTGGGCCCATCTACCCTTCTCTATCATTAACAAATGAGAACTCAACCTAAATCGTGTAAGAGCAATTCTAAATTTCTTGTTGGTAATATCATCTAAATACATTTCAAACTTGAGACAGTCCTTTATATTAAGATAACAACGAGTATCACTTAAACTGCTAAGCTGGTGATGCCACTGTTGGGAATGTACATCAATAACTCTTTGCTTAAATTCTATTAAAAAGCCATTTGGATTAATTAAAAATTGGTTCAACCACACATACCCATATCCATAATTAAATGACATGACCATATATCTACAGATACACACCACTTTTATGTTTTTTACGTTTATTTTTTTTTTATGTTTAATTTTTTTCCGATCGCCGACTTACATGCAGAAGGACTGAGAAGTTGAGAAACACAAGAAATAATACAGTCGGCCTAATGTTGGTGTAGGATACTGGTCTACTGTAGAGTTGAAAATTCTGATTTACTTCTTTTGTGAATCCTGTTTATTGGCCATTGAGAATGGTTTTGTACTGTTTGATTAGTGCATTGAACAACCTGAAACAATAATCAATGCTACATCAATTGTGAAAAAATAAAAGAAATTGAATGATTTGCATTCTATCGATACATACCTGTAATTACAGTTCAAGGTTAAATTAACTTACTTAAATTTATATTTGATTCGTTCAATATTTGGCCTCTCTGGCATGCTCAGGTTTATTTTAGAAACAGTAGTTTTACGTTGAACTACAAAATGATATGCAAAGCTTTTTATCTAGATTTGTAAATATTTAAATATAATTTTCTTGCAGCCATTCTGAAGTAAAAAATTCATGACATTGGACAAAGATAATTGTTTTGATTGCATTTTCATCAGTATTTGACCAAAGTTATTCTCTACCAGAATACAAATAGAACTCCATGCATACAAAAATTAGATCTGAAATTTAAGACAATTCAAGAAGGGTTTTACTGATTAATCACTAATTGACTCCTGCAGTAACGAAGCACCTTCATAACGAGATTGGAAAATAGTATAAAACGTGCTAGATTCTTAGAAATTCACATGATGGCTGGTTGTGGAAGAAAGAATAATGTATCGTCTATCACGGCTAATTACCAAAAAATAGAAGTCTAAATACTATCACTCACACATGAGAGGCAAGCTTAGATCAAAATTGGTCATAATTAATTCATCCTCTCTCGACCATCTGTTCAGTCTGGGCCATGGAGCATGTTTGGTTCGAGAGGAACCAACAAGCCGATAAATTAGAGCCTTTTGGCTGATTTGGAACCTTCTCTCATGGGCAGGCTACATTCCCACCAAATTTGGGTAATTTCATTACAAGTCCAGTTGTGAATATTAGTTATCATCAGTTGTGTACCCGCTAGTATCATGTCATGTACTGCTCGCTCTTCTGAGCACAACTAGTCTTGTGTTTATCCTCAGGGAGCATTTTTTGTTATGAAAATTAAATTTATTCTACGCATTGAAAGATGACACGATTGCAGACAAATCAAGTCAATTGTTGGTCCATCTTCCTCAAATAGAGCTCATGTTTCTAATATTCTCTCCTCACTAATTAGTCCATTATTAAGCCCTGGCCACGAGCCTGTTCCCTACGCATAAGGTTAAAGTTGTGAAATCTGTGTCAGATTTTTGACTTTGCAGATTATCCCACGGGAAGCTTGGAGAACAAGCCTTTAATGTGCCAACTTAATAAATTGTTAACAAGATTCAGCTAATTTGTCCTTTTATGTGTTGCTCTCTAGTAAGGGATTCTTTATTCTTTATATTGCAGATTTAGATTTTTTCTTTAATTATGAAAAATAATTGTTTGCCCTTTAGTATTTTTTCATTGTTTAAAGTCAAATCATGCTGTAGATGGAATGCAATTGTTTTCAAATTGCTTATTTGTATTTTTTTTTAACTATTAAAAGTTACGAGTCATCTGTTAAATAGTATGGTTATAAAGCTGAATTTTTAACATTATTGGGATTTTAAATTGAATTGCAAGTGGAATTTTGATAACTTTTATTTCTAAAATAATACAAATATCAATTGTGTATTTAAAAAAAATATGATTTTTTTATTCAATTAAAAATTTAAAAGATTTTTTTACAGCATTTTTTAGTAGAATTTTCCTTAAGATTTTATGGGGAAAAACATTTTTTTACTTGGCTAACTAAAGTTTGTTTTGTTGGTATATCTTGTATGTGATTCCCATAGATAGGTTATAAGATAAGAACATTTCATATATATGAACACTTAATCATATATCGTAAATCCAAACATGAAGTTTACAAACAATTTTGTCGCTAGATAAACTCTGCTATCTTGTGAGAAAATGCACTTGATAAATCAACTATTGTGTTGCTGAAATAAAAAAGTTGACTTAAAGATTAAATTCTAAGAAATGTGTGTATTGAATTTTGTATGCTGTAAAACTTTCAAAACTCAAAGAATCAACTATTGTTCTAAGTAATCCTTTATGTCATGTAATGTATTATCAAACTTATTATCAATTTAGTGCTTGGGAAATCTAGAAGCTACAACTGACTTAAAGGATTTTACTTTTGACTCACCAAAAATTCATCGAATTTGATTAACAGACTTACCTCCTTTTTAAAAGAGGAAATTATATGAGTGTCCATGACATACTATGTTTAGGACATGAATGCCTAAATGTTGGTATTTCCTTAGTAAGAGCGAGTGATATACTAATATTTGAGTGTCGTAAACATATTACCGGTATGTCATGGACACTCATATAATACTCCCTTTATTACCGAAACTAAAGAAATTATTTTAATATTGCTAACAAATAAAGGTTAATGAGCTGCTGTTGGCTCAAAAAGAACATTATATCATAGCGATCCGTAACGTAACGTAATTGTTTATTACGTGATGTCACTGTTAAAGGGGCAGTAGCACGTTTTAGGATAATTTCATATTTTCAATTTTTCCCTGATAATTGTAAGTTAATGCTAAATTTATTATTTTTACAGTGTAAAAAATCTCATTACACAAACCAATCATCCATAGTCGGAGGACAAAATATAAAGATTCACATAAAATCCATTGGCGGCCATTTTGTGTGAACACCTTTAATTCATTTTGTGTAAGAAAAAGCAATCGCATTGCTAAACTTATATATTTGAATTATTACTGCTCCATTTAGTTTAAATACATTGTCTTTCAATTGGAATCATTAAGTTTCATTTTCCTGACATCACCTTATATTCCCCCTAAAAACGTGCTACTGCCCCTTTAATGTGTGAAAATGTGTATTTTAGTCACAACGAAAAGTGATATTTTGTCAAAGGGCATAATATGAAAAATATGAACCCTGATATGACTGCCCTTGAGATAAAAAAACTAGAATATTAGCTTGACTATCATACATTTTCTAGTGACTAAGTGTAGTAATGAACTATAGAGCCTTTATCAATCTCTGTAATAATATCTGAAAATATATCTTTTAATATTTACAGATATGATATTCTTTTATCACTATTCATTTAAAGCCTGATTCAATCAGATTAGCTCATGTTGTTTTTGACACCATCAGATTAACATATCACTTTCTTATTGGAATGTACTATTATGCAGCACTATGTGTGTTAATATTGTCGTTACTTAATCCAATCAATTCTTAGAAATCAATTTTTGAGGTAAGACTCAAATTGATCCACTTACAAAGTTGTCAAAATTTAAGTACAATGTATTGATGTATGTCGTAAGGTTTAAGACCATTTAGGCAATGAGAATGGATATATTTTCAAATCAGAGAGATTTTTTAGGTTAACGTCTTAGAACATTAGATATTCTGAATTATAGTCAATAGTTGATTGAGGCGTCTTTCAACTGGCATATTATATGTGATAAGCTGTGTGAAGTTTGTTGGTATAAGGGAAAAAAAGTTCAAGAGAAAGGAACAAAAGCGAACATTGATCTCTTGGTGGAAGGTTTTGGAAATGTTTTGATTGATATTCAAGTGTAGAAAACAGTCTTTTTTAAAGTTTTATACAAAAATCTATGAATAATGTGTAATTGTAAAAGTTAATAGATTCTGAGGCAATAGTCAGTCAAATTCCACATCCCAGCCGTCAAGTTTGATAGATGGGGACTATTCATTGACAGGTTGAATATAAAAGAGGTGAACTTCAGATTCATTGAGAGGTGAATTTCTTGAAAACATGAGGACAAGTCAGTGACTAAATTGATGAAAAAGGAAAGTAGTCATAATGCATCCAGGGATGGATTTCTAAAAAACATGGGACATATCATTGACAAGTTCAATAGAAAAGAAATCCAAATGTTTTCAGGGATTTCTATTAAGCATGGGGACATATCATTAATTAGTTTAATAGAAAAGGAAAAGAAGTCCAAATGCATTGAGAGATGGATTTCAATAAAACATGGGGACGTATCAGTTTGCAGTGGAATAAGAAAGAAGCAAAGTTCATTCAGACAAATGTTCCTTCATCTCCTGGTGAAATCTCTTTGAAGTATTTCCTGTTGACAGTTTTGACTCTCTGTGACAGATGGCCACTGATTGTGATCAGCTCAGTTCCCACTGTCCAGAGTCAATACATTCTCCATGCTTCGGTCATCCCATGTCCACTGCTTCATTGCTTTGCTGGTCAGCCATGACCTTTGTCCTGTGACCTTTGACCAGACAAACTGACCCTTGGTGATTACGGGATCATTATCCACCGCTAACAGTTTTGCTAATTGCCTTGTAATTATGGCCAGCCTTTGTACATGATAGCTTTATTACAAGGTGTTTGGATTTCAAAGTGATTTAAACTCTTTCAGTGATGAAATCTGTTTTGATCTTTTTCTCTGACTGTCTGGGGATATAAAGAGTGGCCGTCACATCCTGTCTGACTGGACACCATGATTGATGCTCCAGCTTATGTAACTGTATGTCCTTACAGGACCTTTATGGAGATTGGTCAGAATGCCTGCCTGCTGATTTATTCATATCATCTTGGACAACGTTATCTAGACATTTTGTTGAACATGTTGAATGGGTTGCAAACATGTATGACTAACAATTAGACTCTGAAATAAAAATGTGGTCAATGATTAAAAAAAGAGTCCAAGACATAGATTTGTTCATTTTCAGAATCTGTCATCATAGTGTAATTTTTTAATCATTGGTTTATCTTATTTTAGGGTTAGACTGACAGGCCTACCTTACCTATCTTCCTCTGTACCAACTTATTGAACCGACAAGACAATACATCGTATTCATATCATCGAGATATCACTTTCTTTCCAAATTTCACTGATCACCTTCAGAACCAAAGTTTGTATCATATAGACACCCAATGTTGAGTACTTTAAATGGTGCAATGATGAAGATGTATATTATACTTATTTATTCACTTATTATACACACTACAATTATATCATACCAAATTTATTATTTTATGGGTATCCATTCCATCTGATCAAAAGTTTCTTCATGTACTGTCCAGTCTCAATACTACAATTATAAAAAAATGTAATTTATGTAACACAAAATTTCCATGTTCAAAATACAAATTTAAAAAAATAATTGGCTATAACCTACGAAAATTTAATACTGATTTGACCTCAGGTCCAATGGATTCAAGGTTATTCATGCAAATAAATAGAGAATCTCACCCAAGTGTCTTCTGATATCAAATATATCAATACAAGTTGATAAAAGTAACAAATATTCGAGGCTTGCCGAGGATATTTTTACTTTTATCAACGAGTGTTGATATATTTGATATCAGAAGGCACGAGGGTGAGATTCTATTTATCATCCAAAATCATTTTTCATCACATTAGCATGAAAAATGTACATCTTTGATCATTGCATAGCCCTAAACCTTCTCAACCAGTGATGTCATAGGATTGTGACGTCATCATGTAAAATGACGTCATAGCATTGTGACGTCATTGTGTTTATGACGACTTAGCATTGTTACGTCATTACTGATGATGTAAAATGTTTGTGATGTCATGTATTTTCTGATTTCAGGGCATTGTTCAAAATCTACTGTCAAAGCGATATCTCCTAGGAGATATCGCTTGATCTTCCACAAGCGATCTCTCCTGTGGAACACCCTTTTGGATAATAAATCTATGTTTTTGAATACAAAGACATTCTTAATCAATTAATGTACCAAAAACTCTGGATATCATCCAACAGATCCACTGATATTGGAGCTTTGAAGCCTGATAGTATTTGTCAAGTAAATACTTTATCTATCTTAGAGATAAATTGTTTAAATATTTATGCTGATTCTCAAATCATGACCTATTGATAATTTTCCCCTAAAAGATATCATGTACAATTTGATAAAAAAAATCTTTATCTCACATATCATGTAAATAAACACACCTGTTTAAAACAATTTCTCACTGATAATTGTAAGTAAATGCTAAATGTATCATATTGACAGTGTCAACAATCTCATTACACAAGCCAATCACCCATAGTCAGAGGACAAAGTATGAGGCTTCACATAAAATCCATTGGCGGCCATTTTTGTGTGAACACCTTTAATTCATTTTTGTAAGAAAAATTAATCTCATGGCTGCACTTTACGTTATATATTTGAATTATTACTGCTTCATTTAGTTTGAATACATAGTCTTTCAATTGGAACCATTTATTTTCATTTTCCTGACATCACCTGATATTCCCCCTAAAAACGTGCTACTGCCCCTTTAAGCAACTGTATGTACAACATAATTTTTTTTAGATCCGTACAATACACAATTCGTGATGAATTGACAGCCCAAACCTAATTTTTAGCTCATCAGGACTGAAAGTCCAGATGGGCTTATGGCATGGCCCGTCGTCCGACGTCCGTCCGTCGTCCGTCCGTCCGTCCGTCCGTCCGTCGTCCGTCCGTAAACTTTTGACACTTTCGACTTCTCCTCATGAACCATACACATTAGAGAGCTGAAATTTTGTGTACAAGTACCTTAGCATATGGAGATTCTAATTTGTAACTTTAGTGACCCTGTGACCCCAAATAGGGTCACAGGGGTCACAACTTTAAAAACCTATTTTCATCTTCTTCTCCAGTTCCAGAAGGACTAGAGAGTTAAAAATGATATGTGCAGACTCCTTGGCCAATGGGGATTCTAATTTGTAACTTTGGTGACCCTGTGACCCCAAATAGGGTCACAGGGGTCACAACCTTAAATACCTATTTTCATCTTCTTCTCCAGTTCCAAAAGGTGTAGAGAGTTAAAAATTATATGTGCAGACTCCTTGGACAATGGAGATTCTAATTTGTAACTTTGGTGACCCTGTGACCCCAAATAGGGTCACAGGGGTCATAACCTTAAAAACTCTTCTCCAGTTCTAAAAGGACTAGAGAGTTAAAAACGATATGTGCAGACTCCTTGGCCAATGGGGATTCTAAATTGTAGATTTCGTGACCCCATGACCCCAAATAGGGTCACAGGGGTCACAACCTTAAAAACCTATTTTCATCTTCTTCTCCAGTTCTAAAAGGACTAGAGAGTTGAAAGTGATATGTGCAGACTCCTTGGACAATGGGGATTCTAATTTGTATCTTTGGTGAACCTGTGACCCCAAATAGGGTCACAGGGGTCACAACCTTAAAAACCTATTTTCATCTTCTTCTCCAGTTCTTAAAGGACTAGAGAGTTGAAAGTGATATGTGCAGACTCCTTGGCCAATTGGGATTCTAAATTGTAACTTTGGTGACCCCATGACCCCAAATAGGGTCACAGGGGTCACAACCTTAAAAACCTATTTTCATCTTCTTCTCCAGTTCTTAAAGGACTAGAGAGTTGAAAGTGATATGTGCAGACTCCTTGGCCAATTGGGATTCTAATTTGTAACTTTGGTGAACCTGTGACCCCAAATAGGGTCACAGGGGTCACAACCTTAAAAACCTATTTTCATCTTCTTCTCCAGTACTAAAAGGACTATAGAGTTGAAAATGATATGTGCAGTCTCCTTGGCCAATCGGGATTCTTAATTGTAGATTTCGTGACCCCATGACCCCAAATAGGGTCACAGGGGTCACAACCTTAAAAACCTATTTTCATCTTCTTCTCCAGTTCTTAAAGGACTAGAGAGTTGAAAGTGATATGTGCAGACTCCTTGGCCAATTGGGATTCTAATTTGTAACTTTGGTGAACCTGTGACCCCAAATAGGGTCACAGGGGTCACAACCTTAAAAACCTATTTTCATCTTCTTCTCCAGTACTAAAAGGACTATAGAGTTGAAAATGATATGTGCAGTCTCCTTGGCCAATCGGGATTCTTAATTGTAGATTTCGTGACCCCATGACCCCAAATAGGGTCACAGGGGTAACAACCTTAAAAACCAAATCTCATCTTAATCTCCAGTTCCAAAAAGTCTAGAGAGTTAATATTGATATGTGCAGACTCCTTGGACAATGGGGATTCTAATTTGTAACTTTGTTGACCCTGTGACCCCAAATAGGGTCACAGGGGTCACAACCTTAAAAAACAATTTTCATCTTCTTCTCAAGTTCTAGAGAGCTGAAATTATATGTGCAGACTCCTTGGCCAATTGGGATTCTAAATTATAGATTTTGTGACCCCATGACCCCAAATAGGGTAACAGGGGTCACAACCTTAAAAACTTATTTTCATCATCATCTTTAGCTCCTAAAGGTCTATTGAGCTGAAAGACTGCATGTAGACTCCTTGGCCAATTGGGATTCTAAACTGTAGGTTTTGTGACCCCATGACCCCAAATAAGGTCACAGGGGTCACAATCTTAAAAACCTTTTTTTCTCCATTAGATGACAGTCTTTGACAAATTTATTTCTCCTTGGATATTTTAGTGTGGACTTCTTTCACTGTCTGATATTGGCGATCTAGAAAGTGTTGAATAATAATACATTTGTTTTGTAATTCTTTTATAGGTTTTCTTGCAATAGGTAACATCAGTTTATTTTTTAGCTCATCTTGCCTGTATAAAGCAAACTTGATATGATGCCTGATGAGCTACAGAGCCAATGGCTCTATTTTTTTAAATCGTTTCACAATTCCCTCAGAATTGTTTTGTCTACACACAGATTACTTTGACAGACCTAGACAAGAATGATCTTGAAAGACCTTCTGTGATAGATGCCCCAAATAATTATGACCGACATAATTTTGGCGACTTCTTCCTGCATTTGACAGCTAATTCTATCATGATCAATGATTTCACAGCTCATGCTTTTTGCGCAAATGAAATCAAATCTCAATAAAAAAATATGTCTGTTCTCTGAATATTTCATGTTGTGGCTAAGGTTACTCTGATTTTTATCATATTCATTGACAAAGTAAATTGAATTATTAAAACTGATAATGTCATGGTTTTTCTGATTTTTTTGTTTGTAGATAAAATATTGTTTCAATCAGATAAGTTCTTCTCTCTTCAAGATAGTATCTGTTGTTGGCGACTTCATTTGGAACACCATTGAATGATTTAACTGGCACAGTAAAATTAAGATGTCATATTGATATTAAGGTTTAGAATATTTTTGGGGAAATTGATTCATATCAATCATTCTTTAATTTGGTTCTTTTTTTGATGACGGCAATTGAAAGATTGTTCTCACAGAATCAAAATTTATTATAATCAACCAATAATTATAATATTTTTCAATTCTTAGTTCTTAATTAATTTTTATTGGCTTAAGAAAGTTATTCTCTCACATGTATGACTTGCAATGCAGTTCCGTTTCTGGAACACATGAACTATGAATCTGTTTCCCTACATCACTGATATAACACACACAAAATGTTGCCTAATGTTATTCTCTGTTATGACATTTATAAAATAAAAAGGGAGGTTAAGTTCTGTATGAGATTGCATTTTGAAGTTATGAAAAGCTTTATGCCAGAGATGAATGATAAAATGAGAAAATTTCATCTGATTTTAGATTTTGCGCTCTTTAGATTACCATTAAAATCTGTTTGTCATGAGATTAAATTGTAATATTTTCAAAATCTCCAGAAAGAGATAAAACAAATCCCAAAACCAAAGTTTTATTTCTTCAATGTCTTCAATTCAAGGGAAATAATCAAGTTCTGACTAAGCCGCCCACTAAGATAATGAAGGCCATTAGAGGCCTGTGTACGGTGATGAGCTGTTAATAGTTGTGTCCCCAGTAGCATCAGCTGACCCCTGACCTTTCAGGTCACAGAGGTCAACTGGCCACATGGTCCTGGATTGTCTTTCAGCAAGGTGTCAGGATCAGGGAGATTTGATGAACTTGTACAGATGGTCCAGTGATGATTTGAGACTTGTCCAGAACTTCCACAAATTAGACTCAGATTTGTTAATAGGAGACAGGTCATGAGTCCTTGATAATTGTGGGAAGCGCTGGTTTAACACATGCTTCGTCCAGAAGGTGTGAAGGAGACATGATAGCAAAAAGATTGATTCTTTTTAATGAACTGGTAGAGTTTTATTCTTAATGTTGATGAATATGTTGAGATTTGTGAAATCAAGACCGGTCAAGAGTCCATGATTATTGAGAAGATTTCGTGCCGAGTGCAGTAGGCGTGAAGTGGATGAGAAATAAAATTTTATTTATTCCAGGAAGTTGAGTTTTGGGAATTCAAGAGTTCTTGATAATTGCTGGAAGCTTTGGTTTTAGCACATGCTTTGTCCAGAAGGTGTAAAGAAGAAATGATGGCAATGATATCGATTCTTTTTATGAACCTTTGTTCATAATTTCTACAGATCAGTTGAGATATGTGAAAATAGAACGTTGTTGATAATTGTCAGAAGCTTTGTCCAGTAGGTGTGGACAAGACATGATGGATTAATTTTAACAAATTGGTAGACTTGTATTCATTATTTCCATGTATTAGTTTAGTTTTGTGAATTTTATATAGGTCATTGGTCATTGATGAATGTTTGGATCAGTGCATGTCCATGAACAAAAGATTTGATGTTTGAACTGTGAAGGAAATAGTTACTAGGTATCCTAAGACCATTTGATTATTTTCCCCAGCCACCCTGCAGAATAGGGACATCTTATTCAGCATAGTCTTTCGTGCTGTCCATACGCCCAAACACAATACATGAATTTTTTGTAAACCTTTATAGTCTTCAAAATTTGAATTTGTTCACAGCTTATGTTTGGAGAATAGTCAGACAACAGTTAATTTATTTTGCCATAACCTTCACCTTAATTTCAAGGTCACCATAACACTTTTCAAACTTTTCAAACTTTTGAAAACTTGATATGTCAAGAACAGCTGCATACAGCTGCAAATTAAGCAGACATGATTTGATTATTGTGACCATGACCATATTTTCTTGGTCACCATGCCACTTTAACTGATTTCCAAAACCTCTTTGAGGTGGTATATCATGAATCCTTCCAATTGATGGCTCAAAGTGTCTTGACAACATATTTGTGTGATAACTCGCACACCAGCAGTCTATGTTGACCGTGACCTTTTAGCTGACAGCACATATGGTGTTTTGTCAAGTCAAAGCAAAGAAAATATTTTAATTTTCAACAGTGATTATCCAAAACTTCATCATGTAAGAAAAATATGCATTTTGGTATGATAATATATTGATATGCAAAGACATGAAGCAGGACTAACATAACCTTGAAGCAAGAGATTTTTGTCTCAACATATGTGGGACACGTTTTATGATGCCTGCAGAAAGTTCCATAAACAAGCAGTTCCTTTTCATCAGGTTCTTGAAATGAAATATTTGAAATGTAAGAAGGGCTCCACGAGCCTGGCACAAGCTAAACAGCTTATCTTTGTGACGCTTTGCTTGGAGACTTGAGCTGTGGAGGGTTGGGTGGGGTTGGGGGTTAGGATTGGGGGTAAAGGGGTAGGCAGTTGGATAATTTGAGGGGGGGGGGGGGGGGGGGGGGGTAGTGATGAGGGCGGTGTGTGCTTGGAGGATGAATGGGTCAGAGGAATGTTTGAGTTGATTGGTTATAGATGCGTATTGTGTATTGTATGGAGTAGACTTTAATTTTGTCGATGAAATTTTGAAGTCATTGCTGTCTCTCATTTATATTATTTGATTTCTTTATTTGATTGGGCTTGACATGCAGAATTAAGGACCTAGACTTTATCTAAGTATCCTTTTTTACACACAGTCATTGACACAGGACTGAATAGGAGATATGTTTGGTTTGTTTGGATATGTTTATGGTCGATGTAAAGAAAGAAAAGTGCATGAAGTTGCAGTGATTGAATGTATTTTCTTCTCTTCTTACCAAGATTCAAGATTCAAGATTTTTTTTGTACAAACACCGACATGGGGCATGGTCATGTATCTAAAGCTACATGTATAGAAATGAATATACAAGCAATAGCAGACATATTCATTACATATCAAAGTATTGCACATGGTGATAGCCAAGAGCTCGCTCTATTTCTTATAAGCAGCCCCGTCTAAGGACGGGGCTGCTATCAGTTTTTGTGAAGTTTCCATCGCCGACGCCGCCGCCGCCGCACTCATACTACTAGCTATAACTTTTTTCCACTAAGCTTTCCAGAACTCTTATTCATACCTTACTACTCATACCTCGGGGGAACGATTTTGACACGTTCACTTTCAAGGTCAAAGGTCAAGGTCACGAGATATGGATTCACTCTAAGAATTCCTTGTACACGCGATAACTTGAAAAGTTTTTGTGCTATGAAGCTCTAACCTGGTATATATCATCCTTGGAAAAGTAAAAAAAATTGAAAAGGTTTCGGCTACAATCCGTTCAAAGGTCAAGGTCACAGCAAGGTCATGACTTAAGCATGGTTTAGCGAAAAAGCTTAATTTTAACTATGATCACTTTTAATCAATACTCAATAAAAAGTGTTCAATTATTGTGTGACCTTGAAGGTAAAAGGTCAAGGTAATGTGATATGAGTTATTGCAATTCCTTGTAAACACAATAACTTGAAAAGTTTTTGTGCTATGAAGTTTAGATTTTGTATATATTATCTCTTGAGAAGTACAAAATTTTCAAAAAGTTTTAGTTACGAACTGTCGAAGGTCAAGGTCACAGCAAGGTCAACATATATGGAGAAAATGGATTAATTTAATTTTTAACACTTTATTTCATTACAATAATGTTATACTCAATGAAATGTGTTCATTGATTGTGTGACCTTGAGTGTCAAAGGTCAAGGTCACGAGAAAATTCCCAATTTGGTGAGGCCCCTAAAAGGCGGAAAAGGGTAAGGCTAAACCCCAAGTTCCGGGGCTGCTCTGCTTTTGCGGTATCCCGCAAACGCTAATCTAGTTTAAAATATACATTTGATGCAATAGTTTGGTTGGATATGTTATGGTGGATGTATAGAAAGAAAAGTGTATGATTTGCAGTGTTGGATTTGGTGATTGATTTACTTATATTTGAAAATGTTAAATTGATAATATGATTACAATATTTATTTTGAATGTGTTGTCTTCTCTTCTTACCGAGTTGCTGAGCCTTTATGCTACTGAACTATCTAGATAAGGGACATGAAGGGGAAAAGGATTGAATAGATATGTAATTAAATGAATAAAGTATATTAAGGCTTAAAAAAAACCAAAGGTTAACATGCCGATACAGAATTGATTTAATTTTTGAAATTTTTAAGGAAAATGTGAATTTTAGTTAAGGTTTCCAATCATGGAAGACATGTGACACTACAAATGGGACAGCTTGTAGTTTTGTCGTAGCAAGCGCCAACCCACATGACGAAGGAGTTACCATCGTGCAGGGTGGCACTGATCTAGACTTTATCCCAGGGAATTAGCTTGATGCTATAGGATCCAACCTCAGGAGTTCTGGGGAGAGCATCTTATGAGACAGGCAGGAGTGGACAGAGACACACAAGATGATGACGTCATAGATATGATGGTTTATTCGTTATGACATCAGAGTAGTTGTTACAAAAGTAAAGAGGGGGAGGTCAGCTGTAACGTCGACGGCACATGGAGGCATAGTGAATGCCTCATGGCCCATACCCGACTTGCTGACTCCACTACTACTTCCACTCAAAAGTACACTACAATATCCACTCAACATCTAGTGATTAGAATATCTGAACCCTCCTATTTAAAGGGTATATTTGACATTTGATTTTAGAGCCTTGAGCAAATAATATGTCAGCATAGGTTGTGATTGACATTAACTTCCTTGCGTCTCAATGATACAATCGCATATTTCAATAGCCCTAAGTGATTTACAATTAAGCATTGGATAATTACCGAAGCATATACAATAATACTGTTATAGGTAGGTGATTGCCTAAGGCAACATCCTTAGACAATAGAACAAGGCAAGATCCTAAAACAATGAAACAAGTTTCTGTTGTGGTTTGACAAAATTACTTGAAAATATTGATAAACTTATGGATAGGAAAATATGAAAATATTGGAGAATATATATACATATATAAGCACTATGATAGTTCTATGGTAAGTTTATGTTACAAATGAAAGGATGGGAGGGAGCTGCGCGTTTTCAATTTAAAATTAACTCGCTATCAATCCAGTATAACATATATGTCTCTGATTTTCAAACATACTAGGTTTATCTCCAAAATAAGTTTTGTTGATCTTATCTTAAAAGTTTTCAAAATTGGTACCTTTCACAAATTGACCTCAGAGTCGTGACCTTTGAACTGAGGTCAATTTATCCCATGTGGGTCTCTTCATAAATCTTGCAAGGATTAGTGGCAAATTATAAGGTAAACATAAATGGGATTTGTTTTATTGATATAAAATGAAATTTTGATCCAAACCTTTACTTCCTTGTCCTAGAAATGTGTTCACCTTTCTCTGACCTCTTGTAATAATAAACAGAATGTAAATATTGGCATTTCACAGTTGTCTTGAATTCTCATGTGTCTTTGAATCCTCTTTGATGGGAGATTAGTGGAAATTAAACTTGGTCGGTGTCAAATATGGCGACAGAGATTTTGATCCACTTCTTATTGGATTAGGACCCTCTTTATACTTGAAGCAAAAAAACCCAGTTTTTGGATTATTTTTTTCTTTCATATGAACCAATTTAAAAATTATGACATTTGTAACCATTTCTTGTTGACAAATATATGCATTTTGCCCTTAGACTTGTGCTTTTTATACGAGAGGAAAGAAGATTATGTAACATTAGATTTTATGGTTCGAATTATAGAAAGTTGTCTTAAAGGGGCAGTAGCATGTTTTTAGAGGGATTGTAAGGTGATGTCAGGAAAATGAAAATTAATGGTCTCAATTGAAAGACAATGTATTTAAACTAAATGGAGCGGTAACAATTCAAATATATAATGTGAAGTTTAGCCATGGGATTCCCTTTTCTTACACAAAATGAATTAAAGGTGTTCACACAAAATGGCCGCCAATGGAGTTTATGTGAATCTTCATACTTTGTCCTCTGACTATGGATGATTGGTGTGTGTAATGGGATTTTTGACAATGTCAAAATATTACATTTAGCATTAACTTACAATAAATTATTTATCAGTGACAATTTTTAAATATAAAATAATCAAAAAACGTGCTACTGCCCCTTTAATGAGGATGTCGTATCTAATCCTATGTTACACAATGTATGTTTGGTATTTACAATATAGATAATATAACTTCTTTTCTATTTTTTTACCACACTGGTTTGATAACAGTAGAATTTATGTCTATAAGATCACAACAACTTTGTTTCGTTTGAAATATTCTTCATATAAGGAAGACAAGGGTACCCATATGCTTGAAAACGGTAAAAAGATCTATACCGAAACGTTACACTACTGTCAAATGAAGAAGTTGTTCATTTATTGAATTATTCTTGTCTTCCTTATACCATCAAATTCTAGAATGCCACTCAAACAGCGTATTCTTCATAATATTATGTTTCACATATTTACAAAATAAAATGTTTGAGCATATGATCAAGTACTCTGTGGTAAAAAGTAATACTTATGATACTTACTATAAAAAATGTCCTTGGATCTTTGGAAATAATGAAAAGTATGTCAAACATATAAAAAATTTGTTCATGTAAGCATTTGAACTAGATATATTTTTATAGAAAAAATTAAAATATTGGCTGGAGAGTTTACTGTAGAATACCTGTAAAATGTTCTCAGACCACAAACAAGTCTACATACATAAACAATACTCATCCAGACCCAAGAGCTTAACTTGACGAACAACCCAGTCTTGAAATGCATAGCAAGTCTAGATCACTCGACAGCTCTAGGTGTTCTGAAAGCATCTTCTGGGCTCAATTTTGTTATAATACATGAATTGTTTAAAAATGTTGTCAATATTTAAAAAAAAGGACTTCTGAGACTTCTGTTAGTCTAACATTAAAGGGGCAGTAGCACATTTTAGGGGGAGTATAAGGTGATGTCAGGAAAATGAAAATGAATGGTTCAAATTGAAAGACAATGTAATTACTCTAAAAAAAGCAGTAATAAATCAAATATATGATGTGCAGTTCAGCCATGGGATTCCTTTTTAGCTCATCTGGCCTGTAAGGCCCGATGGGCTTATGGTATGGCATGGTGTCCGGCGTCCGTCCGTCCGTCCGTCCGTCCATCCGTCCATCCGTCCGTAAACTTTGTGGAATTTCGACTTCTTCTCCAGAACCATAAGGCCTAGAAAGCTGAAACTTTGTCTACAGACTCCTTGACTAGTGAGGATTATAAATTGTAGCTTTGGTTGCCCTGTGACCCCTAATAAGGGCCACAGGGGCCACGCCCTAAAAACCTATTTTCATCTTCTTCTTCAGAACCATAAGGCCTAGAAAGCTGAAACTTTGTGTACAGACTCCTTGACTAGTGAGGATTATAAATTGTAGCTTTGGTGGCCCTGTGACCCCTTATAAGGGCCACAGGGGCCACGCCCTAAAAACCTATTTTCATCTTCTTCTCCAGAACCATAAGGCCTAGAAAGCTGAAACTTTGTGTACAGACTCCTTGACTAGTGAGGATTATAAATTGTAGCTTTGATGGCCCTGTGATCCCTTATAAGGGCCACAGGGGCCACGCCCTAAAAACCTATTTTCATCTTCTTCTCCAGAACCATAAGGCCTAGAAAGCTGAAACTTTGTGTACAGACTCCTTGACTAGTGAGGATTATAAATTGTAGCTTTGGTTGCCCTGTGACCCCTAATAAGGGCCACAGGGGTCACGCCCTAAAAACCTATTTTCATCTTCTTCTTCAGAACCATAAGGCCTAGAAAGCTGAAACTTTGTGTACAGACTCCTTGGCTAGTGAGGATTATAAATTGTAGCTTTGGTGGCCCTGTGACCCCTTATAAGGGCCACAGGGGCCACGCCCTAAAAACCTATTTTCATCTTCTTCTCCAGAACCATAAGGCCTAGAAAGCTGAAACTTTGTGTACAGACTCCTTGGCTAGTGAGGATTATAAATTGTAGCTTTGGTGGCCCTGTGACCCCTTATAAGGGCCACAGGGGCCACGCCCTAAAAACCTATTTTCATCTTCTTCTCCAGAACCATAAGGCCTAGAAAGCTGAAACTTTGTGTACAGACTCCTTGGCTAGTGAGGATTATAAATTGTAGCTTTGGTGGCCCTATGACCCCTTATAAGGGCCACAGGGGCCACGCCCTGAAAACCTATTTTCATCTTCTTCTCCAGAACCATAAGGCCTAGAAAGCTGAAACTTTGTGTACAGACTCCTTGGCTAGTGAGGATTATAAATTGTAGCTTTGGTGGCCCTATGACCCCTTAGAAGGGCCACAGGGGCCACGCCCTAAAAACCTATTTTTATCTTCTTCTCCAGAACCATAAGGCCTAGAAAGCTGAAACTTTGTGTACAGACTCCTTGACTAGTGAGGATTATAAATTGTAGCTTTGGTGACCCTGTTGCTCCAATGAAGTAAAAGGCCAGCCTTGAAAAATGAAACTTGTCGCCTATTATACCTAATTTTATGATTCGTGACCCTTTGGCCTCTACAAAGGGGGAATCACATTTGCCACACCCAACAGCATATATTGTAATTGACGATGAAGCCTGATGAGCTACAGAGCCAATGGCTCTATTTTTCTTACACAAAATGAATTAAAGGTGTTCACACAAAAATGGCAGCCAATGGACTTTATGTGAAACCTCATAATTTGTTCTCTGACTATGGATGATTGGTTTGTGTAATGAGATTTTTGACACTATAAAAATAATAGCATTAGCATTAACATACAGTTATCATTTAAAAATAGAAAATATAAAATTGTCAAAAAACGTGCTACTGCCCCTTTAACAAGAATGCATTGTTAGAGCTCTGGTGACTCACCTAGTTTAAGCTGGTTGTTGCTGCAGATATTTGGGTGGTAACACTTACAGAATAGATCTTCTAAATGACAGTAAACTGCAAATAACTACCTCTCATAACTGGTAGAGTTATTAGTTCAGTCTTTGTGTAATCACCATGTGAAGAAGAGGTGTTGCTTTGATTTATCTGTTTTACAGAATTTCAGTGGTTCCACCTTTCAGTAGCCTTGCTTTCAGACTCTCAACACTAGTTTAATGTTTTAGGGGCATAAGAAGGTTTTTAGATAGATAATATATCCCAAAAAAATTATTATAAATGTTTAGAATTGCAAGATACATGATTTTTAGCAGTTCTAAAACATACTCAGTTTAAGACACCAGAGTCCCTATCTAAAATAATCCAAAGGTGTTAACACTATAATGCTTTTCAGCTTTGTCCTTGATATTTCTTCCAAGACTATCGAAATAATATCGTTGATTGATTAGATGAATGACCATCTAAATAATAATTTGACATTTACAAATATATATTACAAAACTTTTTTTATGAAATAATAGTTTCAAAAATGAGGTACTGCCCTTTAAAGTTACTCTTTGATTTAGATTATAAAGACATTATTTCGCTGTGAAACAACCCAAAATGGATGACACCATTTCGTTTACATTTAAGCGGTAATGGCTCACCTGTTATTGACAGTAAAAGTAACCATCGCTAATGGCTGAAATATTGCCCAAGCGGCGTAAAACAATAACTCACTCACTCACTCACTCAGTAAAAGTAAAATTGATATATCAAGCTGAAGTTTCTTATGATTTGAAGGTAAGATAAATACGGTGTATGCTTCTCCCTCGGTTAATGCGGTCTGATGTACCATCTTTGCAACTTTGGCAACATTTCTACAAAGATGGTAGATTACCCGAGAGAGAAGCAAACAACTTACATTTGTACCGGTACTTGTTACGTCTGCCATCAAACATTATCGACTCACAACTGGCCTTCTGGCTCCAAAATTACTTTTGCAATTCATTTATATTGGTTTATGCCTCAGTATGCTTTGAAAACTCTGTACTTGGTGACAGTTAGTTTAAGTACTCTTGAATTGAACCCTTAATGTATGACTCAAATCAAATTAGCAAGCTTAGTGTTGGGCCTCTTAAAGCTGACATGGAATCATCATTAAAGTCCGTAAAATATGGCCACACAAACAAATAAATGTACACATGAACATAAGCTGACACCCAGCTAAAACAACAGAATCTAAAAAATACATCTGGAAATAACCAATTTATTAACTGCTTTGACTGTTTTAATTACATGCCATCTTAAATCAGGTGAACCATAAAAACTGTCTGGCTTTCTAATCACTGCAGTCAGTACCAATAAAACAAAGGTGTAAAAAAATAACTTTTTTGATTTTATCATTGTTATTGGCTTTGGCATTGTCTTTAAAATGTCAAAAACACTTTCCTTGGTCATGTTTTAAATGTAAATGTATTAGAAATACATGCCATGTAACTGTCTTACTTTTCTTGAATCTCTGAAAAAGAGAAACATGCTTGACACGCCATGCTTGGAATAACAGGAAGCCATATCAATAATGAGACAAATATTTTTCCAAAATTCTTGACCATGTCCCATAAAGAAAGAGCTAAGTCAATAATGGTTATATCCTCCACATGTGGCAATCTTTTCAATCTGGGTAGGTGTCATGATATGGAAAATCTCACTTATTGAAACAATACGTACGGCAAATAAGAGTATAGGATATTAATGGCATGTTTATTGTAAAGAACATTTTTGTTAATACATTTATATTCTATTGATGTATTTTTGAGACTTGTAATAAGTCCCATGCAGTTATTTGTACAATAAACAATCTTTGAATCTTGAATCTAGAATCTTGAATCTTTAGATAAATGGTAGTCTGTCCCTGAACAAATATCTATGCAAGTCTATGTTGTTGTGGAAAGTAGAGATAAATGCAGTGTAGAACAACTTCAGTGGGCTCCTTTCAATTTAAACAGTAAATATTTGGATTTAAGATATATTTTCATTTCCAAAACTAAATTTTGTCTATATAAATGGTATTGAAGAAATTACAAATTGCAAGGTGTAGCCTGCAATTTGTAAAAAAAAAAACATTTCAAAAGCAATTTTGAAAATTTAAATTTTTTCTTCAGTAATATTCAAGATTAATTATATGAATCAAAGTAGTTGAAAATAAATCCATTCCTGATTTTTACCAAACTGCTTTAATGCGATGTTATAGACCACAAACAAGTGAATGGCCTTATTGATTTATGATTGATTATTGTTATAAACAACGAAATATGTCTGTTGATATTTATAAACATTGGTTCATGGATGTTTTGGTTAATGAAGTGAAAGAAATAATTCAGTGCAGTTATTTCTTTATTAATAAGAAATAAATCAGCATTAATGCAATTAATTGAGCGTTATAAATTTGTGAATGGACGTAACGATGTACAGAAATAGCCACTTTTCTTATCAGCTGTCATGAATTGTTAACGAAAACTATGAAAATAATGAATTTACTGTCAATCATATTGAAGCAATGGTTTTGTTTTCATGTTATCTTTCTCTTCATCTATTGACTTTTGAAAAAATTCTTTCACATCTGATGAACCAGATGAAATATTCATGATTTCTGTAAATAATTTACAAAAACTTCAATGATGTTGAATGGAGACTTTGCACTGTGCAGTCATTTTCCCATGATTTGTTAAAAGTTGAAAACAAAGAAGATCGTTATACCTGTCGTGATTAGCTCGTGGGCTGGTGATAAAGGTACATGGAGCAGAGAGAAATTGTTCACTAAGCAGTTATGCAGTTATCATGTTTCAAAAAAAGAAATTATAGAAGTGTTATTGTGAAAGAGGTTTATTTATACACTTAACCCTTTAGAAAGTTCAGGTTTGTTAATACAGTAAACCCTGGTAATAATGCCCCTTGTTTTAATGCCACATTGGATATAATGCCATGTTTTTGCCAGAACGAACTTCCTGCCCTTATATCTCACTGGTTGTAATGCCGTATTGGATATAGTGCCATTCGCCAATGCTTTTTGAAACAAAAGTCAGTTTTCCCTGAATATTATGCCAATAAAACACACTATTAGGGATATTGTTTTAACTTATTGAGGTTAATTAGAATGGCTCGAATCAATTGACACTGGGTGCATATTGTATAGGTACTTTAATAGACATTAATTACGCTGGTGTCATTTTACTTGCCTCAAACTGATGTCAAAATTCATCACTTCTTTAAGTAGTGGCTTTGTAACCAACATGTTTCTAAATGCCTTACTTGGGTGTAATGCTACCCTGGATATAGTGCCATAATATAGTGCCAGCGCTTTGAGCATGATATAATATCCTGGAAAGGCGCTCTATAAGTGAACTATTACATTATTTTATAATTTCTCTTGGACAAATGATCGCATTATGAACAGGTTTACTGTATATATCCTTAGTCACTGGCCAGTCCCAAAAATATATTATCTTTGTTTGTAATTTGTGAATCGTGTGAATTAACATCTTAGAATGGTTTTTAATGTAAAGGCTGATTGTAGTATAATGTTGAATATATATCTTTCCTCTCAAAGAAGATATATCTTTCCTCTCAAAGAAGATATATCTTTCCTCTCAAAGAAGATATATCTTTCCTCTCAAAGAAGATATATCTTTCCTCTCAAAGAAGATATATCTTTCTATGTTTTTGACTGAAAAGCTTTATCATACAATATCAATTTAGTCAAGATAACAAAACAGAGAATTAGTTGTTTTTATTGTTTGTTTGTAACTCATTTTGACTGGAACCCTTCTTGAAATTGTACTGCAATCACTCTGTTTCTAAATGTGAAATGTTTGCTTAATACACTTTATGTATTTTAAGAATGTAACAGTCGTGTTTTGATAAAAACCCAACAAAGTCTTTTATGAGTTCTGCCTTATTTAAGAAATTTTTTTAATCCTGAGTGGCAGGAACTTTTCAAAGAGAATATCTGGGAGACAAACAAATTTAAAGACAGACTGTCCTATTCCTAAAACAGCACTCAAAGGGTTAAAGGGGCAGTAGCAAGGTTTTTGATAATTTTATATTCTAAATTATTCACTGATAATTGTAAGTCAATGCTAAATGCATTATTTTGACAGTGTCAAAAATCTCATTACACAAACCAATCAACCATAGTCAGAGGATGAAGTATGAAGATTCACATAAAATCCATTGGCGGCCATTTTGTGTGAACACCATTAATTCATTTTGTTTAAGAAAAAACAATCGCATTGCTATACTTTACGTTATATACTTGAATGATTACTGCTCCATTTAGTTTAATTACATTTTCTTTCAATTGGAATCATTAATTTTCATTTCCTGACATCACCTTATATTCCCCCTAAAAACGTGCTACTGCCCCTTTAAAGTTTGTATAAAAATATTTGTATTTAAATTCTGTCAGTAAGAGCGCACATGTAAGCCAAGTTCCAGTAATCCTGTGGTGAGCAGATCATATTACGCATCCATTAACATGATTTGGAAAGGGCCTTTCAGTCCAGTCTATGTTTTTCTTCCGCTTTTGATGGAAATCTAATTGAATTGTCCCCTCTCATGTGTATGTTTGGATGGAAACCTTGCACGGAATGTTTTTTGAACACATATGGTATATGTTGTGATAGAAATTTTCAATATAAGAAAATATTTAGAATGGTAGTTTGTTTGATATTGTAAAGAGGTTGCATTGTAGGGGGTTTGAGTAAGAGTAGAACTGTTGTCATTGGCTTAATATATAGTGTTTATTTTGAGGACATTTTATTCCTATAAGTAAAAGCACATGTTTTTAATAGTTACAACATCTTATCATCATAATAATGTTTATATATTATATTATTAACTTATGTTTTGTCTTTCTCTGAGTAATTATTAACATATCAAAGATTAACATTTATGAATATATTATCCATGTTTTCAACATATCACTTTTCTCTAGTAACAATTGTTTATGTGCAAGTTTCAATAGTTTTTGTATGATGTAAATTATTTGTTCATGACATCCCTGAAGCTGGAAAGTTAAGCGAGCTCATTTTTGATGATTTCACGCTATTCAAATGTAATAGATTCTGGACTAAAGAAAGTACAGTAAAACACGGATATCGAGAACTCGATATAGCAAACAATCGGATATTGCGAACTAAATTCTTTGGTCCCTTGGAGTTCGTTATATCCGTGTTCTACTGTATCACACTCCAGATTGTGCCAAATGATTTAATACAACTTCTGCACTCACTCACACAAGGGCACAAATATTTACACCTGTTTTGTAAAGGCATATTACACACTTCTTCAGGGAATTATCTCCATGCATGTTAACTATGTATGATTTTTGTATTACTAAAATCATAATTAAGAGAGAAAGAAGCTTGTGATATTGTAATTAATTAAATCAGGAAAGTTGTTTCACAACATTGGAATGAGGAACTTACTTAACATACTTCCAAAAACCAATAACTAATATGTAGAGATTATTACTCGAAGAATTGTGTCAGGTGACTTTTACAAAGAGTGTGAATTTTGGTATTACCGGAGCAATAGCGAGAGTTATACACAAATTTGCATGATTTCATTTAAGTCATGACTCACCTCCGAGGGTAAACACACCTCAGCGTTCTATTTTACTTTCTTAGAAAAATCCAAGAAATGTTTTGCCTCCCTTGCGACGACAGGCTACAGGGACATCATGAACAATTGTTTCATGACGTCACAGCCAAAAATATACAAGAACTCGCGCTTCAACAATCATTGCTAGGCAAAAGGGATATGTGCACATGTGCTCATATTGAAAATATGTCACTACTTATTTTCAACCATATGGGTAAAAAATAGAGAATACTAAACAATGTCTTGTTTAATAAAATGTTTATGATACAAGTGAATGGGTTTGTATTAAACAGGACCCAGTTTAGTATCTTATTTATAACTGGCTTAATTACACCGTCAAAAATATAAAAATACCGACATGACCATCACAGCTGACATTGTGACATCAGATTCAACGATTATCACAGCATGATCATTTCATTCGGTCAACGTGCAATGTTATTACACAATGTTAAAAAACCTTTCTAGATTTATCAAACACCGAAATAATCAATGGGCAAATAATGATATCATTTGTCCACACAGCGTATTCCTGTAATATGGTCAATAAGAATAGTTTGGCACTAGAGACTCATGAATGTGAGTATCATTAACCGAGTAACCTGCAGGTCAGGTGAGATGTAATTACTTTCAGGAGGGGAAGTAGAATGTGTCATCACTTTGGAATGAGGAACTAATTTCATATTCTTCGATAACCAGTTACCAATCTAAGATCACAAATCTTTTAACAGTCCTGTAAAATTAGCAATCAGGATCGTATGTTGCTAATTGACGATTAATTGTCATAGAAAAAGTAACCTGTAGTTGAGGGAGAGGGTTAAATTATTACTTTGAGGAGGGGAAGTTAGAATGTGTCACCACTTAGGAATGAGGAACTCTTCTGATACTTACAGGAAGCGTGAGAACTCTCGCACAGTGCATGCAACAGAGTTAACATGTGTTAGGAGTCTTATCTCTCTATACTTACCTGGTACTGTATATATATACTCTCTACCAATCATATCTGTATTTGCTTTCATGTCCACATCGACTCATAGCATTAAATCTGTTCCTAATTGCTGTATGACTACTAATTCACATACATCTCTTACCTGCGTTTCTTATATGTTCATGGAATGCTTATTCAGCAAATTGGCATTGGATATATTTTGACATAAGCATCTTAGTTTGCTTTGTTAACTAATATTACTCATTTTAAAGATACATGCCATTTAGATAGTTAATAAATGTAAAATTGTTTTATTTGGTATCACAAATAGAACCAATTCTTGTTATCTGTTGTGGACCTCACTTTTTAGCTCATCTGTAAGACCAGATGGGCTTATGGCATGGTATGGTGTCTGGCGTCCATCCGTCCATCCATCCGTCCATCCGTTAAAGTTTTGACAAAGGATCTTGTGTCGTTGCTTGAGAAGAACACAAGAACCTGTGTCTAAACATCCCATACCAACAATAAAGAACTTGTAATCCATATATGGCTCTTCCATATTATCATTCCAACTTCAAAAATGGCTGCAAAGAAGTCAGTGGAAGTTTTCTTTTATTGGAGAGGACAGAAGTTATTGAATATTTCTCCAGAGGGACATGTGTTGAAACATCTCCAAAGACCAGGACAGCCAGAAGACGAAGACCACATGCAGACTATCAGATGTCCACAGCCGGCCAGAGATGATCGGACTTCTGTAAACCATTTGCTTTTGTTTGTCAATTATTTTTGTCCTGGGGCGAGTTTTGTGGGAATGTTTTTGCTGAAGCATTCTCAAGCTGTGTGTATACTAGCAGGCACAATTCTATATACGTTACCTACATGGGGAGGTCTTTGACCAAAATAATCAATTTCTCTTTAGCCTTCTTTGAGGGACATTGAACCAAAATATTGGTATCCATTTCTGTTTATTGTTTGCAAACCTTGGAATTACTAATAAATCATTAGTGAAACTATGTATACAGAGAAATATTTTGTAAACATTCAGGACTGGGCTAGTATATCACTTAACAAATGGCTTGAAAGGAGCTTTTGCTTGAATAGAAATTTCATCCAAAACTGTGTTCCACAGGTGATATCACTTGTGAAAGATCAAGCGATATCTCCTAGGACAGTAGATTTTGAACAATGCCCTGTAATCGGCAGGGACATGACATCACAAACATTTTGCATCATCAGAAATGAGGTCACAATGCTATGACGTCATAAACTCAACTATGTCACAATGCTTTGATGTCATTAACACGATGATGTTATAATGCTATGACATCACTGGTTTAGGAGTTGGAGGGCTATGCAGTGTTCCAAGATGCTAATGTGATGAAAAATGATTTTGGATGATAAATAGAATCTCACCCAAGTGTCTTCTGATATCAAATATATCAACACTCGTTGATAAAAAAAGTAAAATAAAATTAAGAAAAATAAAATTTGTTACTTTTATCAACTTGTTGATATATTTGATATCAGAAGACACTTGGGTGAGATTCTCTATTTATTATATGATTGGCGGTGAAATACCGAGATCTATCAATGCCAGTAAACCGTGTTATCAGTCACTAGTGACAATAACAATGGAACGTGTTATCAGTCACTAGTGACTGATAACAACAATGACCTGACGTCATCGAACAATGCTCTGGCGCAATGACACGCTCATGACGTCATGTTGTTTCTTAGGCGACGGGCTCTCTTTGAAGCCGACTCAACGTAAATGCACTTCAATTTTGTTAGAAATACAACGATTAAATCATAAAATAAATAGAAAATTTTTGTTTTCTTGACAAATACCATGTTTATCTCATCTCGTGAGGCAAAAAAGTTACATATTTTCACTCGTGGCTGCGCAACTCGTGAAAATATAAACTTTCTTCCTCACTCGATGAGATAAACATGGTATTTGTCAAGAAAAGACAAATATCCTCTAAATATCAGAGACAAAATATGATGCCTCATTGGGTTGAATTATCTGTTTATTGTTGAAATTCTGAATCTCTTTACTCACAAGTAGATGTCCTCCATAATACATGTGGGAGGGTGTAAGACTGACATGAAGTATAATATGAACAATGATATGTTGTTATTTTATCATTTGCCTAGTCTGTCCAACAGCCCCTGAAATAAAATATCTATATTTTAACCCATGCAAGTCTATGTTATTGTAGCAAGTCTAGGCCCCAGCAATTTGTGAAGTGAACAGCTTCAGTGGGCTCTTTTCAAGTTATTAGCTGCATTTAAGATATTTATTTATTTCCGAGACTAAAATTTGGTCTATGATATGGCATACATCAGAAATGGGTGTTTGGACAAATAATAAGAAAATGAAATGCAATACTTGAGCAGTGCCACATATATATAAAATATACAAGTTGATTGCACTTATAGATTGAAAATGGTAATGGATGAAGATAAAGCAGTTCAAGCATCACAAGGACTTCACTAATCTGATTCTTTTCTTTGGAACCAACATCTATACTGCCTTTGATTTATTCTGTAATTGCATAAATACAATTGTTACCAACAGATTCTAATATTTGATATTGATTTATGTTTTTTTTACTTTTGGATATTTTGATACGACAAGACGATTTTCATCAACTCTCTGGCGGTAAACTTCAATAGATATGACCACGTTACCACATAATCCGTATGTTGCCTTAAGCAACTGAAAAAGTAACAACCTCTATATCAAAGGGCTCAATATCTTGACCTTTCATAAAACATATTTCCTCACAACTAATCACAAGTCCTAGTTAACACTTCTTTGATAGACATTTCCCTGTTTACAACTTAATCTGTGCCTATCGTTTAATGGGTCAGTTCCCCTGTTCTTTGTAATTAGTTGTAGAGAAAGTACTCTTTGAGGTAAGCTTGTAGATCAGAAAATGTGAGATAAACTTGGCCCTCAAGTTGATGGTTTGAAAGTTGACCCCTAGCTAGTTTAGATCCCACCATCATTAACCCTGTGTGGTCTGTGGGTGAACTAAAGGGATAGATCAAAGCTATTAGTCTTTTGTGTGCAGATTGATACCATGGTAGATATGAGATGCTTCTTGTATAAGCCTCTTACCCCTCCCAAAAGTGTTATTCCTTGGAATGTCAAGATTATGCTTTAAGATCCTCATAGATATTAAGACAATTAACATCTGAACAGTTATTAGGGAAGTGGAAGGGGGATAATATAGGTTTGGGCTCCGTCCGTGAGTCCATCTGTGTATCCATCCGTCCGAGTTAAAGGGTCAACAGCTTTTCTCAGAAACTATTCAAGATAGGGTAACCAAATTTGCTGTGTGTCTTAAGGGTATCAATACCTTGATGGAGTTCGAAAATCAGAAACACGTTATTATTTTTTATGGAGTTATTGCCCTTGTTTCATGTTTTTGGACTCTGTTCGAGGGAGTCCTCAAAGGGGACAACTTTTCTCAAAAACTCTTTAAGATAGATTTACAAAATTTGCAGTGTGTCTTTAGGGTATCAATACCTTGATGGAGTTCAAAAATGAGGTTAATGCAATTACTTATTGCAGATTTAGAGCCCATTTAGGAAAATATTGGGAGCTTCATTGAAAACTTGTTTTTAAATTGACATAATGGTTCTAAGGTTTAACTTTAAGTTACCTTATCAGTGAAACTGATATGAAAGTAAGGGAGTGAAAGAAGACATGTAATTTCTAAAATCATTGTTATGTCCAGTTTACTATAAGAAATCAACTTCCTTAGAAATTGAACATGTTGCAAAGATAATTGAAAAATAAATGTTCTCCAAGGATATACTAGAAAAGTATTAAGTATGTAATATTGAGAAAATTAAGTAGGTATGTAATATTGAGATAAATAAGTATGTAATAGGGAGAAGTTAATGTCCTCCAAGGATATATGAGAGTATGTATGTAATATTTAGAAAAGTAAGTATGTAATATTGAGATATTAATTTCCTCGAAAGATATGAAAAAAATAAGTATGAAAATTTCATTAATATTGAGAAATCAAGGTCCTGACTTACTCTATGTAGTCTAAGTCAAGAAGTAGGAGAGCTTGATAATTCTTTTTCTAAAATCTTATCGACAAAGTTTTATTTTATAAATGCATGTATGTAGCTGTTACAGTTATCATGTTTTTGTTGATCATCAACTGAAAAGTGAAAGAATACGTGACAGGCCCCAAATTTGTCCAGAGTTGATACTTTTGTCAGATATATATCTGAGATAGTGTCGCTGTTAATGTAATATTAGCATTGTTATGTAAAGTATCTATAGAGAAAGTCCGACACTGCTTGACAGGAGTCAGTAGCCATTAATGTAATATTAGCATTGTTATGTAAAGTATCTATAGAGAAAGTCCGACACTGCTTGACAGGAGTCAGTAGCCATTAATGTAATATTAGCATTGTTATGTAAAGTATCTATTGAGAAAGTCCGACACTGCTTGACAGGAGTCAGTAGCCATTAATGTAATATTAGCATTGTTATGTAAAGTATCTATTGAGAAAGTCCGACACCACTTGACAGGAATCGGTAATGAGAAACCTGACACTCTGGGAAACAGAGGGCACTGATAGCTGGAGCCAGATTATCTTATCTCTGGTAATTGAGCCGATTATTTAAGAGTTCTTTTCGACAGGTATGTAGGAACAGTTAACTAGGGAAAGAGAGAAACATGGGCGAGAGGATATTGTGAACAATATGAAAAGAGGTGATTGGTTCAATTGTCTTGTAGATTTCTTCCTTTTTATTTAAGAAAAAAAATTCTATGTTTATTTCATTCATGTAGGAGATGGCATAATAATTTACATCTTGTTCTTGAAAACTCTTAAGATTACCTCTGTGTTATTGGGAAAATAAAAATGCTATTTTGAACTTGTGCAAAATGATACAAGAAATCTCATATATTATTTCAACTTCAACAGACCTACCAAAGAAAAAAATGGAAACGCTACCAAAAGCAACGAAACAAAACATAAACGCACGAAATATTATCAAAAAATAGTTTTGTACATCGAATATTACCGAAACAGCAGCATTAAAGCGACGATATAGCAATTTAAACGAGCATGCAAATGAAACACTCGATACGCAACATTCTTGCTGTGCGTAAAGCTATTTTTTGATGATATTTCGTACATTTATGTGTTGTTTCGTTGCTTTTGGTAGCGTTTCGATTTTTTCTTTGGTAGGCCTGTTCAAGTACCTCAGATTTTACTAATGCTAGCCCTTGAATGACATGTTTTCTTATTTCAAACATAAGTCTCATATCTTATTTCAACTCCAAGTACTTCAGATTTTACTGATGTTAGTACTTGAATGACATGTTATCTAATTTCAAACATAATCTGTTTTGAACATAAGTTACTGTGTCCTGTTGCATGACAGTAGTGTCCCAGGGGTGTGTGTTGCCGGTGAAACGGAGAACTACAATTAGAAAAGTTCCTTTGTGTCGAACTGAACTTGTTTTATGATCTGTTTTGAGAGCCATTTAGAAGGTGGTGGTTATATTGTGACATTAATCATTACAATTGACTACATGTTATCATTCTCTTATGGTGCCTATTGTTTTTAGCTAAACTTGGACCATGTCAAAATATGGAGTAGGGAACTAGCTTTTCAGCAATGTCTGTCCACCCTTCCTGGTCCTGTTGTTGGTTTGATTCTTCAGTTGATGTCCTGGCCAAGCTTGTTTGAGAGCATACATTCAACATAAATATGGTAACCTTGACTTTGTTTTCAAGGTTACATGACAAATGGACCGTTGTAATTCTGTCCACCCTTCCTGGTCCTGTTGTTGGTATGATTCAGTTGATGTCCTGGCTAAGCTTGTAAAATAAATAAATTTGGTAACCTTGACTTTGTTTTCAAGGTTACATGACAAATGGACTCTTGTAATTCAAAATATGACAAACTGTTATCAATGTCTTCACACGTTTAAATTATTCATAGAACCTTTGTAGACCTTTTATCATTGTTATGATTAATTATTGTACATTTTAGATTTGCCGAAAGCTCACCTAAGAATTCAATTGACTATTGGTGACCTTGTCTAACACTCATTCTACCATAAATGTGCAAAATACTCGTTTCTGATTGGCTGCTGTGAAAAATCAGAGGGCGTATAATTTGGTTATACGGTGCTCTGTTTACTTCGTCTAATGCGCAAGAATTCATTTGTTGCCTAGCAACAAGTAGTTCTAAAATATTGCTGTTGTGTCGAACATTTTCACAAAATATGCAATTTTTGCGTTGTATGTACATTATTTATAGAATTTATTCAAACTTTATACAAGCTTAACGCTTGCAGTCTGTCAAAACCCAAAACCGGTAAAATACAGGACACTGAGACACTGACAACAGTTCAGATTTCCCGTTCGGCGTTCCCACGGTCCATCATTCTGTAGCGTTAGACCAAAACGGGCTCGACAAATTTTAACCGGCCAGAATATCATACGAATATGAATCGAAATGCGGCATACACTTACCTTAAATTTATTTACAACACCAATGCAATAATACCGACGTCAAGTTTGTGAATATATGCAGAACTTAACATAACGCTAACAACCGTTACGAAATAATATAACGTCTACTGAATAGAGTGAGCTCCCTTTGCAGCATTCTGATATTTGTCGGTAATCTCCGAGGCCTTCTATTTGTTACGTCATTCGAGATAACCAAATCTGTCAACACTGTGTGAATGTCGCTCCGTGGAAATCGTGCACGGGCATCATGACTCAGCACACCTGAGTCAATGCGAAAGAATATAGTTCAATTTTAAATCGCCATTATGGTAGAATGGAGATAAACATACTGTGTTTGGAAATCAGCGGCATATAACGGAATTATTATAGCTCTAAATTATCCATTTAAAGCCTCACGCTACGCGTTCGACTTTAAATTTAATTTAGAGCTATAATAATTCCGTTATATGCCGCTGATTTCCAAACACAGTATGTTTATCTCCTAATTATACTCTGAAATGAAATGGTCAATAAATCTAAAATTTGAAAAAAAATAAATAGATAATATGAAAAGGCGACTGATTGACCTAGTGATCTTGACCTTGGCGCAGCAAGAATTAAAAAAAAACTTGAACCTAGGCCATACCTTGTGATTTTATGGAGATAGACCTTTGATATTTCACATGTGCAACTATCATGATAAGACCTTTCAGATCAGGAAATAATTTTTGACTTCGAGACCTTGACCTTGGCACAGCAAGCAGTTTTTGAAAACTTTAACCTTGGCCATAACTTGTGATTGGATTGAGATAGACCTTTGATATTTTCCATGTGCATTTGTCATAAGACCTTTCAGATGGGGTCAAAACTCTTAATTTCGTGACCTTGACCTTGGCACAGCAATCATTTATCAAAAACTTAAACTTTGGCCATAACTTGGGATTGGAAAGAGATAGACCTTTGATATTTCACATGTGCATCTGTCATGATAAGACCTTTTAGATAGGGGGGGGGGGGGGATGGAATAGATTTCACCAGTCATTCTTTTTCTTTCAATGAAGAACCAACCAGCTTCTCACAATCTATCAAAATTAGTGAATCTGTAATAGCAGATAAATCATTGGTGGCTGAAGAATGATGCCTCTGAACAAAACTGTAACATCATGAAAGATAGATGAACCTTGTGAGTAATTCGGTAAGCTGAGATTGGTTTTCAAAATATGTCTCATTGTCTTTCTGTCTGATATACAATGGCAAAATGTGATGACAATACAATACCAGTATAGGTACTGATGAAAGGTTATGTTCAAATTCAGAACTTGAATATTGAGTTTCTTTTAAAATAAAGACAGACACAATTATGAATTTGTGCATACTCAGGTAATATTCTCATGGGAAGGCGTAGTTCATTTACAGCGCTCATTAATGTTTTAACTCAAGGGTTTGTATTCAGATTCAGAATCTGCAGTTAAGTTTCTTGTAAACGTAACTCTATAGTTAGGAATACATATGATCTATATTGGAGAAATCTACTCAAATGACCATGCATTGTTTCGTTTCAAATCATTGTATTCATAGTTATAAGAAGAAGATAAATCCCTGTGGATGTGAAGGAATTGTTATGAGATAATGTAACAAAATCGTTACACATATATGTTCTATATGAGTTTTGTGGGAACTGAAAGATGAAATAACAGTAAGACTTACAATTTGAATCTTAGTGATGAATGCACTTGTCTGGTATTGTTTGGAGTTTGTCTAAGTAATATCATAAATGTAGCTTCAGATATTGGTTTAAAAAATCTTTTTCTATTTTTATTTTATTAACCTTACAGGTATGATCACATTGGTGTAGTGGTTAGCGTACTGGCTTCCCACATCGAAGACCTGGTTTCGAATCCCGGTGGAGACTCCAAAATTTGTGACCTGGGTCTCATTCTGTGTTGTGTCCCTGGGCAAGGCACTTTATCAACATTGCACTCAGTTAACCCAGCTGTATTAATGGGTACCTGAAATAACGGGTGTATGTTGATAGATAAATGCTAAATAACAGGCTATTATTATAAATCAATTTACCATTCAAAATCTGTGTTGAAATGCGTACAAAAGTAAACAAAGATCGAACATTTAGTCTATAATCATTTTGATTTGATCAAAATATCATCATTACAAAGACTTTAAAAGAAGGTCAACTAGTAAATAGCTATGGTTATTTCATGGAAGTTTTCTTTTCTACTACAATTGACCTTGTTGGAGTGTTTTTCCACACTGTAGCGGTGGTTGGCTGATAACTGACAACTTGTGGCGTGACAACTATTGATAACACCCAGCAGCCTGCACAATACAATGGTGTTATCACCCAGCGCTCTTGAGACACACGACTCTGATACGCTGATATCTAACTGTATCAAGTGGAATACTAATCTGTATCTTCTCCAATAATGATACTCATAATTTTCTGCTACATACAAACTTGAGCTGATAATTTGACACTTGATCCACATCCTTGTAAGATTCAATTGATTCAAGTACCAGTAAACAAGTCAAATAGATAAGTAAATATGTTAACAGATGAAGAAGCAAGTCAGCTATTCATTGTATAGAATTCAACATCTTGAAGAGGCTGAGGATTTCAAACTTTATGGTATTAAACAGAAAAAGACAAAGTGTCCTCTACAACACAATTAGAAATGCTATCCATAATCAGTGTTGTTCCTAGGTGATCAGCTGAGGGGATCATTTTGCAAATTTTAAGCAGACGGGCCGTTTTTCAATGGTAAAAGTGTCCTATATCTAATAAATTTAAGTTTCAACCAAACCAAAAAGGTGGGCAAGGACCCCAGGACCCCAGGACCCCGCAGGAACAACACTGATAATCGTTTCTGAAAGTGATGGTTTCAGGTGGTTTTCATACATTTTAGGTTGTGGAAGGTTCTGGGCATGAAGATGGTATGATATCTGATGATGAACCTGTAAAGAATGTACTTTCCATCCCTGAAGGTGATTCTAGCTCTTGTTTCACAAAATAGGACATGGTTACTTCCCTTGATATTGAAATAGTCACTCATCCAGGCCTTGTTGTCGGGTGTGTGGACCCCGGTTAGCGTCCGCTGACCCGCTCACAACAAGACAGGAACAAAATCAGTCTCAAAGTCAACTTTACACATCTTTAGTAACTGTCTATATATATATAATGTTTTGATGGCATTACAAGGTAGTTTCTGTCTAGCATCTGATGAAGTATGATTCAGGGAATTTGGTAATTTCAATTAAAATTTTCTAAAAATCTAGATTAATACATAGATAGATTAATAGTCTTGATAATGACAATTCATTTTGCAAATTTCAATGATCTTAAGAGTGTTTTTTTGGCTAAAAATCACAAAATGTTCAAAGTTCAAATCAAGTTTTTCATCTTTTTGTGATTATTATCCCCCGCAACAACGAAGTTGCGGGGGGTATTAAAATGGGTACCGTCCGTCCGTCCGTTACACTTTGTGTCCGGCTCATAACTATGTAACTAATCAATCATTTCAATTCAAATTCGTCAGGGAAATAAAGAAACATGTAATAATGTGTCATGAGTAACAATTTTCTGAAAATCTATATAAAATATTAGGATTTTGGAGAAAAAGTGGTAAATTTGTAAGAAATCTGTTACATGTCCTGTCCGACTCACAACTTCTAAACTAATCATCACATTTGGATCAAATTTGATGTGAAGATACATAATCATCTGAAGGTGTGTCATGAAGAACAATTTTGAAAATATTTTTACAAAATTTTGCCTTTTTTGGCCAAAAATGAGGACTCTGTTGGAAAACTGTTACAAGTCCTGTCCGGCTCACAACTTCTAAACTAATCATCACATATTGATTAAATTTGATATGGAGATACATAATCATCTGAAGGTGTGTCATGAAGAACAATTTTGAAAATATTTTTACAAAATTTTGCCTTTTTTGACCAAAAATGAGGATTATGTTTGAAAACTGTTACAAGTCCCGTCCGGCTCACAACTTCTAAACTAATCATCACATTTTGATCAAATTGGATGTGAAGATACATAACCATCTGAAGGTGTGTCATGAAGAACAATTTTGAAAATATTTTTAATTTTTTTTGCCTTTTTTGGCCAAAAATGAGGACTCTGTTGGAAAACTGTTACAAGTCCCATCCGACTCACAACTTCTAAACTAATCATCACATTTGGATCAAATTTGATGTGAGGATACATAATCATCTGAAGGTGTGTCATGAAGAATAATTTTGAAAATATTTATACAAAATTTTGCCTTTTTTGGCCAAAAATTAGGACTCGATCTGTTGGAAAACTGTTACAAGTCCTGTCCGGCTCACAACTTCTAAACTAATCATCACATATTGATTAAATTTGATATGGAGATACATAATCATCTGAAGGTGTGTCATGAAGAACAAGTTTGAAAATATTTTGATAAAATTTTGCCTTTTTGGCCAAAAATGAGGACTCTGTTGGAAAACTGTTACAAGTCCTGTCCGGCTCACAACTTCTAAACTATAATCATCACATATTGATTAAATTTGATATGGAGATACATTCGCATCTTAAGGTGTGTCATGAAGAACAATTTTGAAAATATTTTGATGAAATTTTGCCTTTTTTGGCCAAAAATGAGGACTCTGTTGGAAAACTGTTACAAGTCCTGTCCGGCTCACTACTTCTTAATTAACTAATCATCATGCACATATTGATTAAATTTGATATGGAGATACATAATCATCTGAAGGAGTGTCATGAAGAACAATTTTGAAAATATTTTTTATAAAATTTTGCCTTTTTGGCAAAAAATGAGGACTCTGTTGGAAAACTGTTAAGATTTTGAAAATATGTTTGTTTACATATGATCGAATTGATCTTAAGGTCCAAATACATAAATATTTTTGTTTGATTTTAATTTTGTCATGTTACTCGAATTATGCCCAACAGTGAACATAAAGTTGGTATCATTAAGTTACCTTCATATCTTTTAAATTTTTTCTAATTTTGTGCAAAAGGAAAACCTATATTATGTTGTGCAATTTGCGGGGGATATAGCTTGACCATGTCAGCTGCTTGTTCTTTTCACATTTTAATATTACTTCAGAGAATTGAAGATGAACCAGCTAAAACAAAAACGTCATTGTCATGAAATGTTTGAACTGCAGAGTAAGATAATGTAACAAACGCTGATAAAAGCATCTGAAGAAAACGGCACAAATTGAGTTGTCATGTCGACATCAAGGAGAAAGAGGTGAACTTGTGATAACCTGTAGGTAGGCGGTTGTAACCAGAGCTATCTTCAGACACACATTTAAAGGGGCAGTAGTACATTTTAAAAAGAAAAATAGGGATCTCTTGAAAGTTAAGACAAATTTTATTAATTGCAAGACAATTTTGTTCAATAAAATCTAGCAGTTTTAAAAATGAATGTATGATTTTTGGTAAAGGTGTGTGAATTAATTTTCCTATCACAAATGATTAAAAAGTGTTCACAAAAATATTTGTGAACCGTTTTCACTTAAAACTTGAAAATGTCTTATATGAATCTGGATAATCTGATAATCTCGGTCAGTTACAGTACTGAGAAGGTGACCCTCTCCTGAAAAAATAATTATTTGATGAGAATTTTTTAAAAAAGATAACTGCATTGTCAACATCTTTCAAGTATTTAATCATCTTTGAAAAAAAATCCATTGATAATAATTAGCCAAGTCAATGTTTGAAGTGTGAATACGTTAATAAAGATTTCAAAAAATTATAAGGGAATTATTATTCCCATTTTGTGACATCAATGACACCCTCACTATTTTTGTTTGGCTCGACTTTTCATTTATCTATTCAATACAGATTGAGGTATCGTAATGACTTTCAGGTTCATTGCATCAAAAGGTTAAAACGACACATGGCATGATAAATCCCTAAACGTCTATGGTATTAGATTATAGTCTAAAATGATGTAAAAAATTGCTTAAATGCTTTTAAAGAACATAATAAATAATAACAAAATAAATATATCCACATTTTTATTTCATGATTCAATCATGATATGGCAAAATAAATGTGATATGCATATAAAAAACATGAATAGCACCACAGTTTTGAAATTCTTTTTTAAAAAGTTTGTATCTGGCTAGTGGCACGTACGGCTTTTATCTGAAGTTGAGAACTGTTCTACACACAGTAAGGTTTGGCTGCAATGCTACATTTAATTTCAGCGCAGTACCAACAATGATTCAACATTTCCAGTCAATGCTCGCAGGTTTAACCGCAATACATAGCCACAACAGTGTTGCAGACTTTCCCTGCAATAATACTAGCACTAAGCAGCCATGATATATGAGCGAAATACACTTGAAAGTCACCTCACTTTAAATAAAGTTGTTTATGATTGTTGCATCATCATCATCATAGACGTCATCATCATCCTACAGAGACAGATAGGACTAAAAGTTTCAAGATAAACATTGATACACTGACAAATGGCTTTAGATAATGTGGAGAGACTAAGATAACGCCTATCGGCATGACAGGGAAATATAGCAACAGGTGAAACAGCTTCATCATGGTGTGTGTGTGTCTGACATCGTTTCACCATCAAGAATGAATCTGCTGTTTTGTTGATGTAATCGGAAAGACAAAGATATTATTTTAGCTCATCAGTCTTGAATGGAGTTATTGACATGGCATAGTATTGAGTTCAGCCACCTGCCGTTTTGTTTTAAACTTTTCTCATAATTTACCAGAGACCAAATACCTTGTTTTGGTGGTTTAAAATAAAAGATCATATGTTTTTTTCAGAATATGACTTAAGGCTAAGTACACATGTTGGTGGTGACAGGAAACTTTGCAAGACATAGATTTTGGATACAGAATGAATATAAATATAGAGCTTGATTAATTGTCAGATAGTCAGACTTTTGTCAGTGTACCAATTCTATGTAGCTAACGAGTACACCTGTGAAAGACAGGTAGATACAGGTGATACAATTGTATAGCTGTCACATGCTTCAGGGAGTCCACCCAATGGTTGATAAAGTGAAGTGCACAGTGATTAACCTAATAGATGTCCACCAGATAGCAACTGTCATAATCATTACACTGCACTTTGTTTGTTGAGAATTTTGTTTTGTCACTATGGCTGTGCAAAATGTTGATCCGGGGAATAAAAGGGCAAACTAAGCTCAACAACAAAAGTTAGGGACCACATTAATATAAAATATAAGCATCAATTGATATTATGTTCTTGTACATACACCATACATGTGAATTATTAACTATACATATTATCATGCAATTTAAGTACATTGACATAAGTTGTTTGATTCTCAACCATGTTTGATTCTACTTCAGACACAGTATGGGCCTCGTCCCCACCAGAGGGAGTCTACAGCTCGTGTCAAAGGTCACCGCATCATCCTTCTGCAGGTAGAGCATCATTCACTGTTCTGAATAACCATTATCTTACTCCTCATAATAATGCCCCTATCACACATATTACCTTGTAAGCTTACGATCTGAATTTTTGAAATCATAATCTTAACAGCTGGAGATTAAGACCAAGCACTTATATTCGAGGAACATAACAAGGGAACATCCCTAGATTCTCAGATTATTATGGTCAAAATTTTATCGTCAACAGTGACCAATCTACATATTTTACCTGCTGAGTCCAGGCTTACCAAATTTTTTTGTGAGTTTCAGCAGATTTAAATTGAGTCCTCGAGGCAATAAGTAAGCAAAGAGCAAAATAAAAAACCTTTGCTTCCCAGGACTCACAGCCTATATTTTTATGGGTCCTTTCTAAATTTTATGAGAAGCAGGCCTGGGGGGAAAACTGCGTCAAATATTCTTTATGACATTACATCATAATAATCCCAACACTTTTCCTTTCAATTAAAACATATTTGTAAAAAATCTTGGATAATTTATTTTTCTTCCGTGATATTTCAAAGTGAAAAGTAGCTCGATTTGGAGGCTGACCAATTTGGAAAACAAACATCCGACTGTAAAGTCAACTTTAAAATCACATATAAGAATGAAATTCCAGCTGTTTCTAATCTTTTGTTTTTCTGGCAAAATATACCATAATGTTCTGATAATTTTATATAGTTAAACTTCGGTTGAAACATTTAATTATAATGAAACTGTATAGCTCTTTTGACCATCCAAAACATTTTGTTGCTGTTGTCTTGTTAAAAAAACCATTCAAACTGTTTGATCTGTTTGTCTCAAGGAATGTCAAATTAACTTTAAGTACAAGATTTTATGGATATCCAACTTCTCTATTCACAGTAATGCAACGTTTGGGAATATATTCTTATACTGTTTTCAAGCATATGGACATCCATAAAATCTTATCCTATTACCTTACAACTTCTATAATGTCACTCAAAAATGATACGGTTTTGAAATTTATTTTGTTTAAGGGATTGATTATAACTCTATACAATGTGTAATAATCATTAACAATAAACGCAATTTAATTATTACAGATATTTTTTTATTGAAAAGTTCCAATAAGATTGGTCATTAAATTGTAAGTCGTTTTGAAGTTGAAAACAGAAGCAAGATTTTCTAGAGAACACTTTTATGTGTTTACAAACACATTTTTGTTGTCGCACAAAACATTTTTGTGAATTTGTCATATTAAGTTTAAATAATATATTTTCTTCTATGCTGTTTTATGGCCAAAATATCTTATAGTCAATTCAGAATTCAGCAGATTTCACGTAATCAGGAAAGACTAACAGGAAGAAATTATAACTAAAGGGAAGTAACTCTTGATAGTGGATGTTCAGCAGTGTAGCTTCTATTACAATCAAAGGGAAATAATCTCATCATTTTGAAGAGGCTTAAAATCAGTGAGTGTGACCAGATGCTGTCAGCAGTATGAAGCTTCAAAATTCAAACTAAATAGAGTTGAGTTTTCTAATTATTTATGGAGCAAATTTATATTTACAGACGACGACTTCCCATTGTGATGATGAGAAGTCACATGGCTGAAAACCTCCGAGCAGCAACAACTTTCATCGAACAAGGACGTATCCTTGTTGTCTTTAAATAGTTTAGAAAACATCTCATTTGGTTTGTGAATATTCTGCTTTAAAAAAATCTTTATCACAGTACTAGCCATTCATACAAGTACATTTCTAAAACTCATAGCCAAAATGCATTCTTAGCAGCCAAAATCATTGAAACTATCATAAAAAACGAAAAATGTATCCAGTCAAATGTATCCAGTCGCACTGTTGTTACTATAAGGGGCCAGTTGACATTTTCCCACCTTGTTGGCTTGGTGTCCCTTAAAATTATTAGATGTAGGATACTATTACCTTTGCATAGGGCCCATCTGTAAAAAAAACACCAAAATGACCCCCTCAGCTCATCACCTGGGAACAACACTGCAGTCCTTCAGATTACCCTTTAAAATCATTTTACCCGGTTGTAGTCCAACATATAATGCAATACAGGAACAACATGATACGAATCGGTACACACTTCTGAAAACATTCAATATATCTGACATTTTAAAATGAGTAATTTCCATTTAAAATTGCACAGACATGCTTCCCAGTACAACATGATCTTACAGAAATTTGTAAATAATTATGAAATAGTGTTGTGTAAATAGAGAAAATAATGAAATATGTATAAGCTCATAACCAGTCATTAAAAATTCCCCCTAATCAAGATGTCGGACGGCTGAGAAAGTGTTCCTGTCGCTGTTTTTTAGTCACAATAACATGCAAAATCCTAGTTTCTTAATGTACCAATACATTGCAATACGTATCACAGTACTCTCCTTTATTATATGATCAGCAATGAAATACTGGGATTTATCAGTGAAATAAACTGTCTGTCAGGCAACAGTGACGATATATTATATTTTCACTGTGACCAGTGACGATATATTATATCGTCACTGGTCAGGTGCCGGAACTACTTTCAGCCATGTGAACAAAAGGGGAAACATTCCAGTTTTAAAGTCATTTTAATTACATATTTCATTAAAAATCATATAATAAATAGAATACTTAATGTAGTTTTCCAAATACCAGGTTTATTTCATCTCGTGACATGGGTAAAGTTGATATTTCACTTGTGGCTGCGCCACTCGTGAAATATCAACTTTACCCATGACACTCGATGAAATAAACCTGGTATTTGGAAAACAACATTAAGTATCCTCTATGTATCGCAATATTTTGTTATACGGAAATGAGGAACTATACCCATCCTTACTACAGTACCTACTTGATATTGAGTAAGTCAAGTTTTACCTGAAATAGACTGATAATTTGACAAGTTAATTTTATCTTTCATCTTTACTATATGATACATTAACCACTCAATCCTGTGGAATTGCTTTTCCTGAATGATATCAGATATAAGAGTAGGACCTGATGTCATCACAGATCCAGCCTTTCTTGTCACAAGGTCAGTATAGTTTTGTTGAAAATACTAGTTGTACATTTAAGATGTTTTAAGACTCTCTAGTGAAAGGGAGGTAATTTGTACAATAATTGAAGTGTCTTATAATCGCTCTTTTCTGCCCAACAGGAAAAAAAACCACCTGTTACCTGTGGAGCTTTCAATTCAATGACTTTGCTGTGTAGATTGTTTTTGTTTTTTTTAAATCATGCTTATTCAAACTCGAAACAAACTGTTTTTTTGTTTTGAGAAAAATAAATACCTTGTGCTTGACCGAGTAAACTTTGCATAATGAGTAATGGTAATTAATTATGAGGTTAAAAATCTTACAGTATACTCTTACATGACCAGATATTTTGTGAGCAATTTAATCATAATGATAACAATGTAATAGGATAACAGTATTAAAATTGTGTTTGATGAATTACTAAATGTTGCATTGTGAATACGGTAATACATGATATATTTCCAATCTCAGTCTTTAAATATTACACTATATACCCTTACATGACCAGATATTTTGTGAGCGATTTAATCATAATGACAACAGTTTTAATAGTGTAACAGATAACATTGTGAATAAATACATGATCTATATCCAATCTCAGTCTTTAAATATCGAGACACATTTGTTTTTCAGAAACATGGAAGACTTTGTAACCTGGACAGACACCTCAGCAATCAGAAAACATGTCCTTGACTACAATGATATTGTAAGTTGTTATTTCTTTTGTTATGTTTTCTCTGATTTTAGAATTTATTTCAAGAATTTGCTTTTATGAATTAGGGTTGAGGCAGGTAACCTGAAAACCCTGATTGGTGTGTAATGAGTAGGACCTGGGTATCCATCATTACCAGCAACTGTTTTGATCATGTGACAAATATCAAAATGAGTGAAGAAATATACTTGAAAGTGTGTTAGTGAATTTTATAATTGTTTGTGCAAGTGTTTAAAAAATATTTTGCTCTGACCAGAAATTCAGGCCCATAACTCTATTATGATACTTCATCTTATCACCTTAGAATTAAATCACCTTACAAATGCTGTAGACACTTTTATGTGATTTACTACTCAAAATCAACTACTGTAGAAGTGTCAATGTCACACTGAGAAATATCTGAAATTTTTAAGCAATGCTATCCCTTCTTGTGACGTATAAATTAACCCCCCAAAAAGTATAATCACACTCTATTACCAACAATTTTACAGATTAGGAACATCTCTAAAACATATCTTCATAAGCTTCCATTTGAATATTTATAAGCTCTACTTCTAGGTCATTCATAATGTAAAATTACAGTAATTACGTAACTTTTATCTGAAATCCTCCAAATCCTCAAAATTTGCAATTTAAAGGGACAGTCCTATCGGGGTATGTTTTGGTGGAAACGAAATACAAGAAATACCAGTGATGCATTCTCTTCTTTATCAAATTGTTAAATCTAGCAAAACTAAAAATGTCACCCTGACTTACATATATGAAAATAAGTGTGTAATGATCATATATCAGTATAAACAGGGAAATACTCTTGAATTTTGTTTCCACAAAAAAAACCCGATAAGACGTCTCCCTTTGAGAGTCTGCTCTTTGTATTGGGTAGCTAAAGTAATAATAAATTTTATGATGTTTCTTACTTTGTCTTTCAGAGAGATGATTTTGACATCATGGGTTGAACAAGTGTCAATGTCAAGACGGTCTTCGAACTGTAATTATGAATGTGATGTATGAATGAATATGTTCTTATAAGGAATAAAAGACTAAGGTACTCAACTCAGTTTTCTGTTACACATGAACAAGGATGAATTTTCAGAATGCGCAGGATAAAAAGTTAAAGACACATGAATTGTTGTGGTTGATGTATCCACATGAAATAATGAGATATTGTTTTAGGATTTGCAGTATAACAATGATTATGATTGGTTTAAAATAAAACTCGTTCCTGTCTCAGGTTATGAACGTTACGTTAATTCCACTAATCTGTACCCTGGGCTAAGAAGCTAAATTCGCTCGACTTGGGGCATAGTCAATCAATCATTTTCTCGCCACCTTCTCGATAACATTTCAACAAGAAAATGATTTGATTGGCTATATCCCAAGTCGGGCCGTGCCAGCAACTCTAGCTTCTGAGCCCAGGGTACAGATAAGTGGAGTTGGCCTAACACTCGTACCCTGAGACAGGATGATAAAACTCTGGCACATATACTCCTAACAAAAAGTTAAGCATCAAGAATGTCTGTTCAGAATTATAGTACACATTCTAGGTAGCCATTCTTTAAGAAATGACGTAGGCAGAATAACTTTAAGGATACATAACCTTTAATCTGATCATTTGTCAGACTGCTTGAACACAGCACCCTACAATAAACAAATTGGACAAGATCAAAGATGCAAATGCAGTGATTAGGAAAGACAGGGGCCATGGGCCATTGTGCACAGTGGATGAAAAAATGTCCCATTGAAGTTTTGATGTTTACTGTTGATATAATGGGCAATGCCCCATTTGAAATTCAGAAAATTACCAAAAACCATGAAAATGGCCCATTGTCTAAGGGGTCTCTTCCAATCCCTGCAAATGTTCTAAATTTACTTGTTGCTTATTTTTGTGTGAGGAGTATATAAGTCTATGAAAGGTTCACTACCTAATGAAAAGCACACGGCTGTGATCACCACTATTAACTTTATCATTGATTCACAACTCAATAAACTGCTGTTATCACTGGCATAAAGGTTATCAACAATGATACACCACTTAATCACAAACAGCTTGAGCTGTTGACCATTGTAAAGGTCCATGTTACACAGCTCTGTTCAACAGCATAAGGTTATCATTGATAAAAAAAATAACAACTTAATCCAAAACAGCTCTGCTCAACATTATTTAGGTATATGATACACAACATAATCACAAAAAAAGCTCTGTTCAACAGCATAAGGTTATCATTGATTAACAAATAACAACTTAATCCAAAACAGCTCTGCTCAACATTATTTAGGTATATGATACACAACATAATCACAAAAAAAGCTCTGTTCAACAGCATAAGGTTATCATTGATTAACAAATAACAACTTAATCCAAAACAGCTCTGCTCAACATTATTTAGGTATATGATACACAACTAAATCATAAACAAACCGTTCAACAGCGTAAGGTTATCATTGACAATATAAGTTACAACTTTATCACATACAGCTCGATTTGTCATAATTAAGGTCAATCATACAGTACTTAATCACAAACAAACTGTTCAACAGCATAAAGGTTATTAATCGATACACATTTTAATCACAAACAGCTCGGTATAAAGGTTATCATTGAAAGTTTGATACACCACTTAACGGTAATCATAATAAACTGCTGTGATCAACAATACATCCAACTATCAATGCACAACAAATGTTAGCTCTTAAAGTGCACTATCAATGGGGAGCATGAAAACACTATCTATCATGCATCAATAGTTGGGTAGACTGTCAATAGTTTTGATAGTTTGATGTTCCCTGGATTTATCAGTCCAAATTTAATCGCTAATATGAAAGTTATCAATGATACACCTCTTGATTTATTTGAATTGCAACAGTGAAAAGGTTATCAATGATGCGCCTCCTAATTGCTGTGATCAAAAGTATAAAGGTTATCAATGATACTCCACTCAATCACAAACTCTCCACATTACAAGTGTGAAGGTTATCATTGATTCAACACTTAATGTCTTAATCTCTATAAATTGCTGTTATCATAACACTCAATAACAGCAAACTCGCCTGATCACAACTATAGAGGTTATCATTGATCACCAGCTGTTCCTGTTTCCTCCAGGTTGTTTCTTTCTTCTTGCACTCTCTATTTCACGTTTAGTGCGTAGCAACATTTTACTGAAAACAAACAAATATCTATCAAACCTACCTCACTTTTCATTTACTGTTAAGAAAAAAATCAGAAACTGGGCCATAAGAATGAAAATTTAGTGAATACAGATAGATTTCACTTTGTTTACTTCAGGAAAAAGATTCAGATACTTGGTCATTAGATACAGGTGGAAATTGGCGCAAATTAAAGACAAACTGGGCCAATCTTGGACTAATTTTGCTTTAACAAGGCAAATACTCAAACAGAAACATCTCATATGTGGTTATTTGAATTAAAAAATGTATCTTTTATACCTGTATAATCAACTTATGTAAATCATTCCAGAGGGTTTCCTAGACTAAATTTTAGTCTCTGAAATGAAAATACATATTAAATGCAGTTTTCTACTATTAAAATTGAAAGGAGCCCACTGAAGCTGTTCATTTTCAGAAACTGCAGTGAGCTAAACTTGCTATAATAATATAGACTTGTGTGGGTCTTTAAAGATATTTTGTTTCAGGGGCTGTTAGACAGACTAAGGGTTTCCCTGTGTTGCCTTAATCTGATGATTTTATGAAACTTCTTTCAGACTAAATACATGTAATCATGCATCTCACTCACTTGAGGTAGGACAAGTTAACAATCAAGTCACGAATAATCTTCCTTCCTTCAAGATGTTGCTTCTTTGCTTCTTCCAGAGAATTTAGTGTGCTGTTTGAAAATTAATTCAAAACCCATTGATTATTAGGAAATCATGCCAATTATGTTTCAGGATGATTCAAAGTCTTAAGTTTTTTGTCCAAAAGCAGTGATTTCTGGTTAGATTAAAGTTTATTCTGATATAAAAGGTTAAATCTATTTAATAAAGTAGCTAATTCTAAAAATTCCATTTGTGATCACAGGTGAAACACATATTAATTGGATCCTTAATTTTTGCCAAAAAAACTTGAAATTACCGTATTCGACGTAATAAGCGCCTGCTAACAGGGCTTTTAACTCAAAAAACATTAAGCGCCCCCTCTCCAGGCAAATCTTACATGACAAACCTATGGAATTTTACATAAAAATGGTTTGAAGACTTGAGTTCAGTCCACCTCTTTAAACAAGGTAATTGGATTTGTAACTTTTCGCTAAAAAAACTATACATGCAGTTCGAGAATATGCAAACATTTTTATCATTTGACTGAATTTTCACATTTTATAAAGTTTTTAAACCTCCCAGGGCGCTTAATAGGTCGAATACGGTAGTTCAATAGTGACTGCTACCTATTAGACTCCTGTATGTTGACTGCCTCACACAGCTGAGAATCTGTGATGTCCATATCTCCCTCCAGTCCATCTTCACATCCAGGCTTTTCGTCAAACACTGTATCGAGGATAGTTTATGAGTGTACATGACATGCTATTTTGGTTTACACTCGCCAAATTATAAGTATTTTCTCAGCAAGAGCGAGGGATCTACTGATATATTAGGCATGAGTCACTTAAACATTGGAAACTATCAATATGATATACCCGTATTGTTTATTGTAATAATAAAGTTTAAATATGAAAGAAAATGATCAAAAACAAACAGGTGGGTTATCTGCGATTGGCAGATTTTGAATGCAACATTGTGACGTCAAAGTAATATTTCCCCCCTAGGTGATTTTTCATAGTATACTATGAAAAGGAGTGATGTTATATATGTTAAGTGCAGCTTTGGCAATATTTCAGTCATTAGTGGATTGTATGCAAAATATGAACCCTGATTCATGATTGCCCTTTTAGGTAATATCCTAATTGACCTGAAAGATATACATGGTGAGTGGTGGATGATATTAAAATGGAAATTTGAAAAGAATGAAGTCTTTGAAATCTTTGAAATCTGTGAAGTACGTCTTGTTGTTCTGATGAAGACTTTTCTTTCATATTCCACAATGAATTTCAAATTTACAAGGACAAAGTAAATTAACATCTTAACCAAACTTCTAAAGGACAAGTATTTAATACTAGTAGAACAAATAATTGGCTTACATTGTCTTTTTTATTGTTTTTTATTTTTAGCTTATTAATGGGAATCCTTATATTATGTTTGAAGTTGATTTCTTTCCCAGTTATAGGTATGACGAAGCGGAGAAGAAACTGGTGTCACTCACAAAATAATGTGGTTAATAGTGGTTAAAGAGCCACTCTGGGAGTTGTCAGGGGTCATATATACCAAACAATAGTGTAATCTCATTGAGAAGTCATGACTCTTAAAGGATAGTATCATTTTAAAGCTGATCAACGTGGCCTAGTGACAACAGGTGGGTTTGAATTCATGATTGTTTTTTAAAACCGGACAATGACTTGCGTCAATCAGTCAAACATAATTTTAGAAAGTCATCTAAACCAGTCAGAATGAAAGTTACAAATTCATCATGTTTGATAGGTTGTATAACAAGTTAAGTATATGTGTAAGTTGGACGTGTGAATTTGGCTTTTGCGAATATATAATAATTTATTACTGTTATGAGAATTTAATTGAAAACAAGTTTTTATCATTTGATTGGCATTTTGGAATGAATAAATGAATATGCTAGATACTTTGAATTAAATTAATAAATTATGCCATTTCAGTTCGTAACAAAGCAAAACGGAATGTGATGAAAATCACGGAGTGGCTCTTTTAATGATCAGAGTCCTCTTACCTGTATCAGTTTTAATATTTTCTGGAGGTGAAACATCAGATAGGCTCTCCTTATTTGATGGATGGAATTTTGCTTCATTGCCACCAAGATCACCAATATTGTCAACAGGTTGTCTATTTTCCTGGATACATGTTGAAACTATTTCTTCAAGATCATTCTTTGTATCACCACTCTTCGGTCCCTCACTGTTGTCATTATCATCCAAAGAAAAACATTTCCTACTGTCTTTGGGAGGAGGCTGACTTTCACCATGATTTTCATTAGACTTTAGAGTGAATTCATTTGAAGCCTCAGATTTTTGACATTTCATTGTCTTTAATCCTTGGATGCTTGTTGAAAGCTCTTTCCCATTCAAACATTTGTTTAACTTTCTATGTTCTGCCTCTTGAGGAGTTGGATTTTGAAATTCTGTCTGTTCCACCACCAAATATTGTTGATGAACTTTAGTCAGAGAGCCTGTTGCTGAATCGGACATATCATTCTGAGCCTCAGGGACAGCTTTGGGGATTATTTTATCTGCCTCAGGATGTTCTTCACCATGTTGCTGGAGTGTATCAGACTTTTCTTTATCCATGGAATGCTCCTTGTTCTCTTCAAGAACTATCATTGTTGCCTGTTTAATATGCATTTGTTCCAGACACACATTCTGTTCTTTCTTATGATCTTCTGTTAGTTGAGGAATATTTTCTTTTTCTTCTTCCCTTTTTGGGGCTGGAATTTCTTTACCAGTTGTAGCTTTTTCTGTGTCTAATGCAGGTAGTTTTGTACTTTTTGTAATAAATGTTGTATCTATTGAAGGTAATTCTGTACTTTCTGCTGGTATTTCATTTTTGTGTGGATATATTTCAATCTTCCCTACTTGTATTTCTTTAGGTTCTTCAAACAAACCTGTCACCATAACACTTTCATGTGACTGAGTTTGAAGGCCCTTGTTCACCTTTGGATGTTCTATGGTTGTTGCTGCTGCATCAAGACCTTTAAGGTCTGACATATTGGTGGTACCCTTTAATTTCTCAAGTGGACTTTCTGGTAATGGAACTGCATCGCTGACTTCTGTTGTTTGAAGGCTCCCTATTTCCTCAGACATTTTGCTGCTTTTTTCTGAGACAGAAAATTGTTTCATGTCTTCAGACTTCGTAGTTAAAGGACAGGTTATATCTGTTTGTTTTGCCTGCTCCTCAAGTATAAGAGTTGGGTTTGATGTATCCTCCAACTGGCTTTTCTCGGCGACGGTGCCTTGTGTGTTTTCTTCTTCCTCTATTTCCTTGCTCTGGTCTTGATCCTCTGTATTTGGTATGACCCCATCAGATTTAAGACTACAACACACAATAATCAGGAATAGTTCCAACTAAATTTAACATTATACATGGTGATTAATTCACAAAATCATATTTGGTACATATAAGATCACACTGCAGAAATGAACAGTCAACAAAATTCAATCAATATCATCAAATCTGACGGCATAAACAGGGATTAGGAAAGACACCTAAGTGACCTTTGACAATGGACCATTTTCAGTTTGTTTTATAGTTTTCTGAATTTCAAATGGGCCATTGCCCATTATATCAATAGTAAACTTCAAGATTTCAATGGGCCATTTGTTCAACCAATGTGCAAAATGGCCCTTGGCGCCTGCCTTTCCTATTAAATCATTGCTTAAACATCTCAAAGTCTTGAAAGAAATTATTTATTTAATTCAACATTTTGACATCCTTTTAAATATTGATTAAACAGAACTTCAATCATGCAGTTATGTAATTATTGTATGTAAATTTTTACCCTTTGCTGCAATTGGTGTATTCTGCTTAAATTGACAAAGAGCAAGTGCATATCCTGAAATGTTTTGCCTTTATACATATAGATAATATTAGAGACAAATTATTGTCTGAGTATTAATTGTGAAATTCTGTCATTTACTTACAATAGCAATCTCGACATACGAGACAGCTAAAAACAAATGATAAAATCTGTGTCATTTCATCATCAAGCAATTGAATATTTATGCACACACTTCTAAATAGCTATTAAAAACATTGACTTACATCTCTTGTTGTTTTTTGGTGACTTTCCGCTTCTTACTGAATGTAGGTACAACTTTTGAATTTGATGTCCTGCAAACCAAATTATCCACTTTCAACTTGATGCTTGGTTGAATATGTAGTTTATCTCATTATTTTCATAAGTTGAAATGGCATTCTTTTGGAGTGAAAAGAATGTTGAATTCATGAATGAAATTTAACTGTAATTTCATCTTTTCTTTGTAATTTTGTGTTTTTTTTGCAATTTGAAAACTGTGGTTTAAAGAGATTAATGTATCTGTGCAAACTGTTTGCCTGGCGTAATGATATTTGCTTGGTAAACTGGGACAAAGACTTAAAGTCAATTGGCTCATTTTGAAAGACAAGACAATATTGTTATTGATTTCTTTCAAATAGACAAGTCATTGACGTTTTGATTAACGTTTTGGCAAGTCAAAAGTAACAATTGGTAAAAGAGACACATAGGACATACAAACTTTTTAATCCCTGAGTCAAAACAATAACCTATTAATTAATAATTTCAAATGATATTCAATCTTGGTAAAGAAGTACAATGTCATTTAACAAAGGTGATGAAGGTGGAAGTGAGAAGATAAAAGATATTAGTTGAGTAACCATGCAGTAATTTTAATTTTATTGAAATTTTAAATTGTAATCACTCCCTGTAATATCTTCCTTCCTTGTAACTTACTCTGTTTCTTCATTCTTTGGTTTTGTGGTTTCCTTAACATCTGGAGCAAAACACAAATGCATGAAAGTAAAAACTTGTTTGTAGAAATAAATTTGTAAATGATGAAAAAAGAACTATATCTGTGCTTTATCTTTTTGTAGATCTAGTGGTATAGCAGGGATTGGGAAAGACACCTTCGACAATGGGCCATTTTCAGGGTTTTTATTAATTTTCTGAATTTGAAATGGGCAGTAGCCCATATGTCAATAGTTAACTTTAAACTTTTAATGGGAAAGTTTTCTATCCAATGTGCAGAATAGCCCATGGCCAATCACTGGTATAGGTGCAAGAAATTTTATATGGCTCTTGAACTTATTCATTGATTAATAATTATCACACTGTTACTAGTAGTGATATAATACTTTAATGACATAATATCGAACCATGGAGTTCTTGTAGCCAGTGTTATGTTAATGTGCACAGCCTACCTTGGTTACTTTTTCTTTTCCTTCCTCTCCCTTTATTCTGTGCTTTCCTCTCCATCTCTTCCAATAAACTACACAAACAAATGTGGATATGAATATTAATATATCATATGGGTGAGAACTGAGAAGGAGGGTGAGGGAGAACGGGGATTGAATGGACACAAAACAATGACAAGTCAAAATAAAAAAAATACTTCCATCAGTTTGTCATCAATCATCTTGTCTTCCTATATGTACTGTAAGCACTTACCAAAATATTTCTATAATCGTAAAACCTGCGGGTCCTATAAAATCTTGACAAACTGGAACTGGAAGTTTTGGGATTCTATATTTCAATCTTGAATAACTCAAATGAAAATGAACACCGAAGTCATGCTTTTAGTTTTCTGCGAAAAAAACCCTTACACAGCAAAATTAAATTTATAATTGCTATACATATTGGTCGTTTAACTTAAAAGAGAAGTTGTATTTATATATTTCTACAAGCCTTACCTGAAATGTTAAACACAAAACATTGTATCGTCTGCTTTTGACCCTGACGGAAACTGGTTCCTCGTGCCGTTTTACGACAACTTCGATTGCTTTTGATAATAATATCCCTTTCATGTATAAAATGTCCGTGAAAATATTTGAAATAAACCAATATTTTAAGAAAATACTAATAAGAATCATACGTATCTTATTATGTTGACATTAAACAAATTACGACAATGACTTCAATCGGAATACTACAATCATTCGGATCATTTTAACTGATCTTGAACACACTCGAGTAGGCTACTCAAATGACAATCTAAATACATTTAGACCAACAGTTCACATTTATTGTTACTACAGTATGACTTAAATACGAACCTGTTGATCTAAATTTATTTAGATTGCTCAAATGAGGAATCAAGGGGTTTCGCAATCTATGTATCGAAGTTTATTTTAGCATCATCAAAGACATTTAATGTCTTCACTATTTTTCAATTTTGAACAATAAATAACATGTTCCTAAAATATAAGATGCAAAGTGATAGGGTGGAATTTTTTATATAATTTTATAAAAGGATACTTCTTTAACCTTGGAAATATACATGTAGACCAGTACCGGGCTAGTTGTCTTTTCAAATGCGTTTCATAGTGATTTAGATGTATAAATAAGATTTAAGTAACATTTCTTGGTAGTAGGCCTAGCTATCTGTTTAGAGTTTCAATTCGAAGCACCAAAACATCAATGTGATGATATTATAGAAGTAGTTGGTTTCTTACTTATTGTAATGAGCAGCAAATTTCCAAGAAAACAAATAAAATTTTAAGTGACCAATCACATATTCTTTTTTCGGAATATTCTTGGCTACCTTCAGGACGCAGACTGCGCATGCCGACTGGGAGAACAAACAGGTTTCGCTACTCTTTTATTCCAAACAGTGTTCGTTCCTTCAATGAGCAGTTTATTGATTAATGTCATATTTCTGTTTTAGTCAAGTGAATGTGAGTGTGACTAAATCGGATGTGTTCATGTTTATTTAGACAAATCTTATGCATAATAATATTATCATGTACATTTAGTTTGCTTTGTTTGTAACTGGAGAACTGTATATATGATGTGAAACAAATTTCCCTTGGGACAATAAAGACATTATCTTATCTTATCTTAACTCTGTATTTGAATTGTCATAAAAACAGATGTTTAATTTTTCAGGCAGGTTTTCAACTTTTTTTAGTTTGATTTGTATGATTGTGTTAATCAAAGTTTAACACATTGTCACCGTGAATAGCCAAATATATGTAAATGAATATTTGGTACTGAACTAGAACATTCCTATATTCATAAACCTAAATTCAGCAGTATATGGCCTATTCACATTAACACTGGTTATATTTCTTAGCTTTGATAAATGTATGATTATATTAATCAAAGTTTATGACATTGTCACCGTGAATAGCCAAATTTATCATCCAAAACTGTGTTCCACAGGAGATATTGCTTGTGGAAGATCAAGCGATATCTCCTAGGAGATATCGCTTTGACAGTAGATTTTGAACAATGCCCTGTTATCAGAAAATAAATGACATAACAAACGTTTTACATCATCAGTAATGACGTCACAATGCTATGACATCATAAACACAACGACGTCACAATGCTATGACGTCATTAAAATCATGACGTCACAATGCTATGACATCACTAGTTTAGGAGTTTTAGGGCTATGCAGTGTTCAAAGATGTACATTTTTCATGCTAATGTGATGAGAAATGATTTTGGATGATAAATAGAATCTCACCCTCGTGTCTTCTGATATCAAATATATCAACACTCGTTGATAAAAGTAAAATATCCTCGGCAAGCCTCGGATATTTGTTACTTTTATCAACTTGTGTTGATATATTTGATATCAGAAGACACTTGGGTGGGATTCTCTATATATGTTAACTATTTGGTATTGAACTAGAACATTCTTATACTCATAAACCTAAATTCAGCAGTATATGGCCTATTCACATTAACATTTGTTATATAACTTATAAAACCGTTTTAATTTACATATATATTGTCTCCTGTCCGCTTATATATGTTTAATTATGTTTGCGATATCGAGGTCCGTTTGATATAAAAATTCAGATTTTGCCCCCTATACTGTCACAACACATTTGCATTAAAATGAATCTTTTCATCAGGTTATTAAAGGGGCAGTAGCACGTTTTTTGATAATTTAATATTTTTAAATTTTAAATTATAATTGTATGTTAATGATAAATCTATTATTTTGATAGTGTCAAAAATCTCACAACACAAACCAATTATCCATAGTAAGAGGACACAGTATGAAGATTCACATAAAATCCATGGGCGGCCATTTTGTGTGAACAAATGGAATCGCATTGCTAAACTTTATTATATTTTTGAATTATAACTGCTCCATTTAGTATAAATGTTTTGTCTTTCAACTTTAACCATTAATTTTCATTTTCCTGACATCACCTTATATACCTCCTAAAAACGTGCTACTGCCCCTTAAAAGTGCACCATTGATTTCGATTTCAGGGTTTGTCCCCGGTCGCCGCGTCAAATTTGATGGATTTCCCAAAACCATGAGAGAGATAACATGAATAATGCCCCTTTAATTTAGACAGTTCAGTTTAAACCTTTGAGGTAATAAATTATTCAAACCTGATGAGCCACACATTCTCTCCCCCCTCAAATCTTACCGCTTGAGTGCAGCTTTGTTTTGAATATATTCATTGTTCTAATGTTGATTCCGCATGAACATTCCGCACCTTGATTCTTTATTGTATGGCGAGTAAGCCTTCTTCCTTTCTTACTTTTTTATGACCATACACCTATATGACGAACATTGCAAAAGCCATCTCCATGGAATAATAAAAAAATCATTTATTGTCGTTAGAGATTATGTGTGATATAGAGCGAAGTTTATCTAATGATCTTTTCCATTGTTCTATAGTACCATATTTATGCATGATGACACTACCGCCAACCGGGACACGCCTACCTCGAATAGACATCTTTGCAAAGAATTTTCTGAAAAAATAAACGTCTTAATAATAAATAATAAAAAATATCTGCCTTATTCTTCGGACAAACCGACGTTTTATCTAGAATAACTTCTTTGTTCGTAAAAATATACAAATAAAATACAACTTTGTTACGAAATAGAAGCCTGTATAAGCGCCTACGGTGGGTACGTTTTTTTAAAAAAAGGCACCCGACGTCCGATAAATGATTTACAGTTATTACTTATTCTGACTTGCTCCATGACTTACACTGAAGCCAATGATTAACATCGAAGATATGGAATAGGTGTCAGAAACGTGAAAGTGACCGGCCAAAAATGGCATATGAGACACTTAAATAATCACAACGCTATAAGTAAACATGAAATATATTAAAACAATCATCATAAAACATACTAATATAGCATGGTGATAATCCAGTACTGAATTGCATAGATGAAAGCTCTGTGGGGAATAAAATGTCATACAATGAAACCGGTAATGTGACATAAATTAAAAGAAATTAGGAAATAATGGCACTTAATTTTAACATTAAAGATTTTGTTTTAAATGAAAAATAAATATTATTTTGAAGAAAAACAATTTTAACAAAAAAACACAAAGCGTTAAGAAAATACTTTTTTTCAAATATTTTTATTTGTCCCCATGAATAGGTAACAAAGGTGAACAATTATCATCGACTCAGATATGGGATGAAGGGAAACCATTTGTTCTCAAATTTTGTTTCAGTTTGGAAAATCAATTTAAAGTTTTTTAAATAGTTATTTAGTTTTGGAATTGTATTTGTGATATTACATAAATAAACATGTCTCTTAGCAGAGAAAACAATTTTGTTTAATATGTTATTGTGACATAAGGTACCAAACCAAACTAAGTTAACCAAAACTCGAGGTCATTCCAAAATTGTATGATTTAACTGCAGTCCCAATAAACACGACAAATTGATTCTTGTGTTTCATTGCAAAAAACTACAAGTGTCGTTATCTATAAGGTTCATTTTGAGAAGTTCTCTTTTGGAGTAAAAAACTCTGTATAGGAACTTAAATTGAAAATCTATAAGTTTAGCATCCTTCAAACTATGAATATAAAAAACTTTGTGCCATTCAAGGTCACAATCAAAAAGGTTCTCCCATTTCAGACATGTTTTCAGTTTACTGTCTTCAGACATAAGTAAATCATAAAATACTCTGGATCCTGGCGAAGGTGTAATGAAGCTCTTGTTACAAAAGGTTATAATAATAATAATCGGCATACTTATATTGCGCCTTTTCCACGTCCTAAGACATGCTCAAAGCGCTACATTATTACCCCGAAGAAGTGTACTTTCACAGCTGCTACTAAGCGCTAATCACGACCACGTAGGTCAGTACATCCAATTTTCAGGTACCCATTTTAACAGCTGGGTGGACTGAGTGCAATGTGGATGAAGTGCCTTGCCCAGGGACACAACACAGGATGACACCCAAGTCATAAAAATTTTTGGTGTCTCCACCGGCATTCGAACCCGGGTCTCCAGCGTGAAAGGCCAGCATGCTAACCACTACACCAATGTGATCCATGATCATGTCATTAATGGGTATCAGCTTATTATTTCTAATAGTATCTTTCCAGCCCTTTGGCAAAATATGAATAATATAGTTGTTATCTAATACAGTTCCTCTGATGCCATATGTATGTTTTAATTTTTCAAAAGGCATAAAACCGGATATATCACATATGTTTTTAACTGACAGTATTCCTTTATCAGCCCAATGTTGAACAAAATGGTATTGGTCTCTTAAATTGTGATTAAACCATGAAGGCTGAGATAGAATATCATTAATATCATTGTGATCGACTTCAATCTTTCTGAAATATCCTGACCATGCCTTTAAAACCTCGAACCAAAATGGATTGTCAATATCCAAAATTTCTACTACATTTGCCCCAAATCTAAAGATCTTATTGAATAGGATATTACAAGGGTTAAGATTGGTGTTTTTCTTACAATAAAGGCTCAGGGTGGATATTTTGGTAAGGAGCTGAAGATATGAACTAATTTCGAAACAGCCAAGGTCTTTATAACTGTAAACTTTCCTATTAATGGTAAATTCCTTTTTCTCCAGTTAGCCAGAAATCTATTTATTTCCTCAAGCCTTTTTCTACTATTTAGCACCCATAAGTCACAAAGTGTGGGAGTAAATTTAAATTCCCAATACAATACAAATTCACCTTTGTGCCATTCTATTTTCATATAATTACACAATCATTCCTCATTATTTGCTTTTGAGCCTATCCAAATTGCTTTAGATTGATCAATGTTTATCCTAAGTCCTGATATCTTGTAAACCCCATTTAATGTGGTCATAGCAGCATATAGACTATGTTCAGATCCATCAAGGTTAAGAAAAACACTTTATGCATTCTCTACCATCAAAGGTTACTGGGTTCATTCCTTCCTACGTAGCCTACCCTCCGTTACAAGTAACGCACTTTCTGAGTTTGGATTACCGAAATATGATTGGTCCGTTACAGGTATAACGCATTTTCTAAGCTTGGATCATCGAAACCTGATTGGTCCGTTATAAGTAACGTACTTTTTAAGCTTGGATTACCAATACATGATTACTCTGTTACAATTACGCACTTTCTCAATTAGGTATTACAGAAACCTGATTGGCCCGTTACAAGTAAAGTCTTTCCTAAACTTGGATTAAGGAAACCTGATTGGTCCGTTACAAGCAACGCACTTTCTAAGCTTGGATTACAGAAACCTGATTGGTCCGTTACAAGTAAAGTCTTTCCTAAACTTGGATTACAGAAACCTGATTGGTCCGTTATAAGTAACGCACTTTCTAAGCTTGGATTACCGAAACCTAATTGGTCCGTTATAAGTAATGTACTTTCTAAGCTTGGATTACCGAAACCTAATTGGTCCGTTACAAGTAACGCACTTTCTAAGCTTGGATTACCGAAACCTAATTGGTCCGTTATAAGTTATGTACTTTCTAAGCTTGGATTACCGAAACCTGATTGGTCCGTTATAAATAACGTACTTTCTAAGCTTGGATTACCGAAACCTGATTGGTCCGTTACAAGTAACGTATTTCTAAGCTTGGATTACCGAAACCTGATTGGTCCGTTATAAATAACGTACTTTCTAAGCTTGGATTACCGAAACCTCATTGGTTTCGTTACAAGTAACGTATTTCTAAGCTTGGATTACCGAAACCTGATTGGTCCGTTATAAGTAACGCATTTTCTAAGCTTGGATTACCGAAACCTGATTGGTCCGTTACAAGCAACGCACTTTCTAAGCTTTGATTACAGAAACCTGATTGGTCCGTTACAAGCAACGTACTTTCTAAGCTTGGGTTACCGAAACCTGATTGATCCGTTACAAGTAACGCACTTTCTAAGCTTGGATTACAGAAACCTGATTGGTCCGTTACAAGCAACGTACTTTCTAAGCTTGGATTACAGAAACCTGATTGGTCCGTTACAAGCAACGTACTTTCTAAGCTTGGATTACAGAAACCTGATTGGTCCGTTACAAGTAAAGTCTTTCCTAAGCTTGGATTACAGAGCTCTGATTGGTCTGTTACAAGTAACGCACTTCCTAAGCTTGGATTACAGAAACCTGAGTGGTCCGTTACAAGTAAAGTCTTTCCTAAGTTTGGATTAAGGAAACCTGATTGGTCCGTTACAAGCAACGCACTTTCTAAGCTTGGATTACAGAAACCTGATTGGTCCGTTACAAGTAAAGTCTTTCCTAAACTTGGATTACAGAAACCTGATTGGTCCGTTATAAGTAACGCACTTTCTAAGCTTGGATTACCGAAACCTAATTGGTCCGTTATAAGTAATGTACTTTCTAAGCTTGGATTACCGAAACCTAATTGGTCCGTTACAAGTAACGCACTTTCTAAGCTTGGATTACCGAAACCTAATTGGTCCGTTATAAGTTATGTACTTTCTAAGCTTGGATTACCGAAACCTGATTGGTCCGTTATAAATAACGTACTTTCTAAGCTTGGATTACCGAAACCTGATTGGTCCGTTACAAGTAACGTATTTCTAAGCTTTGATTAGCGACCTGATTGGTCCGTTATAAATAACGTACTTTCTAAGCTTGGATTACCGAAACCTCATTGGTTTCGTTACAAGTAACGTATTTCTAAGCTTGGATTACCGAAACCTGATTGGTCCGTTATAAGTAACGCATTTTCTAAGCTTGGATTACCGAAACCTGATTGGTCCGTTACAAGCAACGCACTTTCTAAGCTTTGATTACAGAAACCTGATTGGTCCGTTACAAGCAACGTACTTTCTAAGCTTGGGTTACCGAAACCTGATTGATCCGTTACAAGTAACGCACTTTCTAAGCTTGGATTACAGAAACCTGATTGGTCCGTTACAAGCAACGTACTTTCTAAGCTTGGATTACAGAAACCTGATTGGTCCGTTACAAGCAACGTACTTTCTAAGCTTGGATTACAGAAACCTGATTGGTCCGTTACAAGTAAAGTCTTTCCTAAGCTTGGATTACAGAGCTCTGATTGGTCTGTTACAAGTAACGCACTTCCTAAGCTTGGATTACAGAAACCTGATTGGTCCGTTACAAGTAAAGTCTTTCCTAAGTTTGGATTACAGAAACCTGATTGGTCTGCTACAATTCCGCACTTTCGAAGGTTGGATTACAGAAACCTGATTGGTCTGTTAAAAGTAACGCATTTCCTCGGCTTGGATAACAGAAACCTGATTGGTCTATTATAATAACTCATTGTCTGGACTTGAATTACAGAATTCTGATTGGTCTGTCTACAAAAATAACACATAACCTAACACGAGATCATATTTTTGGAATGAGCTCTATAAACTGGTGCAATAAAGAGATACACACATTTCTTGTGATACAAAATCACTGTAAATTAATTAACAGTAAGTTTTATAGATTTTTATAAAAAATGGACGATATATATATTACTTCACTATTGAGAAAACAAACACCACTCTGTAAAAACGTTGTCTTTTATTCAATTGCTTGACAACACAGTCTTCTTGCTAAAAAATCGTGCATATAAGGAGTATGTGAAATGTTATAAAACACAAATGCCAAACTTTACGACCATATCGTGCAATGACATTCTTCCTCGGGTAAGGGGTCGTTAGTCCATTATAATTTTTCAACTTTAAAGATTATTTGAACACTGCTCAATGTGCCCAAGACCATGAAACTATACTATATTTAAAAAACTGTCTGTTTAATGTCAAGGAAACGTCGTCTTTATGTGTCTTGTGTAAAAGTACATGACCACGTCGATATTAAAATGAATCACGTATGTCACTTTTGTATTCTCATTCATGTATGCAGTTATTGACCTTCAAGGAAGTGTGATGTATAGCTAAACACTTTCACCTTACGTATGTCTTGATTAGTGTGAAATATTCATGACGTCAATGCTGATTATGATCTTCATTAATTATTAATCAACACTTTTGTATGCTCTGCTATTGTCGGAAGTACACTGCTTACACTGCTTATGTTGATGATGAATAATACTAGGTACCGCATTTACAGCGTCAAATCTTCCATTCTCTCCCCACAGAGGAAGACCAAGTCATGAAATGTTGATACAGCCTCTGTTATATTACGCCGAAATCCGTGGGTTCCGACAGTTTCCCCTGGCGGGAAAAAATTGCGCCACAATCCGTTTGAATTTCTTAATCAAATGACATGATTCAGTAGCTAAAATGATGATTTTAGAACAACGTCACTGATTGCACAACTAACTTTGATTGCCTCCAATCAAGCATCTCTCATTCTATCCCACGAAGTCGGCGTAATAGAACAGAGGCTGTATCAATATTTCATGACTTGATCTGCCTCTATTGGGAGAGAATGCAAATCCCCACGTGAGACTCCGAGCACCTGCTCGATCTGGCCAGCAAGGTGACATGTAATTTGTGTCTCTCTAAAAACTTGGACAATTCCACTCCCCCACTTGACTTTACACTCGAAGTTAATATAGTTGATATATAAGATACCTCTATCAAATGGAAATGAGTGCAAAATTCATTTAAAAAAATTAATTTCATTCAATTTTTTTCATTCTCCATGTCCCAGTATTGTCTTCCTGGTTGATAGAAGAATCTATTAAGAGATTTCCTATATTCATCAAACCCAAAATAGACCAAATTTCATATTATTTTTCCCCTTTATGTTTTTCACAGAAAAAAACCTTTTTCCTGTAACAATACTAAGTCTATATTATCCCTTAGTTCCTGGTGGGAATACTTCTGATTGGCAAAGCTTACAATTAAAGTATAACGTTTATGTCTAGTTCCCTCCATCCTGTCTCAGGGTACGAACGTTACGCTACCTTCACTAATCTGTACCCTGGGCTCAGAAGCTAGATTCGTTCGCGCGGCCCGACTTGGGATATAGCCAATCAAATCGTTTTCTCGCCACCTTCTCGATAAAATTTCAATGAGAAAATTATTTGATTGGCTATTTATAGGTCAAATATTCTCACAACCTCTCTGTATTGGCACACTGAATTACTAATAGAAATAAAGGAACGCCGGGGAAATTCGCGATATCATAACCTCGTTTGGTGGTGTTGAGATGTTGTTTTAAAAGGGGATGTCTAACATTCAATCTGGACAGTAATATAACACCAGCGCTTAAGGTCACGTGATAATAACATTATTGCAATTTTTGCAAAAAATGCATGAAGATTGCACAATAACAAGTTTTTGAAAAAAACCACCATATATATAAAAGTTCCAACTATATCGATGCCGACTTTACTAAAAAAATCCGAATGAGATTGTAAAATGGTAAAGTTTCTTGTAAGATCCTTGTAAGATATTGTTACCTAATATTTAAACGGTAATTTTACACTTGTGTATGCTTTGGTGTCAGACTCGCTTTTCCTCGTTTAATATTTCATCATTAATATATTTGACAAAAATTATATTAAATAGAAGATATAACTGTTTGTGATTTAAGTGATCCCGTTTGCGATCACGCTCCTCGCTAGCAACATTTCACCGCCGTACACCTCGCTAGTTCCGGTGTACGGTTATACACAGTGATATACATACATGAGTAAATTTACACACGTACATGTGTAATAGTAATTATTTAATGTTATGTTTGAAGTGGAAGTATGCACTAATGGAGAGATGAAACCTCCACGGGCCGTAATCCCATGAACGATTTACAGACATGAGTAAAGCCTAAAATCTCCCGCAAACGTTCTTTTGAACATGTTCAAAAGAACGTTTGCGGAAAATAAGTCCGTACCCTTCCGTAGTCAAAACAGCGATTTTATAGGCGGATTCAAGGGAAAATGCTTTGATCTTTGTCGATTTTGCCGCACTTATGACGTGATTGATCCGTCACAAAACGCGGTTGCCGAAGGTTGTCCGCACTTCATCTGCAGTTTTTCCATGTAAAACGTAAGTATTCAGCAGTTATTCCGTATGGCTCGCAGTTATTCCGAAGTTATTCCTCGGCAAACGGATTAGTGCCGCCACCTATTGCAGTTATTCCGCGCATTTTCCGTAGCTTCCGAGTGTGCTCCGCAAATTATCCGAATGTTTACCGTTATTATCCGAACTCATTCCTTTGTGTTCCGCAGTTTTTCCGCCTCCTAGCCGTAGTTGTGTCGTAGTTTAACCGTATGTGTTCCGTAAGATCCGTGAGCGTCCCGAAAGTATTCCGAAACAACGTGAAATGTACATTTTCCGTAGGATTTTGTCCTATTTTCCGCGTAGAATACCGAAGATCTTCCGAAGAGGCGATTCCGCTAACGTCCGCGAGTACCGTAGGGGTCCGTAGCTCAGTGAAATGGGGGTATTAAGTATCATGTCAATTGCTTTCCGAGACGTAACTATTTAATGGCATATCCTGTTCATAGTCAGAGATAGCAAATATGTTACTAACAACAGCATTACTCGCAACTGTCATTGTTACTGTCCCTTGGATACAGAATGACAACACATACATTTTACTAAATATCTGTGCTAAAATTACCACATGATGTTAATTATTATAAAGTTATTAAGTAAAATATTACCAAACTTTCGATTTCGGCTCCTCGCTAGCAACATTTCTCCGCCGTACACCTCGCTAGTTCCGGTGTACGGTTATACAAAGTGTATATTCGTGCATGAGAAAAGAGCCGGTTAGGTTGTACCTCTCCATTATTACTTACTTTCACTGTCTGAGATGCCATTTACAATAATAACAATACTACTAACGACAACCCGCGAAAACAAAATCTATTATAGAAATATGAAAATGGTTCCTCTCATATGGTCACAAATCAATCGTGAACTTTATTTGTGAACAACATTTGCGACATTCCCCTTCAAAATTTTACAAATTATACATTTTCTATCTTATGGGTATATTATAAGTATTTTACAAATTATACATTTTCTATCTTATGGGTATATTATAAGTATTTTACAAATTATACATTTTCTATCTTATGGGTATATTATAAGTATTTTACAAATTATACATTTTCTATCTTATGGGTATATTCTAAGTATTTTACAAATTACACATTTTCTATCTTATGGGTATATTATAAGTATTTTACAAATTATACATTTTCTATCTTATGGGTATATTATCAGAAGCTAGATTCGCTCGCTCTGCCCGACTTGGGATACAGCCAATCAAATCCTTTTCTCGTTGAAATTTTATCGAGAAGGTGGCGAGAAAATCGAGCTTCTGAGCCCAGGGTACAGATTAGTGGAGTTAGCGTAACGTTCGTACCCTGAGACAAAATGTATCAAAGGTGATTTGACCACTCATGCCCTGATCTTGACGCATGTCACTGAAAATTTGACCCTGTCAACCAATCAATCATTTAAAAAGACAATTATCTTTATTTTGAAAAAGTGTCTTTATTACAGACATTTTTGATTATCATAATGTTGATGTGAAATATTAAGCAGATTGAAGGTTACAAGTCTAAGTAAACCTAGCCTCAATATTATCCGTTTCTCTCCTATACTGAGTCTAGAAAGGCTTAGTAGGGGGTCGCGTCAGCCCACGTATCGAATTGACCAATCAGAACTCATCTTACCAAGCCGCAATAGTCTGCCTTTGCACGTATAACGTTGGAGGGTCATAGGTCGCAAAAGGTCGGCTGACGCGACCCTCTTCTAGGCTTTTCTAGACTCAATATCGGAGTGAAACGGATAATATGGAGGCTAGGTTTACTTGAAGGATACAGCAAACAGGGACTACAGACAAATTTACGTGTGTAATGACGTCAACATGTTTATAAAGATAAGCAAATTGGCATTTTTAACAATCATTTCAAGGCTTGATAAATCTTTACACAGCTGTTGAATATTAACAAGTTCTCGTCTACACCAATAGTCATCACCTGTCAGAGCATAAAATCAAGCTAAACACGTTGTCATGCAAATGCTGTGCTGATCTCAGGAGTATCCAAAGAACAACAGAATAAACAAATGTCGAAGTACAAGGAACCAGGTGACCTTTTTACTTTTTAACATATACGGATATAGGTAAAGCGAAAAGAAAGTTCCTCACTTCTTGAGAGTATTTGATGAAGAAATGTTGGCCTTGGTTATCTTATCGATGGCGCTAAGGATCGTTTGTGGTAGGTTTTTACTTGTCAATCAGATTTATGAAAGATTCTAAATGTTTTAATGTAAGACGTAGATTGAAATATTTCATTTTAAAAGAGGTATATGAAATTAAGGAAACGAGTGTATTTATAAGAAATTTGATGTACGTATATGTTTATAATTTCATTATTGTCTATAAATTGGAATTTACTTTTAAAAAGGTTTTGAATCATAATGATGGTTGTAAGAGGGTTTTTTGTTTTCACTTACTCAACTATTATAATTATTATAAATTTGTAACTTAACATATTATAACATGATATTTGTTTTGAATCCGAAAGCATTTAAGACAATCGCTGTACTCAACCATAAGAACCTGAAAATACGGCAGTTTTGATCAACTCTAGCCCAGCTATTGTAATGACTCAATCAACAAAAGTTGCTGAACTGAAGAATAACAACAATTACTGGTTAACAACACAAGTCAAATGGATATGGATATATCATTAGATTAAAACTACAACTATTTTTCGATAGTCGAGATAACCTCATTTGTCATTTTTCGTGAAATAAATTCATACATCTTTCGATATATTTGTAAAATATAAAATGTTGTCGCCAAAATTTGTGTTAGTTTACTGGAACTCATCTCTCATGTCATAGGTTAGATTTAGATTTAAACAATATTTTCTCCGTTTATTCCTATATTGTGTTTGCAAATGATTGTACGAAGATAGTCCCATAAGTTGAAAACGCATCCTGTCTCAGGGTACGAACGTTACGCTAACTCCACTAATCTGTACCCTGGGCTCAGAAGTTAGATTCGCTCGCGCGGCCCGACTTGGAATATATCCAATCCAATCATTTTCTCGTTGAAATTTTATCGAGAAGGTGGCGTGAAAATTATTTGATTGGCTACATCCCAAGTGGGGTCGCAGATTAGTGGAGTTAGCGTATCGTTCGTACCCTGAGACAGGATGATTGAAAACGATGCAGATTAGCTCTTTTGATTTTAGATTTTACTCTCAGATTTTTGCATTCTTTATATTCACTGTTATCCACACTTATCAGACCTCTTATATTGGATCAAAGAGCAATTATAGATAACCCTTATCCCACCAAGTGGATCATTTTATTTTGATTGCAGGACAAACTTTTATTTCTATATCAAAATGTTCAGTATTTCATGTATTCCTGAAATCACTGTAACTTCAATTATGTCGTTATTTTTCAAATAATTGAAAAAATCAATTCAATATTAACTGCTATGCATATATTTTGTGTGTGTACACCCTTTGATAGGGTTTACTCATAAATCCCTCGCAAATTAACTGCACTTATAAACCTTTAGTGACGTCACTCCATTGTTCTTTGAGGTCTTTATTTATTTTAATTTCCTTCCGACTCGTACAGCTAGGGAATATTCAAGTAATGTCCTTTGGATGCAGGTTATTATCAAGATAATCGCCCTGCAAGGCAGGATATTCTTATGATATATACCACGTGGTATGATTATCAGGTCAATATCAGAGGTTAACTATTTCGTATAACTAGGCGTGCGATGGTTATATTGTATAACCTTACCTCTTCACATCCAAGGCGCATTTGGTCGATGTGTTCTCGGTTCGATACCACAAACAAGTTCGGCTTCGCCTCACTTCTTTGTGGTATCGCACCTCGAAAGAACTTACAACCACTGTGGTTTGGGGTGCGTCAAGGTACCCAACACCATGAAATGATGACTCTGTATCAAAGACATTTTTACGAAAGAATACATAATATCAAAACAATTTTGAAACTTAGTTTATTTACAGATTCATAACTTATTTTCATATAAAATTCATCACATTGTGATATTATTTTGTGCTTTGTGCTTAACCATAATAAATGCAAAGCTCAATGTCTACTAGTATTTTCAACATAACACTCACACACAAATTCACGTCGTTCTCAAACAGCTGAAAAGTTTCAGCAAGGAGGACACAGAATCAAAGTGAACAAAACTCTATTCCATTCATATGGTCTTTGTTCAATTATCCATAATAAGGTCGACTTTAATGTTGTTTGGATAGTCAATCAAATGTCCATATGTAGTCCCTGAAACAAAAGTGTAACGTCAGTTGTTGAAATCAAACATCGGTGATCTTTGTAAATATGCTTATCGATGTTTAACTTTATTGCTGAATGTTGATCTCTCTCTCTAGGTATGAATATTTTTGCTAATTTTATTTCAAAACAGTTTGAATATGATTTTTTAATAATGTTAGAGTATACTTTTTAATGGACTAATCATATTTTAAAGATGAATGTCGAATAATGTGATTAATTGTAAGAAAGAAACATGCTAAATTAATTAAAGTTTCAAAGTAATATGCTTATAAGCATCTTGTTACATTATTTATCAATATTTTACACACATTGCTTTATACATTACTAAATTATATTGAAAATAATAGTTACATTTAGAATTTTCAATTGCAAAATGCATTGATATTAACTTGGTTGTTGACAGCTTGTTTTATACCGTGTAAACCCTCTGTAACATACTTAAGCATTTTAGTAGATCCACGCATATATCAGTAACATCCAATTGCAAATACATGAATATACTTAAAAGTTCAACTCATCTTTACTTCCTCCTGAATAGATCTTGAAACGCGGCCATAAATTTGTTCAAAACATGAGACCACTTCATTTTCGTCTCCACCTTCAAACCATGTGCTTTCGATTGTGTACAGCTCGTGCGATGTGATATTTACTTAAAATCCGTTCATCACAAGATGAAATTGACAACGTCCGTGCAGCAACACCCTTTGCTTCATAAAGAGGGAAATATTTGATAGACTGTATTAAACATAAGAATTTCGTTTGCCATTCACAATTTCGGTGACGTATTTGACAAATTGTATTCACATTATTAAATTTCAGTTCAATGTAGAATTTTGGTGATTTTTTTGAGTCGAAACAACTAAAAAAAGATTGCATCTTGCTCAGATTTTTCTGATTGACAACTTCACCATGACATGCTCAATCTGCACGTGAAATTCGCGTATTGTGCAAATGAAATGTTAGGAAATTGAGTGTATTTAAGTTTTACCCCATAACAACAACTATCAAATAACTCAATATTTGGTTGATGTTCTACTTATGTTAAAATGCGTATTGTTAAAGCCATGTGGTGTATGTGAGATAATGACCACATCCTCGTGGCTGTCGGATATAACCTTCTCGCTGTCGCTTGAAGGTTATATCCGATTCCCACTCGGCTGAAGGTCATTATCTCAACCATATCCCTATTCAAATAATTATTTTCTATAGATGTAATTAATGATATTTATTAAATTTAAAGTGTCAACTGACTATCACTTTTGAAAAATATCACAAATCTATTTTTCACACTCCAAATGTTTTAGCTAAACCCGACGCTCTGACCACTGAGCTACTATGACAGCGCTGACATACATCGTTTGTTAGGTCCGCTTATAACCTGAGAAAAGAAAGCTGAGCGGAAAGTAAGACCGAAAGCGAAGCTTGAGGTCTTACTTCCCGCGAAGCTTTCTTTCCTAAGGTTTTGAAAACCCAAGCATAACCGAGTTCGAGTGTTTAACTTTAACTTAGATACCGTCATTAACAACCCGCAATCAGTCGTCCATATTGTAGTATTTGTAATCATATTTTTAAACTGATCATAAAGTTGAGAAAAAACAACAAATATCAAGGATTCATGTTAATCGGTATATTTTAACATTTATTATTGGATTACATTACTTTATACTGTCGCTTTAATTCTGAATCATCTTCCCACGGCAAGGCGAAATCGTATCGAGCAACTCCTCGTTTAGACCTTGCCTTCACAAGGTAGAAAACTGGTGATCCGGAGCAAAGACATCTATCGTGATCACGAGTTACGCCCCTTATCAGCTCTTTCAACAATAGCCAATGAAATTGCCGTTTACATTCGGAACAAATTCAAAATACTAACAGACGATCTTTTTGAAAACTATCTGAGTGAAATTTAATTTTAAACTTCAGTCCGCATGGTTGTTTTCAGGTTTTTGATGAGCACCGAGAATGCAGAGAAGACAAACATTAATGTATCACTCAAATAAAGTGTTTCTCTCCCTTGTAAAACGCATACAAAAGTATTTTTTTAAATCGGAGAGAGAGAGAGAGTGAGAGAGACAGAGAGACAGAGAGAGAGAGTGAGAGAGACAGAGAGACAGAGAGAGAGAGTGAGAGAGAGAGAGAGAGAGAGAGAGAGAGAGAGAGAGAGAGAGAGAGAGAGAGAGAGAGAGAGAGAGAGAGAGAGAGAGAGAGAGACAGAGAGACAGACAGACAGACAGACAGACAGTGAGTGAGTGAGTGAGTTATTGTTTAGCGCCGCTTGGGCAATATTGCAGCCATTAGCGGCGAGAAAGTTAATGAAATTGCCTAAATATGAAAAATGATTGCAAAAGCAGATAATGGAACAGCGCGAAGGCTGAAAAACATCAGCATAATATCACAAAGTTGTTAAAAGCTGATATATAGTATTAAAATTTATAACTTTTCAAAAAGCTCGATTTCCTTAAGAAAATCTAAAATACGGTGTTCACCGAAGTGATAAAAAAGTTGTGAAATGGAAATATTAGGGTAAAATGTTTCCCTGATTTGGGCTGTGTCCCAACACTCACACAATATGTGTTTAACAGTGAGGGGACATTGACAGGGTATACACATAGGGGCAGACAGACAGAGACAGACAGAGACAGACAGACAGACAGACAGACAGACAGGCAGAGAGAGACAGACAGAGACAGACAGAGACAGGCAGAGACAGACAGAGACACAGAGAGAGTTTTTGTCGCCATGGGTCTGTCTGTATGATGGCTTGTACGTAATACTGTTTTTATGTCAGGATTCTAGTATTATCTTCCTTTTCTCAGGGTGCGGTGGCACATGGTCGTCCTACAGAGGGACCTTCACATCTCCGGGGTATTCCAACGCCTACTATTCAGGTCCAGACTGTGTCTACAACATCAACAGTCCTGAACCTGGGAAGAAGATACAGATCAAGTTTGACTTCATACGAATATCCTACTACCACAATCTGAAGGTATCTCTTGGCTTTGTTTTTTAGTATGTCGTTTTATATGAGTAAAACAAGTAATATCAAGATTTGCAATATTATTGATTTGCCTTGAAACTGTCACGCGTACCTCTCCTGGGTTGACGTGACCTTTACTTTTGCCCTTCGCCTTTCAAACAATCAGTTGCCCACATTAATTACAAGACTTGTCGATGCCCTTTAGCCTTGTCGTGTATCAGCATGAGTGCAACAACAAATCATCTGCCAAAGCCGCTGTGACGCAGCGAGAACGAGTGAGGGGTTCTAGCTAATGTGGTTGGAATGCCCAGATCATACAGAGGAAGTGTGTTTCACATGTGTATTGATATGTCTTGAATTGTGTCATATGACTGTTACGAAACTCGTGTATAACCCTCGCGACATACTTCCGATGGAAATAATTTCTTTATTACAGATTCATTCTCATTTGATTCTCTAAGAAATATTCAGAAAAGTGACCGCTTTCCTGCCGAGGGCTGGCTTCAGTGACGTCACAAACAATGGTTTTATGACATCACAGGAACAAATATACGGCAACTCACAAGCGTTGCTAGGCAAATGTTATATGTGCACATGTGCTCATGTGCTCATGTTGAAAATATGTCAAAACATTTCAAACCTATGCGTAATATATTATATACTCATAATTCTAAATGAATAAAATTAGTATTGAATCACAGTGTATTATATGAGGTATGCTCATCATTATGTAAGGAACTATAAATACTCTCAGACTTTATATATATAAGATACCCACAGCATTAAAACAATGGCGGACAATGGGACCGACGATGTGCCTTATTTGACGATAAACCATGCGCGAGCTTAATAATGTCATTTCAGTTATTAGAACGTAACTTATCAAATGACGTCATATTGGTCAAGTCCATTGATCAAACTTGAGGGGGCATCTATTGTTCATCATGGCGTCTGTCGATTCGAAACCTAATCATGTCATTGGCATAGAGAATAGATAGTTTGTGCAAAAAATTAATTGTATATGTTCAATAAATAAAATTCAAATTGATTGTTCAATCCATTTTATCCTAGCGCCCACACCTATACATAATGATGGACTCGTCCAATGCTACTGAATATCTTCTACGAAGTAAGGCATCATTTTTTCAAAATGTATTTTTTAAAATTACCATTATTTTCAACTGATTTTATATAAAAAAAGCGAGTATTTGTTAAGGATATCTCATATAAGAAATAGAAAACTGCCCCCTTCGTGTTTTATGCTCCCTGTTATGTTTTATTCAACGATAGATGCACACCAACTCGTCTTCTATTTCTTAAATAGGACCCACTATGACGAACGTGATTTGCTTTTTCAGGTGTTGAATTCATCTGGAGATGTAGTAGCTAGTCTTTCGGGGGACAGGAGCTACTCAACATCCCCTGCTTCTACAAGCTTCACGGCTACACTTATCAGACCTGACTCCATATATGTCTTTACTGGCTTTACATCGAGCTGGGTCGGTCAGTATAGAACATTGTTAAAAGAACTCTAGCACCCAATTGCACAGCATGTAATGAATAGGTTGTTGAAACTTCAAAGTGGTTGGACTAGGAATTTAAGCAGCTTTTTAATCTGCCGTTAAATCTTAACTGCGAACAATCGTTGCCGAATATTTTGTTAACATAGATATGTAAATTCACTTAGAAGTCCAACAAGGACATTGATTGTCTACAAGATTCTCTAAATAACGTTGGTCTAAGGTACCGGGAGTGACAATCGATCTTGTTCATCAGCCACTCGACAAGAATCTCTTAGCAACGTTGGTTTAAGGTACCGGGAGTCACAACATAGGCATCATCTTCTCAGATCTTCTGGGAGTGACAATCGGTCTTGTTCATCAGTCACTCGACAAGAATCTCAGAACAACGCTTGTCTAACGTACCGAGAGTCACAATCAGTCTTGTCCATCAATCACTCGACAAGAATCTCTGAATAACGCTGGTCTACGGTACCGGGAGTCACAACCAGTCTTGTCCATCAATCACTCGACAAGAATCTCAGAACAACGCTTGTCTAACGTACCGAGAGTCATAACCAGTCTTGTCCATCAATCACTCGACAAGACTCTCAGAACAACGCTTGTCTAAGGTACCGGGAGTCACAACCAGTCTTGTCCATCAATCACTCGACAAGACTCTCAGAACAACGCTTGTCTAACGTACCGGGAGTCACAACCAGTCTTGTCCATCAATCACTCGACAAGACTCTCAGAACAACGCTTGTTTAACGTACCGAGAGTCACAACCAGTCTTGTCCATCAATCACTCGACAAGACTCTCAGAACAACGCTTGTCTAACGTACCGAGAGTCACAACCAGTCTTGTCCATCAATCACTCGACAAGACTCTCAGAACAACGCTTGTCTAACGTACCGAGAGTCACAACCAGTCTTGTCCATCAATCACACGACAAGACTCTCTGAACAACGCTTGTCTAACGTACCGAGAGTCACAACCAGTCTTGTCCATCAATCACTCGACAAGACTCTCTGAAGAACGCTTGTCTAACGTACCGAGAGTCACAACCAGTCTTGTCCATCAATCACTCGACAAGAATCTCAGAACAACGCTTGTCTAACGTACCGAGAGTCACAACCAGTCTTGTCCATCAATCACTCGACAAGACTCTCAGAACAACGCTTGTCTAACGTACCGAGAGTCACAACCAGTCTTGTCCATCAATCACTCGACAAGACTCTCAGAACAACGCTTGTCTAACGTACCGAGAGTCACAACCAGTCTTGTCCATCAATCACTCGACAAGAATCTCTGAAGAACGCTTGTCTAACGTACCGAGAGTCACAACCAGTCTTGTCCATCAATCACTCGACAAGACTCTCTGAATAACGCTTGTCTAACGTACCGAGAGTCACAACCAGTCTTGTCCATCAATCACTCGACAAGACTCTCAGAACAACGCTTGTCTAACGTACCGAGAGTCACAACCAGTCTTGTCCATCAATCACTCGACAAGGCTCTCAGAACAACGCTTGTCTAACGTACCGAGAGTCACAACCAGTCTTGTCCATCAATCACTCGACAAGACTCTCAGACAACGCTTGTCTAACGTACCGAGAGTCACAACCAGTCTTGTCCATCAATCACTCGACAAGACTCTCTGAATAACGCTTGTCTAACGTACCGAGAGTCACAACCAGTCTTGTCCATCAATCACTCGACAAGAATCTCAGAACAACGCTTGTCTAACGTACCGAGAGTCACAACCAGTCTTGTCCATCAATCACTCGACAAGACTCTCTGAATAACGCTTGTCTAACGTACCGAGAGTCACAACCAGTCTTGTCCATCAATCACTCGACAAGAATCTCAGAACAACGCTTGTCTAACGTACCGAGAGTCACAACCAGTCTTGTCCATCAATCACTCGACAAGACTCTCAGAACAACGCTTGTCTAACGTACCGAGAGTCACAACCAGTCTTGTCCATCAATCACTCGACAAGGCTCTCTGAATAACGCTGGTCTAAGGTACCGAGAGTCACAACCAGTCTTGTTCATCAATCACTCGACAAGAATCTCAGAACAACGCTTGTCTAACGTACCGAGAGTCACAACCAGTCTTGTCCATCAATCACTCGACAAGACTCTCTGAATAACGCTTGTCTAACGTACCGAGAGTCACAACCAGTCTTGTCCATCAATCACTCGACAAGAATCTCAGAACAACGCTTGTCTAACGTACCGAGAGTCACAACCAGTCTTGTCCATCAATCACTCGACAAGACTCTCAGAACAACGCTTGTCTAACGTACCGAGAGTCACAACCAGTCTTGTCCATCAATCACTCGACAAGGCTCTCTGAATAACGCTGGTCTAACGTACCGAGAGTCACAACCAGTCTTGTCCATCAATCACTCGACAAGAATCTCAGAACAACGCTGGTCTAACGTACCGAGAGTCACAACCAGTCTTGTCCATCAATCACTCGACAAGACTCTCAGAATAACGCTGGTCTAAGGTACCGGGAGTCACAACATGGCTTGTCCATAAGTCATTTTGCAATCTTGCTGGGACAACCCTTGTCCAAGCTTAATGTATCGAGATAAACAACCAGTCTTGAACGTCATTCATTCGGCTATCTCCCGAAATTATTGCTGGCCTCGAGATGGCAACATGGTCTGACTATTCACAACTGTTTATGGGCGAAGTAAAGGGTTTATTGAAATTTCTAGTCAAAAGAATATCCTGTTGTGTTTTAAAAGAAATGTTTCATACTATCTTAAAACACTGTAGTTGCTGAATTTGTTTAATGGTTTTCATCCCAGATTCTTCTTATTCAACGAACACACTGATTGTGAGTTTTGAAAGTGTTGTATCAGTCAATTCTGATTAACAAACGGGTTTCCATTGGCAGATCTGCAGAAGTTATTATTCGCAATAAATCATAACAAGATTGTTGCTAAATTAAGTTTTGTATTCAAACTCACTAACAATGAAGATCTTTGCATTTGCATGTGTGCATGCGCGTGTATGTGCTTTCATGTATTTAATTGTTTCTTCTTTCCTCCCAGAATGCGGAGGTGATTGGAGCGACGAGAGTGGTCTGATCAAATCCCCCTACTACCCAAGCAACTACCACCGAGATGCAGACTGTACCTACACCATCACGCCGACAGGGGGAGCTGTTTATGTTCTCAAGGTCGAGGACTTTGTTCTGCATGAGTCCGACTATGTAACGGTTCGTCTTCAAGAATAACCCATGTTTTTGTCCTTGTCACAAAGCGTTTCTTTTTAAATTTTCAAGTTTGCTGATCCTAACGTTAATTTTGTTATTATCCAAATGAGGAGACCAGGTGTTATTTTTATGGTATATAGTATGGCTTTAAAATGTTTCAAAACGTGTTATTTAAAGCCTCAATATAGGAAAATTATCTGTTTTTCATTTAACTCTATCCCTGGTGATCTTTTATCATCTATAAATGTCCTGTGAGTTACAATCTTGAAAAAAAGAAGCGCAAAAGCCAAAAAGCAAAAAAAAAAGTTTTCCCCAAATACGTGAAGATAAAAGCAAAACGTTTTATTAAGTACGGAACACACTGCTTTCCTTGCATGTGACATCAGAATAACAATCAATATCGTCATCACTGTTTCGACTAGGTGACCTTAAAGACTGTAATTAGTGTGACCACCTCTTGCAGCTTGCACTGCCAGACATTTCCTTGGCAAAGATCGAATTAATCTTCGAAATTTTTGTTGTGGCATTCTTCTCCATTCTTCCTCTAGCATGTGGAGCAACTGTTGAAGGTTCGGTGGCGCATTAGGGCTGATGAATCCTGTTATCGAGCTTATCCCAAAAATGTTCAATTGGGCTCAGGTCCGATGATTTTGAGGGACAGTGGAGGATATTGAAAGTTAATCAACTGTAGCACATACTGTGTGAGGCCTGGCATTGTCCTGTTTGACCAGTTCCATCTGGCGGTCGAAAAGGGGATTGACATGGGAACAACGAATCTTGACAATGAATCGATTGGCCGTCCGATTGCCTTGGACAAGCAATAACTCTGATCTGCGGTTGTATGAGATCGCTCAAAATACTATAACATCCTTTCAACAAAATCTATCGACCTCTCTGGTCGCATACGGCGATAACGAGATTCGTCACTGAACCATATACGCCTCCATATGCGTTTCTAAGTTCACGTGGCGAAACTGAAGGATATGGCAACCTTTGGGCCGTCTGGCACTTTATCCTTTCTCTCGTAAACAGTTCCAAACAGTCCTGGAGCAGTGTCCCAGGTGGAACTCTGATGGTCACTAAGATGGGTTACCCTGATGTGACGATCTTGAGCAGGTGTGGTGATAAGTGTTCTCCCTGGTCATGGACGCTCATATGTCGTATTCAGTTTTTGAAAAAGATCCCACAAATTAGCGATAGTGCTCGGATGTACTTTGAAGGTCCAAGCAAAGGCACTCATTGATTCCTCAGCTTGCAATCTTCCAATTAAGCTATTTCTGGCGGCCGTATTTAGGCATTGACTTTTCAATTTTAACAATCGCTTTAATCTTTGGTGAAATTGGAGATGGTTGCGTTCGCTCACACCAACAACATATTCCAACCTTTCATTTGACATATGCGTACAAATGTGTTTGTTTTGCGTTTCTTTTTTTGAAGAGTGTACTTCTTCAAAGAGGTGAAGACATGTATTCTTCTTCATAATGACAGATGAGGTTCTGTATTAACGTTATGAAATAGAATACAATGAGCAAATAATCGAAACAATATATACTTATCATCTTATCTCTTTAGGTGTCGAAATCAGTTAAAGTCTTTAATTTGATTGCTTGAATTAAACGCTCTTGTTTAAATATACTTTTGTCTTCAAATGATTTCTTTATAACAATATATAAGTATATCAGTATTATTATAATACAACTTATGGAGTCAAAAGAGATGATAATCATCATATCTTTACATTATCTTAACATGAACTCCAGGTGCAATGTGGCGGGTCCAGCAATGACGTCAACCTAACCGGAAGTGTAGGAGTGACGGGATTCGGTCCTGCTAGCTCTTTCACCATCACTCTCACAGTCGACTGGCCAGATACCACCGGAAGGGGCTTCAAAATGTCCTGGCAAGGTAACTTAAAGGAGCAGTTGAGAAGAACTGGTGTTGAGCGCGACAGCAATAGAAGTGCATTTGTAGAAGTAATGTTATCAGGAGACATGAGCTCACCATTTACCAAAATTGCTCCTACAGCTATATTTACATTGTACCTCGATGAAAAGTTAAAATCAATGTCTGAGTGAATAATTTTATCACGAATATGAACTTGTTCAATTGAAATTTTAAATATTTTTGCCGCATTTACTTACACAAATGATCTTTTTGAAACAATTCATCATGGGCACTGTATTACATGTTTATTCTATGACATTTATCAAGCAAATTAAACTCTCATTGTAATCTGAAACAGTTTTATTTTGCCTTTAATTTCATTATGCTTACAACGAATTCTACAAACATTATCTTCATGTTATTACCTACAAACTGCGTGCAATTCCCCGTTTCCCTTAAAGTGTCTTCTGGGGATATACAACCTGTTTCACACTCAACATATGGTATAGTACTAAATATAGAGTCGAGTTCACTTCGCCCAACCTGTCCAGAATGCTCTCTCCTATGGCATGATGTGTATATCATAAGGACAATAAATACATAACTTTAATCAATGAATTCAATGGATATCTATTGGGTATGATTAAACTTAAGAACCATTTCCCCCAGGCATTTCTCAAGGCGATGGTCCGGCTTCAGTACACGGAGGTCTGTGCGATGTCAACAATCACTACCGACAGGTGGCGCCCCAAGAACTAACCGGGTATTACCCAAGAGTTTTTACAGCGCCCTCTATGGAGTCCTGTATGTACCTGTGTCAGGGGAGGCCACTCTGCAAGTACTTCGCCTACAACAACAACGTCTGCACAACAATGGACTCTGGACAGGGAGGCTTCTGTTTACCAACTCCCTTGTACGAGAAGTTGTGATCAATTCATCATTATAAGCGATGAAACATTCATGTTAGGGATAGGAGCTGATAATGTATAATAAGGGTCACAGCGGCCACGTCTTTAAACTCTATTTTCATTTGTTTCTTCAGAAGCTAAAAGCTTAGAAAGCTGAACTTTGTGTGTACATGACTACTAAGGATGATAATTTATAGCTCTGTGGCCCTGTGGCCCCTGACAAATGCCCTTGAAAGCTATTTTCATTTGCTTCTCCAGAAGCAATAGCCCTTGAAAGCTGAAAGTTACTTGACTTGTAAGGATTATAATTAATGGCTTTTGTGGCCTGGTGGCCACTAATTAGGGCCTGAGGGGCCACGCCCCTCAAACCTATTTTCATCTACTTCTCCATAAGCATACGTTCAACATATACTGATAAGTTAAGAATCAGAGTGGATAATTAATCGATTCGAAATCTAAATACAGGTATTTCAGTATGAATAAGACTGCACCTTGTTTGTTTCTTAACAATGTAATGGACTCACTACAAAAACATATTTGTAAAATTGTAATTGGGTTTTCAATGCTCATTGGAGTTTTAATTTCTATGATAATTCAAAAGTCTCAAAATATCTCAAGAATATAATTATTTAAGATTCGACATCGTTAGGTGTAACGGGAAAGGGTAACATAATTAAAACTTTTGGACTTTGAAAGACATTTCGAATTTCAAGCTGTTTATCGTTTATCTTTATTACATCAGAAAGACGTTTAATATTTAACTATTTTAGTACTGTCACATCTACTTTTTACTTTCTTGCATATTTCCATTATTTATTCATAGTGTTAATCTCGATGCAGATGATATGATTTCATTTTCAGTATGTTTGCTAGTTGATATACACAATATTGTGATCCTTTCAAATAAAACTGAAATAAATAATTTCTGTCTCTTTTATTTTATTGGTACCAGCAGTGTTCGTAGTGCTACATATCATTATCCTGATGGAATTGTGATATCGGTGCTGCCGTTCACTCGTTATTTCGGGTACCCATTTATACAGCTGAGTGGACTGAGTGCAATGTTGATAAAGTGCCCTGCCCAGGGACACAACACAATGAGAGACAGGTCACATTTTTTGGTGTCTTCACCGGGATTCGAACCTGGACCATTGGCGTCAGAGACCAGCACGCTCACCACATGAACACTGTGCTCAACTATGTTTCCTTGTAAGAACTTCTGTTGATGCCTTTTATCGAGTCATATATTATATGCCTAACCTAATTCATTACATCTTAAAAAAGTAAAAATCCAAACTTTATTCAAGTAGGTTACATAAATCATTTTCAGTTAAATCACAAACAAAATATTATTTGTCTATGTGTCAATGAACACTGCCAGGATATAAATTGATAAATTGTAAAAAGAAGGATCACTGCAGATTAGGTAGTCCAAGTCCTAGTCTCTGTGTATTATGGTAAGGTATATTATAGTAAATAGTAATACCAACTTAACTTAAGTTTAAATACTTACAAATCTTCACTTGTATGAATAATTTCCTCATAAAAAACGTCATTTGAAAACAATTCACTCATCATAGATTTAACCATTAGATGGAAGAATCATCTAATTAGAACACATTCCCTAGAGATAAAATATCCATCATCTCTATTGAGAGAGGGGTCTATCTTCTTAATGTAGAGAGCTTTAAGAAGTTTGCAGATTTTGAAGTCTTGTTGATTTCTTTCAATTATGTTGAATGTATTCCAATTGATGGCGTGGTCAGGGTTGGCTGCTTTGTGGCCTGTTATTGCTGACTTCGAATCGTTTTTTTCTGACTGAGGCCTGGTGCTCCTTTATATTATTCTTAATGTCAGTGGTCTAGATGGTTCACCCACGTATGATTCGCCACAGTTGCAGACAATTTTGTAGACCATACCCGATGGATCTGACTGTATTGTGACTTCGGTCTTCCTGTGGCCTGTAGTTGATTTTAAATTGTGCTGCCTTTCTGGAATATGACCTCTATATTGGCCTGATGGTGGCTGATTTGTCTAATGAAGGGGAGCATGGTGCGGTTTGTTGTCGGGGAGGTTTAGTCACAGGGTTCAGGGTCTTGAGGGTGGTCTGGTCTACAAAGGATGGAGGGTATTCGTTGAAGGTGGTGAATACATGTCTTAAGTGATCCAACTCGGCGTTCAGGGATGCTGTTGTGGAGCAGATGTTCTTTGCTCGTTGGGTTACAACTATCTCTCTTTTCACTTGGATAGGATGACTGGTCGGTATGGGTTGGTTGTCAGTACACGGTGGTTAGGAGATTCCTGTCTTCTCTTTGAACCAGAACATCAAGGAAGGGGAGTCCTTCATCTTATTCATTGTCCATAATTTGTATTACATGCCTAAATTACATACATATTCATCTCTTAATACCATATTCCTATGCCCATCGTTATCATGCAAAAATGCTCTGAACATCAACCTCCTCAATTATGTAAACATTCATCACAAAATTGTCCCTCACTCAATCATCTTTTGTACAGCAAAATCAGTCACTGTGTAAAAATCTAGCTGGCTTTCAATCAGTAATTTAATCTCACTGTACATCAATTACCCTAAACAATCGACATTTCTCAATCTTATATCTTCAACTTCAACTTCATTTTATTATCCAAAAACCACCATTGGTCATATAAGAGATAATTAATATGTAAAAACATTTAAAATGGCGGTGGTTTCAAACCAAATATATGGAACATTGGTTCTTTAAAAGAAGATCGTTACATTAAATTGACACGTCAACATACACAGGTATTTTCAAGCTTTATGTATAGTGGATGATATAACATTTATAAACTTTGCCAGGTTTCTAAGAACAATAAAGTTAGAAGATGTAAATATCTGCCTATAAGATAAAATGTTTGAGAATTTGAGGAGTTTTTCAGGAATGAAGTTGCTTCTAGTTTCATGAAAAGCTGGACAGCGAAATAAATAGTGGAATTCATCAGCGATTGACGGCGAACCACTCTTGGGATATTCTTCCAACGTCCTTCCAGGAAGGTAATGCTTAGACGTTCCGAATCTTGATAACGGATAACTTATATACTTAGGGAATAACATATATCTATTTAATGATGGTCTGGCCTTTATTAACTTATAATAGTAACATTTGGAACTTATTTCTACAGCGCTCCTCCAATTTTGATAAAACTGATCTTTAAGAATTTCAACTTTATTAAGTAGATTATTCGACTACAACGACAAGGAAAATTATAAACATAACTGAGTCCACATGAGATATTTTCAACAGTATTGAGCCATGGATAAAGTGATTATTGATCAAGTGACATGAAGTTCAAGACTATTGATGATAACTTAGGATGAGATAGGGATGTGTTGAGTTTATGCCAAAAAGCAATAATTCTCTTTGAAACATAAAGGCTGTTTGGATACCTTTCAACTTCACCATATAACATAAAATTAGGAGTTGACATTCTGAGTCCCGTAGCTACTTTTAAAAACTTGATGTGTACACTTTCAAGGATATTAATATTAGCATAACCCCATATTTCGGATCCATTTAAGATGATAGGTAAAATCATGACATCGGAAGCTTTAATAACACAATCAAGAGGTAAATCGTTGTCCCATGACATTTTCAATAATAAATACGTACATCTTTTTGCCTGTGTTGCTAGCTCTTTCAGCCCAAAAGTAAATTTTCTATTTTTGTGAAAATTAAAACCCAGGTAATTATGATTATCATTGCCAACTATTTCAATCTCCTCTTTGCCATAGGAAAGTGACAATTTATGTACCCAACGCGTACCACTTCCAAATAAAACAATCTTAGTTTTATTACTATTAACAATCAGATTCCAATTCTCGCAATATACATGAAAACAGTCCAATGATTTCTGTAGTGCTGGCGCTGACGTAGCAAATAATGCTGTATCATCAGCATATTACAATACAAGCATCGCCATTGAAAAAATATACATGTTATTTTGAACAGACATCAAACCATTGTACAACAATCCTGTTTATTGTAAAAAGACTGCTTGTATGTATTTGCTCAGGCAAGCACCACTGTATCACTTGCTTGACAACGACAAATACAAAAGTTGATTATCCATGAACTAACCTTCCTTATTGATAATCACACCAACTGCTTAGTCTCTCCCCACAGAGGCAGCTCAGTCATACCGGAGTTAACCTCTGTTCTATTACGCCAAGACCCTGGGGTTCCGGTAGATTACCCTAGCGGCAAAAAGTTGTAACTTAAAATATCTCCCTTATTTGCAGTCAATGAAAACACCTTTTGGATATCCATGACTCGGTGAGTTCTTAACGGTCGTATAGTGACATGCAAAATATTATGTCTTTACCTGTATTTTTCAATAACAGTGTGAGAGGGAAACTATTTGAAAATCAGATATGGATAGGGTTTATCATTAGATAGAAACGGTTTTATAATTGAGTAAATTATTGTTTGTTTTATGATAAATTTTATTTTACTAATCAACCAAATAATAACTACTGAGAAGGTAAAAAGCGATGGTTTGTAAAAGAAAGAATTACCTCCCTTGGATGTTAAATTTCAACGAAAGCTTTGACGAACCAACGGAGATGGCCGAGGTTTTGCGAATGGCCATTTTTGAAACGGCGTCTCTGATTGCACAACTAACTTCGATTGCCTCCAATCAGATTTCTACCTTTCTATCCCATGTATTAGCCGTAATAGAACAGAGGCTAATTCAGGTATGACTGTGGGAAGAGAATGCAACTGCTAGAATGCCAATCAAAGAAGAACATGCTTTCGTCTAACCAATAAACCCTCTTCCATGATCTTTAATTCCACACAAGTATTTCTCTACACCATGCCAGACGCAACTGCTTGTGGTTGTTATGGGTTCTGGTCGTGACTCGTTTGATTACTCTTTTCGACTTCATTCCAGCAGCCTTCAATCAATATATGGCAATTTGGTGACTGAACAGACGGTGCAAAACTAACTGGAACAAACGGGTGCATAATAAGTTTAAAATCTACACTTGGAACATTTTATCCCTCTTGATAAAAAATGCCACGCCTGTCTTATTACGTCAGAGGTATGTAAGAAACTAAAAGAAAGTTTTCACTCAAACTGATCTTCATAGGACCCACAATGAATAAGCATATACAATGAATCTGAAAGTCCCTAATGCTACGTTTACACTAGACTACGATTGGGTTACGATTATGCGGATCTGACAAGAACCAAAAATCGTAATCGATCTTTGTGATCGTGGCATTTCTTATTATTCTGTTTCCTTTTTGACCGTTCTGTTACGTTTCCATGCGCTCTGGTCGTATTGATAAAGCGCAGAGTGCCAACTAGATTGTTCACGGGCGCTTCATCTAGTCCGATTTGATCAAATTCTGGTACACATAATCAGTCATTTTTGATAATCAACCAAAATTAACCAAACTTGGTGTGTGGGTAGAACAAAGTTTGAATAATAACATGCAATTTCAATTTCCAAAATAAAAATTTTCGTTAAAAAGATATTTGATTTCAAAGACACCCACCCTCGAAAAAACTAAAATAAAATTATTTTTCATAGATTTTTTTGGGTTAGGGTCTTATAAAACTATTTCTACTCATCATAAAAATACCGTTGAGTGTGCAATGTCTTCGTTGTTCTCTTGACTATCAATTATGACTATTCAAAACATGGTAAGACATAAATCAACAAGGTTGTTTACGGGCGCTTCACCTAATCCGATTTGATCAAATTCTGGTCCACATAATTCTGAAAGTTTCTGTTTACTGTTGTTGCCAGGAATCTGCAATAATGGCGCAGACACAAGGTCTAAAATAAGTTTGTGCCAGAGATCTGCACAATTGAAACATCGATCGCCTCATCTGGAAGATCCTCACCCTGTGATCTTAATAATCAGAGCATAACGTATAACACCAAGAACGATACTCAAAGGTACCATAGGAGAACATTCTCAGGAGACTTCTTGAAAGATAGAATGGATAAATCTGTTTAAATAATTCGTATCATGGTAAACCTTCCACTGAATGACCTCACGCACTGCAGTGAGACGGAAAGTCTCTCACTTTGTTTTAACATTTGATAAAGCGATGTTGTGTTTTGTTGTATGGTGCTTGGCGATCAGGATAGTGTTTGGTAGGTAACTATTTTGAGGTAATTTGTTCTCTCAAACCGTTTATTAATCAAACCGAGTGATCTTTTATAAAACGCTTAAATGATTACCCTCATGTAGGTATTAAGATTTTATTTTTTAAGTAAATTGCGGAAATATTACTTATTTGTTTTTTTTATACATGTATGTTAGCAATAACCATACAGAAATCTTTATTCACCGAAAACATTATTTAACGTTTGTTTTAGTTAGTTAATCTAGTTTTGAAAGTAGCATAGTTTTTGGATAATTGTTTATAATCGTCAGTATGCATATTCATAATGGGCGAAATTACAAAAAAACCCAACTCCATGAACGTAATAGTTTACCACCTAAACGTTTCTATGATGTTTAGGTGGGGGTATAACAACAAATTTACTTTAGTGAGTTGGTGGGATCTGATTTTAAACATTTCGACTACAAGTTTGAAAATGAAGACTTAAGAAATAAATCTAACATTAATTTATGCAAGTTTTATTCATAATGGGGACTAAAATTCTGTTTCTTAAATGACATTGTGTTTTACCTCGTGAGAAATTGTTTACAACAAAACATTACTTTGATTCGATTCGATAGCGCTCTTTCCTTATAAGACTCATTTATCTAAAATCTTTGATCGATAACAAAACAAACTATCATTTTGCATAAATTCAAGTTAGCTGTTTCACTGAATGTATTTCAATGTACTTTTTGAAATGAAGTGACAATGAAACATTTGAAGCTAATATATTTCATAATGAGATACTCAAGATTGCATTTGTTTCACCTAAGGGGTTCTGTTATATATCAACATATATATATCATTAAAAGATAGTTTAGGGTTTGACATTAGTTCATAAAACGACACTGATTGTGTGTATTTTCTGACTCCTGGGCAATCTTGTATAAAGTGGACGAACAAGGAACATGTTTTGTTTTGACAAACTTGATTTTTATGTTTTATATTGCAATTAGAAGAAATCCTTTATACCTTGATCGTTCAAAAGGTCTAATTTTCTCAAATCTTCTCAGCTTACAATGATGTTAACGTCTAAATGCAGCGTTCAGAATCCATGAAGATATGATAGTTTTGAAAGTTAAATAATCAATACAGGATGAAACAAACTTTATAGACATTTAGACATACCTAACCTCAGAGGAAATGCAGTTGTTTCTAACGTTGAGTTCAGTTTCTTCAGAGACTTGCGTTTACTCTAAAGAACGTTTTGATTAAGCTTCTTTAGAGAAGATGATTGACTGTTAGCATCAGTAAATGCTATGTTTACTACAGCTTATGGTTTGATTTGATGTTACTTCAGAGAAAATGTGAGTGTAAATTTCAGTAAACGTTTTGTTAACCTCAAAGTCGAGAGCCTTTTGAAAAATACTTTCAAAGTTGCATACTTCCGATGAGGTCTCGAAACCACCACCCTTCCACCCGTAAACAAGCTCTCTAACCCTTCATGTGGTTGATATCGTATTTAAATCTTTAAAAACTTTCACTAGAACGTAGGTTTAAAGTTTTATATACAGCTGCAGGGCTACCTTTAGTTTCTGCACTTCCCTGCATAGTCTAGTGCAAATATGATATAGTTTGGAATGTCTTTGAGAAATGCTAGAATCTTACCTAATGCAGTGAAATTTCAACATGATCTGTTTTTACCCCGCTATGCTTGCATATCTTAAAGACGCGTTTTACATGTAGCATAGTAGCAGTGAGCCGAATAGCCTGAATTTGGTAAAATTGTTGATATCAAACCTGATACTCCTATCTACTCTGACAGTAATTCTCGATTTCACGTGAGAGATTTGCTTCCTTGACATCAGGATGCGGAGGCACATGGACGTCCTACAGGGGGACCTTCACATCTCCTGGCTGGTCCGGCACGTACAGGTCTGGCGCAGACTGTGTCTACAACATCAACAGTCCTGACCCTACGAAGAAGCTACAAATCAAGTTTGACCACACACAAATATCCTACTCCCACAGGCTAAAGGTATGCTCGCTTGAGTCAAGTCAGTTAATGATCTATTAATAGTTACCAACATTTTCAACAAAAGGTTTATTTAATAAAGAATTGATTATCGGATTTGATCGATAGTTGACAAAGTATGATTAAAATTGATATTTATAATATTGACGCATATACAAATTCGTATGTTTTGAAACGGTACTTATCATCTATATGTTGCGTGGTAGCAAGTGGAGGGTCCAGGCATTTGAAAGGGAGGGAGTCACCCGGGAATTGTCCTATGTATGGGTTCGGGGTGGTTCACAGCAAAATCTGAAAGGGGTCCATTGATACGCCACCGATAAAGTTTTAAAAATGTGCTTGTCTTTAGGTGTTGAATTCATCTGGAGATGTAGTGGTCAATTTTGTGGGACACAAAGGCTACTTCACATCTCCTGCTTCAACAAGCTTCGTGGCTACACTGATCAGGCCGAGTTCTCCATATGTCTTTACTGGCTTTACATCGAGCTGGGTTGGTGAGTACACATCATAAGTTCTACCAGAGGTTTTAGAGTTGCAACATCCTTCAATATAGATTCACACTTATAATTGACTGGACACACCATAAAACAACATAAAATTGCACATTCTGCTTCACTAGTTTATGTCAAATCACAAATTATGAAAGAAGAGATAGTCATCAACCGTAACATAATTCCTGAGAAAATAGTTGTCATTTGAAGATACCTCGAACAATTCAAAGTCAACGGAACAAGGGAAGTTACTCGCACGCATCTCATTTTCTAGTGCAAATAACACACTAGACTAACATTTAGTCTCAGAGGTATTTTTTTCAATATTGAATATATGTTTTAACAAATCATGTGTTATAACAAAATGGAGCCCAGAAAATGCTTTAAATTCAGCTTAAAGCGGAGCGATCTAGACTTGCTATACCTTTCTAGACTTGGTTGGTCATCAATTAAATATTTTTGCTTTAGGGTCAGGATGACAGACCAGGGGCGTAGGAACGTTTTCAAGAGTGGGGGGGGGGGGGGGGGGGGGGGGTGGGCGCAAATTTGGGAAATTTTATAGTGTTCATGGAAATTTTTGCCTAAAGCATCGCTGCAATAGCGTAGGAACGGGCGAGCGGGGGGGGGGGGGCGCAAGTTTGGAAGATTCTCTAGTGCTGATGGACATTTCCCCCTAAAGCATGTATAATTGCATATGTGTCGCTTGATATATATGTATATGCAACTGATATGTTGTAATATGTTACTGACATTTCGGTTATATTGCGTTTACAGACAGGATTGTTTTGTATTAGATCTAAAATTGCATTTAAATATTTAGGTTATCAGGTGTATAAAGATGACTATTTTCGTAAATTGTCTTGTAAAATCAATAAGTATGTTGCGCGTTTGTGCGCGTGTGCTGCTAAGCACGTGATTCTACATTGCAGAATTTAGGCTACTGCATGTGTGAAGAGGTTAAAACCTTCTGGATATTTAAATGAAATATTCTGAACTCGAATTATTCATAGCATACTGCACATAGTCCATTCTTTTAGTTATTGGTAAAAAGAACTAATGTTAATCATACCAATATATATTTAATGTACCCTTATAGCTATCAGTTTGACGAGTTGTAAATAATAATAAAAAAAAATTAATTCCGAAAATTTTGGGGGGGCTCCGCCCCCCCGCGCCACCCTGTTCCTACGCCACTGCAGACTAATAACACACGTACTGACCTCAAACCTATTCCCACCCTTCAACTAAGTGTTGGGAAATAACACAGTGCCTTCTTTTCCAAAGGGCCATAAAAATTGACTTATTTCCAGGAACATCTGATAATGAAGGTGAACTTCATACCCTCTGTATCTTATCCCCAGAATGCGGAGGTGATTGGAGCGACGAGAGTGGTCTGATCAAATCCCCCTACTACCCTGGCAACTACCACCGAGATGCCGACTGTACCTACACCATCACGCCGCCAGGGGGAGCTGTTTATGTTCTCAAGGTCGAGGACTTTGTTCTGCATGAGTCCGATTACGTAACGGTGCGTCTTTAAATGTTGCAGATTACGACAACTTTTAATTCTGAAATTCACTGTGTGAACTTAAAACCTTTTAAACTATATTTCAAACTTTATGGTTAATACTCACCCTCATCCAAGATCGTTATTTCTCAATCCAAAACCTAGTGGTTATATGTCGTGTTCCTGATGTTACTGACTATATTTGATAGCTAGAATATTAATTGATTCAACAGCACGTTTAACCGAATCATTGGTCACCCAGGGTTTCCTGTTTTGATAGGAAATTGAAAAATCTCATTTATTAAATTCAACAAAAAACTCCGAAATTCGGCCTCAACACATGTCTCTTATTTCTGATATGATTGACCTCCAGGTGCAATGTGGCGGGTTCACCAATGACGTCAACCTAACCGGAAGTGTAGGAGTGACGGGATTCGGTCCTGCTAGCTCTTTCACCATCACTCTCACAGCCGACCGGCCAAACAGTCAGGCGAAAGGATTCAAAATGTCCTGGCAAGGTAAGGAATTTATTGCAGTTGTAGTACCCTACCCAAAATAAACCAATAGTCAAACCTGTATATTTTTCTGAAATTGTTATGCTTATTATTTATTTTTTTTTGCAATTGTAAGCAGAGATACTGTACAAATGTGTTCAGTTTATGCTGTGCATACCAATGAAAGCTGTCGCCCTTTTTAAGCACATAGAGTAAGACAGGCTCCTGGGACACTAAACCAATCTGTAAAAGGTTAACTGATCTGATTGTGTCGCACTGGGGTTGGGCCTTAGAGAGTTGGTTAAGGTGTGTTGTTCATGGACCGCACACACCCAACATATACACGAGGTCTTTGAGGTCAGCGGGACAAGGAATGCTGTGTGTTCCACAAGCCAGGACAACCACCTATGGAGATCGAGCATTTGCCAGAGCAGCTCCACGGCTCTGGAACGATCTACCATTAGAACTGAGACTTATGGAGGACTTGGCCATTTTCAAAAACAGTTTGAAAACCCACCTATTCACAAAGACATACGGCTAAACCTAGTGTATCTGCATTCTCTCAAAGCGCTTTAGAGCAGTTATACTGACTGGATTTTAGCGCTATACAAATACTTAGTTTATATATTATATTATATACGTCAATCCGATACGGTGAAAGAGGGTGCTGCACCTATTTCTGAAACATGCAAAGAAAATCACACGGGGGATTACCTTTCTGGCGTCATACTGTGTACTTACAAGTCGGTAAACCTACCAGAGGAGGCTAAATATACATCAGTCATGAATGCATGTGATGAATTATTGATCCATAGCTACAAGTCCCTCACATGATACACTGTCGAAACTGTTTGATATTACCGACAAATATTCGTGTAGACGTTAGTTTTTTCAAGATTCAATTGTCCAGAAAATCTTCATCTTTTGTTGCATCAATGGTTTAATCCAGTCTAAGTAAACCTAGCCTCAATATAACCCGTTTTACTCCGAAATTGAGTCTAGAAAGGTCTAGTAGAGAGTCCTTTCTGCGACCTATACCCTCCCCCCCCCCCCTCCGAACGTTAAACGTTCGAAGGCAGACTATTGTGGCTAGGTAAGATGAGTTCTGATTGGTCATTTCGATATGTGGGCTAACGCGATTCTCTACTAGACCTTTCTAGACTCTTTATCGGAATGTAACCGGTAATATTGAGGCTAGGTTTACTGAGACTGGGTTTAATCCCTCTGTGTTGAACCATCTAACCACCAACCTTCAACCTATGTATGGAAACATATCGGACAGATTTGCTCTTAACTTTCTTCTGAGAAGTATATAAAAAGTAGTGGTATAATCAGTTAAGTTGTGGTCACCACATTGTAATGAGTTTGCTTTTCATACAACCTACATTTTATATTTGAACAAAGACAAGTATACCGAATGTTTATTATGTTGTGGCACGTTTTGAAGTTAAATGTTTTGGGAGAAACATGTTTGACAACATTGTAAAATATAAGGAAAGCACCATTAAATTCTTGCTTGATCTTAACATATTTCAAATGAACAAAATTGCAGTTTCGTAAAACATGGCTTGCTATCAAAGTCAAAACGTGAATCCTCTATCAGGAAATCATAATAAAGACGTTATAAAAATATATATGTTCTCAAAAGAAACATTTTGACCAAGTTACATTCAACCAATGCAAATATATACGGTTTATTAGAAATTCATATTTACAACGCCTGGAAGTAAAGTATATATATGAATAGTATTCAGTAACCCCAGGCATTCCCATAAGACTAATTTACAATCAAAGATATTTGCGGTTGTCATATGAATACTATAAGGACCGTTATCTTCAGACCTACCCCAAGGCAACGGTGAGACTTCAAACTTGGAACTCAATTCTCTTCAAACATATACACCTATTGATTAACTATAGATGTGTTGTTCTGTAGATTAACTGAAAATACATGATTTATGTTTAAACGTCTCCATTACTCTAGTGTATGATGTGTATTCTACAAGGACATGAATTGTTTTAGTCTGCAAACCCGCCTGGTTCTCTATTGAGTGTTATTGTTCTATCGGGACCATTATTTCTCCAGGAATTTCCCAAGGCGATGGCCCGGCTTCAGTACACGGAGGTCTGTGCGATGTCAACAATCACTACCGACAGGTGGCGCCCCAAGAACTAACCGGGTATTACCCCACAGTTTATACAGCGCCCTCTATGGAGTCCTGCATGTACCTGTGTCAGGGGAGGCCACTCTGCAAGTACTTCGCCTACAGCAACAACGTCTGCACAACAATGGACTCCGGACAGGGAGGCTTCTGTTTACCAACTCCCTTGTACGAGAAATTGTGATCAATTTATGGTTAAAGGCGATGGAGCATTCATGTTAGGGACAGGAGCTGATAATTTTATCAATGGGTAACGAACACTGTAACGCATTATCGTTTTGGAATAAAATACTATTTAAATTAACGTTTTTGAGCTTAGATTGGACGTTCGATTGGAGTAACGGCGCTGATGGCTGAAATATTGCCCAGGCGGCGTTAAGCGCTAACTCACTCACTCGATTCGAGTTATTCATTTTGTTTTGAATTTGACAAATGTTTTAGTATACAGTATGCATCAACTACACCTCACCCTGTAATAACTCTTACCGTATATGGTATCCCCCATCGAGACGAAATGCAGAAATTATCTAATAAATAAGGGATTTTTCCTTTTTAACGAAACATTTTACCTAAATGAATTGTATGAGATGAAGACTCATCTTCCTACGCAAAGATTAAAACGCCAGTCTTGGTCCTGTTAAGAGACTGGTCAATTATTATAGGGGATCCCGGGGCTGTGAAATTTCCTTCTGATGTCCGTCATACGAAATGACCCACCCCCAAAAATCCCCCCCCCCCCCACCTTTACATAAACGACCGGACGACCAGCCCCTTTCCAATTCCCTTGTACGAGAAGTCATCTTGTCTCAACGTTACGCTAAATCCGCTAATCTGTACCCTGGGCTCAGAAGCTAGATTCGCTCGCGCGACTCGACTTTGGATATAGCCAATCAAATCAAATTTTATCGTTGAAATTTTATCGAAAAGGTGGCGAGAAAGCAATTTGATTAGCTATATCCCAAGTCGGGCCGCACGAGCGAATCTAGCTTCTGAGCCCAGGGTACAGATTAGCAGATTTAGCGTAACGTTGAGACAAGATGACTTCTCGTACAAGGGAATTGGAAAGGGGCTTAATATTTATGAATGTGCACATTCTCTCCCTAAAGAGGCAGATCAAGTCATGAAATGTCGATACAGCCTCTGTTATATTACGCCGAGTTTGTGGGATAGAATGGGAGACGCCTAATTGGAGGCAATCAAAGAACTTTAGTTGTGCATTCAGCGCATTCAGCATTCAATTTTTTCCACCAGGGGAAACTGCCGGTACCCATGGATTTCGGCGTTATAGAACAGAGGCTGTATCAACATTTCTTGACTTGATCTGCTTCTGTGGGGAGGGAATGAAATGTACAATGCAGTTTCAGGACCAAACTTGGGTTATAACTTGTTTAAAAAAAACACAAAATCACACATTTTATATCTTTATTATGGCAGCTAACTAACTGCAAGATAAAGACGTGAGGACCAAACTTCACTGCGGTATTTCGCACACATAGGCCAGACTGACTTCGCAGTTGACGTCCCCCAACTTTCCCCCCAGCTCAGTGGAGATCTGCAAACACTTGGCCAGACTGGAGTCACTCGGCTCTCCTGGGGCGAACAGGGACTCCTCGATAAGACTCTCGTCTCCCCAGTAGTTGAACTCCTTCTGGGCATGGTGTTTCTGGTAACCACCCACAAACACGCCGCCCGAGTAGCTTACTGTAACGTAGGGAACACAGTCTAAGTAACCCTAGCCTTAATAATTCTCGCTATACTCCCATATTGAGTCTATCCAGATACAGTAAGAGGTCGCGTCAGCCGACCTTTCGGCGACCTATATAACCCTGTGCGAAAGCAGACTATTGCGGCATGGTAAGCCGAGCCCTGATTGGTCAATTCGATAAGTAGGCTGACGCGAGCCATTACTACACCTAGCTAGACTCAATATGTGAGTATAGTGAGTGTTATTATAGGTTTACTTGTAGAGAACACAGCAAATTGCAGAACATCCTGTTACTTGGTCTGAACTTAAAAGGGCAGTCCTATCGGTGTATATTTATGGAAAAAAAACTAAATTCAAGGTGACATCCACGTTTAAACATATGTGTTATAAGTAGATTATCATTAAAAAACCCAGTTGAAACATGTAACTGAGGGTGGTTGATAAAGATTTACACTAGTGGTCCGAACAAATGTAAGAATTCTGAGTTACCTCCCTTTGACCGAACTTGGGTAGTTCTTCATAATTATGTTGGGAGTCAACCACTTTGAATAAACAAGCTCGTCTGCCAAACAAGTGATGTTTTTAATCTGGCGGTGTTGCCTGACTCGGCCCGAAAAAGTACAAGAACCTTACCTTGTTACATTTTTTCACTATCTAAATGGCATTTATCTTTTGAATACAATTACTATATCGGGACTTCTCACAAACTAACAGATCCGTAACCAATCCTGCTTCATCATCCTGTTTGTATCAAATAGAGCCCTGTCTACACTTTCTATCTCTATACATGCACTAGCTGAGTTAACTTAGCTTGATTACGTTCTCTCTAACGTTTCCACTACATCAGCGGGGCTATCTATTTTAGCTACATATGCACTGAATCGCTTGCAGCTGTTTCTTGGTTAATATTAATCATTCACGTCATTTTTTCAGCGTATAAAACATCGTTTTGCATGGCGCCTGAAGCATTTAATCTCAGACTCATTCGTCCTCTTATCCAGGTACTGTCATTATTGCTGGAGTCATTCTACAGGCTTGTTGGATAAAGTCACACGAGAAATTGCTGTGATGGATATATGGGTATTGCTATAATTTGGGTATTAATTTGATTACTGAGAGTTCATGGTAAAATATTCTCGTATGTCTTCTAAAAATGCACTTATAGGGGCAGTAGCACGTGTTTAGGGGAATATATGGTGATGTCAGGAAAATGAAATTAATGGTTCCAATTGAAAGACAGTGTATTTAAACTCAATGGAGCAGTAATAATTCAAATATATAACGTAAAGTTTAGCCATGCTATTTCGTTTTCTTACACAAAATTAATTAAAGGTGTTCACACAAAATGGCCGCCAATGAATTTGATGTGAATCTTCATACTTTGTCCCCTGACTATGGATGATTGGTATGTGTAATGAGATTTTTGACACTATCAAAATAATACATTTAGCATTAACTTACAATTATCAGTGAAAATTCTAAAATATAAAATTATTAAAAAATTTGCTACTGCTCCTTTAAAGAGCTCTAAGTAAAAGTCTATTACACATAACATTAATATGTGACACATTGAGTGCGTACACGCTATTTTCCATGTACTTCAGTGTGTAAGATGTCTAGCAGTATCATTGTGTATCAATGATGTATCGCCCTGCCTCTGACTGCCACTAAACTGAAATTGAGTTTGTTGTAGGGACAATACACGGATTTGACTTTTGAACCGGACAACAAATGTGTAAAATTATAAAACTAGTCAATTCGTCAACCGCCTTGGAAAACGGTGATTTTTCTACAGATATGTTTGGTTAATCTTAGAATCATCATCCTAGAAATGAAATTTGATGATAAAGCAAGGCTGTTTAAACTATATCTCCAGAAAGGACATTTACCATCTGTCATTTGGTCTCGGACCGCCATAATTTTCTTATCGGTGTTAGTCTGAGCGAGGCGGGCTCCCGAATCCTGGCATTTCGTTACGGCGTCCTCTTTCTTCTCAACCTGAACCACCAGCTTGAAGCAGAAGCGAATTGTCCCGTCATATGCAAAGGTATTAGGGCAACCTGGAAGTACATACAGAGAAAAAACGTTTCAAATTTATACAGATATGGTCAATACCTACTTTCAACACTTCAGTTAAAGAAACTTATATGGCGACTCCCATTGGAATTATTCGAACTTCTCTCTGTAGCTACTTGTAACTGGCTGAACTTTCGATGGAAGTGTTCAAACTTCGTAAAGAGAAAAACACTTTCTAAATTTCAATACCTTCTTTCAAGTACTTACAACCCTCTATTGATGAAATATCCACCAAGACGTTGCTGTTGTTGTTGTTGTTGCTGTTGCTGTTGCTGTTTCCAATTCCAATGACATACGTTCCAGAATGTAATATAAGCTGTGAACAACTTTCGACACTAAATTGTACAAGTTACTGTGCATGTTCCAATTTCGTTCAGAGGAACATATTTGCTACATCTTAACATTTACAGAAAATAAATACTCTCACATGTTCTAGTAACAAAAGAGACCACTGCCTTCTTCCAAATTCCTTCTGAGATATAAATGTTTCTAATTGCATAAATGCATTTAAAAATTTTCAATGGGTAAATGCTTACTTACTTTTTATTAGATAGTTTTAAAATATTCCGTGAATAAACACTCCATCGTTGAAGTAACCACTATTCAAATTTTCCAATTTTATTCAGACGTGCGTACGTTTCTATTTGACAATGGGCAAAGCACACCATAATGTTCGAAGTACACCTCTTTCAGTACACGTTTTCCAATTCCTTTTTAAGAAACACCCGTTCCATTTTCATCATTTGTGTTAATAATAATAATAATAATGTGCATACTTATATTGCGCCTTTTCCACGTCCTAAGACATACTCAAAGCGCTACATTATTACCCCGAAGGAGTGTACTTTCACAACTGCTACTAAGCGTTAATCATGACCAGGTCAGTACATCCAATTTTCAGGTACCCATTTTAACAGCTGGGTGGACTGAGTGCAATGTGGATGAAGTGCCTTGCCCAGGGACACAACACAGGATGAGACCCAAGTCATAAATGTTTGGTGTCTCCACCGGGATTCGAACCCGGGTCTCTGGCGTGAGAGGCCAGCATGCTAACCACTACACCACTGTGCTCCACAATAGATACCTGTAACACTATTTGATGAATGGGAAGATCCACCTTTATCGTAACCAGTTCAATAGCGTTCAGAAAGACAGATGTGTCAAAGATAGAAGGTATTGTATTATATATTTATACATCATAAAATCTGACGTAAGTGACGTTCAGGACGTGGTTGAAGTTATGATTTGCTTCTCAGATTCTTCAGAACCACCAAATAACAAGAGCTTTGCGTATTTGATATTAAAGATGCTGTATCATGCTTGCAATATTTTAAAAAGTATTTTTAATGTATTCGTTGTATTTTAAGAAAAAATTTGCGACCAACCTAGGGAAAATCGGACCAAAATTCATTAAATATGAGATAATTTACCAAAATTACGGAAACGGTAGCCAATATAAAAGCGAATCAAGGGTGGCCATCTCACAACTTCCGGTCTCTTAACATACGCTTGAAATCCGTCTTTGTCGCGCACGACTAGATTTTCTTTTCTTTTTCTCCGAATAAGGTATTCGTCGCTGCCAAAGTTGATACCCATCGAACTCGAATACGCTAGTTGTGACACGGTGTAAATCCTACACGCGTAATGATTACGCACCGAAATCGGGTTCGTTAAATGCTATGCCCTTTCTACAAGGCGTTAGCCGGAGGTTTTAAACGCTTAAATTTGCGGGTGTTGAATAACAATGAATCCCGGAAATTTTACAAACGCAACTATTTATCGATATTGTAACATGACCGTTAGTTATAAACATTTTAAGAGCGAACTCTATTTTTGCGTAGGGAACTCTGAGTTGAAAGGATCTAACGACTGATCCATTATTGTTTTAGGTGTTCGCAGCTATAAAGAAGAAGGAATTCCAAGTGTTATAGACATTAAAATAGTGTCCTTATATTGCTAACCAGTTGCACTCATAACGTTGAGATCTTATAGTTTTCACTGTGACATTTACGAGGGTGAAAACAGTTATATAATTCCTAAACTAACAGGAACAACCCCGACTTAACAAATATCTTAAACTCGCTTAGACCATTGTGACGGTGACGTGATCATTATGACGTCATAACCGTTGGCCTTTGTGACGTCGTGCCATGGGAACGGCATTCGAAAAAAACCGGCCGCATGGCACAAGGCGGCAAATTAGGATAAACTTAGCCAATTAAAAAAGTTTAGTTACATAAAACTAAAGCAAATAGAAAAGGATTTTTGGCATCTGCGGGAATGCGCAAGTTAGAAAATGACAGCAACAACAGTAAAATGTGAATCGGGCACGAATATTGGGAGAATCAGAACATTTTAATGTTGAGGCGGACCAAATAATGTATCCTTTCGCGGTGATTCGCCTCAGTCAATTTGCGGGTGTTCATTGCCATTTAACACTGGGAAATCCTTCGAATCAACCAATCAGAAACGAGTATTTACCGAAGTCATGATACAATGTGTAATCAATCATGGTTTAAAAAGTGAAAATTGAATACGATGCCAATATCTTATCAATTTATCTAGTATAACATTCTCAATAAAATGTCTATATTTTCCACTCACTTTTTATAGGAATTTCACAGACTGGTTCATTGGCGAAAGCACAGTTCGACTCCTGCAGATGTAAGTCGTTGAAATAACTTATTTCTGAGCAAAGCCACGACTTGTAATAGGGATCCTTGGTAAACACAGAGGGAGAGGCGACGGTTCCGTCCCCCCATCTGTGAACCTCCTGACTGCCGGATGGGTAGCGATCCACAATGTCGGACTGGAATATGTCCACCCAGAAATACCACCCGTAGTAGGTATTGTAATCTGGAGTAAAGAAATTCAGGTTTAACGAAGGACAGAAGTAGTTCCAATAAACAGAAACTAGATCAAAGACAATGTTGTTAAAAGTAAGTCTTGAATACCTACACCCAGAAGTAAAAGGACAAGTTTACTGGATTAAAGACTATCTGATTAAAATGAGTCTGTAATATTTTCACGCAGAGGTAACAGACGTAATAATTTGAATCAAAAAGTGTCTGGTAACATGAAGCCTGGAATATGTTTCAAGTTAAATGAAGGCTGGAATATATTTACAGAAAGTGCCAGGAGCAGTTATCTGGATAAAAGACAATCTGGTTAAAGGGGCAGTAGCACGTTTTTTGAAAATTATTTCATATTTTAATTTTTTCACTGACAACTGTACGTTAATGCTAAATTATTTTGACAGTGTCAAAAAACTCAGGACACAAACCAATCACCCATAGTTAGAGAATAAAATATGAGGTTTCACATAAAGTCCATTGGCTGCCATTTTTATGTGAACACCTTTAACTCATTTTGTGTAAGAAAAAGAAATCGCATGGCTGAACTTTACATTATATGTTTGAATTATTCCTGCTCCATTTAGTTTAAATACATTGTCTTTCAATTGGAACCACTAATTTTCATTTTCCTGGCATCACCTTAGATTCCCCCTCAAAACGTGCTACTGCCCCTTTAAGAGCTCGCCTGGACTAGTCCACGTGGAAGTATCAGAAGAAGTAATCTGGAGCAAAGAAATCGGGCTAATTGTGCTCACTGCGTATGTCTGTAATTTGTCCAATCACAACTAAAAGAAAAATTAGTATTTATAAAAGCCAATCTGGTAAAGCTCATCGAAATGAGCGAAGTCTGTCATCACTGAGCACAATTGGTGACTCCGTATTTGAAAACTGGAGCTCAATCTCCAAGAAACGAATTGTTTAAATAGCTCTGCGGGTTTGCTTTATCGTGAATGGTTGAGTGTGAGTGTGACGTCGGGTATTACATGTCTTTTAAAGGGGCAGTAGCACGTTTTTTGAAACTTTTATATTCTAAATTTGTCACTGATAATGGTACGTTAATGCTAAATGTATTATTTTGATAGTGTCAAAAATGTCATAACACAAATCAATCATCCATAGTTAGAGGATAAAGTATTAAGATTCACCTAAAATCCATTGGCTGCCATTTTTTTTTAACATCTTTAATTCATTTTGTGTAAGAAAAAAGAATCGCATGGCTGAACTTTACATTATATATTTGATTTATTACTGCTTCATTTAGTTTAAATACATTGTCTGTCAATTTGAACCATTAATTTTCATTTTCCTGACATCACCTTATATTCCAACTTAAAACGTGCTACTGCCCCTTTAATGCTTGAATGTTTGTCTAATAGACTATTTTACTTGGTGCAATACAGCTGCGTATCTTATCGTATCTTGTTCACTTGCTTTTGATCTTAGTGCAAATATGATGTTATTTGGGTTTCGTTTTGACGTTCATAAAATAATTCCAGGATCACTAACAAAAGATCATCAATTGTCCATGTATAAAATAACCATTCCCAAACCATATTTCAGGATCGTCTCGTCACTGGTGCTGCATGTCAATATTTGGCATGGTTAAATAGACAGATGGGGTCATATTTGTGAAATTCGGATTTTCTTAAATTTCGATTAAAATTATCCATGTAAACTTTGAAGGAAAAAAATTATCAGTTACGTTGCCTTAGCGCAGAGGAACACCTTTTAATAAAATCTAAAGCTGTTGATCACTTATGCAGGATTTGTAGAGCAAAATAGAAATCAGTGTTTTCGAATTTGACCCCTGGTCACTTCAATGACCTGCCAAATTTGTCAAAGCCATCTGTTAGGTATGACATACTAATATGTTAACGTAAACTGAATCATAATTTATGTAGCGAAATTTCATCATTATGGGTTTCGTTTTCACAATGTTAATATGCCTCAAAGACGTTAGAAATTAAATGATATTTGCAGAAGAATACGAAGATAAGTGGAGAAACTTAAAGTGACACAGAGTATCTTTCTTAAAATTTTATTTGGTTTTGATAAGCTACAAAATATCTAATATGCTGATTGAAGTTCATATCTCATCACTGGACTTACAAATATATCCATTTATGCATAATATCTCTAAAATGCTCTATTTTATGGAAAAATCAAGAAAGCATCCCACATACGTTTAATATTCGAAATTATGCATACAATTAATCTACCTATTAGTTACAATAGGCTACCTAAAAAACACTATCGAATCGAATATATCTTCCTGTCAGCTTATGACAAGGATTCAAAATTACGTTTAGCGAATTTGCGCGCGCCACTCGATCAAAATCCCGACTTTGAATGGCCGTACTTTCGCACTTTCGTACTTTTCAGTAACAGTTAGTGGTTCCCGAAGTTATAACACCGATTTCAAAATTTGACATACATGTATGTGATCATATCAACACACTGTGTGTCTTTTTAAAGGGGCAGTAGCACGTTTTTAGGGGGAATATAAGGTGATGTCAGGAAAATGAAAATAAATGGTTCCAATCTTTAGACAATGTATAAAAACTAAATGGAGCAGTAGTAAATCAAATATTCAATGTAAAGTTAAGCCATGCGATTCATTTTCTTACACAAAATGAATTAAAGGTGTTCACACAAAAATGGCTGCCAATGGATTTTATGTGAATCCTCATACTTTGTTCTCTGACTGCAGATGATTGGTTTGTGTTATGAGATTTGTGATACTATCAAAGTAATACATTTAGCATTAACTTATAGTTATCAGTGAAAAATTGAAAATATAAAATAGTCAAAAAACGTGCTACTGCCCCTTTAAGATACGCAGCTGTAGAGGGATGCTAATTGATTTTCCACGGATCATCACTCCTCCATGCATTCTCCACTACAAACATTAAACATCAACTAACCTCGAACACTTCTCGATTTTCGTTAAAAGATTTAAAAGAACTAAATTTTGTTAATTTTCCCAATAAACACCTTTAATTAGCCTTTCATTATGACAGCTTAATTATCGGCTGTGAAGAACCCACCTGGGTTAGGGGCCATAAAACATATCTTTTTTACACCAAATGCTTAGTAGTGTTACAACGTCAAATGATTTATCTAACTGAGTGGAAAACATTTTCTGAAAATCGTTAATTATTGTTTTTTTTCCCTGTGGTATTGTTACGATAGATGTATAGATAACGAGACTGATTCTGGTTATGACGTCACAAAATGGGGGCGTGACCAGTCATGCATTCACTTGTTTGTTGTCAGATAGGTCTAAGCGGCCCATCAAAAGTGGCTTTCAAAAACGGCTTTCATTACCAAACTAAACATATTTGAGTAGCCACCTTTGACGCACAAGACAATATTGAAGTTGAAGTTTATGTCATAGCCAACATCTGCACAGGTTTGTTATCCTGATCGGTAAGGAGAATTTCAACCTTCGAAACAAAGTGCCTTGGATGTAATTAGAAATTTTAGATTAATAAATGGTGGGACTCGAACGGCTATAATGTCACTCGGCTACGGATCCATAGCATCTTTTTGACATTGTGTTGTGCATTGCTTGTATTGTGATTTTTTCTATATTTACATTCATATATGAAATAGTGTTTTTCTATATCAATGGAAGGAAAGAAGTATTCAGTTTTAAAAGGCGCTCATCATAAATATCCTATTGCTTTCGTTCGGTAAGGACACGTTATCCTACAGAGTGTTTAAGACATAAATTGGATACAAGTATTAAAAACATTGTACGAGTATAAGACAATTTGAAATAATACCCACATTATCATACGTTATGGCAATAAATTTGCTCGGGCTATGCCCCCGCGAGTTTATTTGCTATGTACAACCGATCGGTACTGAGTTATTATTTATTTCATATATATAGGTATATATTTTTGATTATGGACGCAACCTACGTATTGTTAAGTATTTTTTCACTGCCAGCATTTTCTCATGTGTGTTGAGTACTGCCAATCTTGCGTTTTCATAGTTGCTTTCGCAACTTGTGATACTGTTGTAGAACGAGTACATCGGTCCCGATTGCGAATAGAGACACAGGTTCGCTTCCTTCATATAAGTGAACGGATGGACACAGGCAGTAGCTGGAAATATAAAGAAAGAAATAATTATACCTGATTAAAAATTTGATTTTTTAGAATTCCTCTTGTCAGTTGACATCACTTGATTGAAATATACACATATATATTAGATATGTACACTGACCGCTACTATTCGTGACCCGTCACGTGACTTGTCATATGACCGCCACTGTCCGTTACTGCCATTTACATAAATTGTTCAAATAGGAGATCCTAATTAACTTTTTTTTTACTAGTATAAAAACTCGAGAACGATACAAAGACACAATTTCGGTATAATAAAACACTGAATTATTCATAGTGACGTCATTTTGTGAAATACAAAGACTACCGGACCTGACCTCTCGGTTGTCTGACTTGGCCTTTGTCTGTAACCTCAGTGAGGTGAGGTCAGACCGCCGAGGTCTTACCTCTTGTCTAGATTTATCACTTTCACCAGAAACCATATTCTATATATGGTCTCTGCTTTCACTGAACACCATAATGGAATCGAATTTTCAGCAAGTGTAAATTTACAGCATAAGAGGTGAAAATACATGAAAAGAAGAGAAAAAGCCGAATTAACTGCTGAAAGTTTCATACCATCTTTTTGATATTGATCAGAACTTTTTAATTTCATTGAAACGTTATCTCTAGAGTACACATGTTTTAAATATTCATAGGCAATTCTTTTACTTGATAATCATTACCCAAATATTATCAATATGTTTTTGATATTTGTTTTTACTTTCTAGATAAGTCGTCCTGATCAAAGATATATCATATCGCATTAGTTGTTAGTGTTCAATTGAAATAAAGTTAATGCTGAAAGACTACGCTGACATATATCATATCGTTGAATCCATCGTATGATATACATACGCTTGCATTCGCCAGATACATCCTTCTCAAAACCCTCCCTGCATGTGCACGTGAAAGACCCATGGGTATTGTAGCAGTCGAGGTCAAGGTCACCGCAGGCTGAGTCTGCGCATTCGTCCTGGTCTGAAACATTGAGCGTGGGTGTAGAGGATTTCACCATTACCAACTTTTTATGAATGTAGAAAAAGAAGGGCCTTGTCATTCAATTATTGCAGGGGTGGGCCGAGTCTTAATGTGGTTTGCCCATACCGAAGCTGCCCGGACTAGATTTTATTTGTGAAGTGTGTGCATTTTTCATAGTTATCTCACAAACCAATGTATACGAAACTTAGGAAGTCTGAAGAGTTTACGCTTAACCTTTCACAATCTAAAGAAAAATGTCTTCTTCTTGAATACCAGTTTATAGGTGGTGCCTATCTCTGAAGGATGATTAACTCTTGTTCTTTTGAGAATATGACATCAAAGACTCAACATATTTGAAATTGAAAACCTTACATAATATGATGAATTCAAATTCAGTGTATACTGCCTATTGCCTGGCAGTTTTAGTTTTCGGCATGCAATTTTCTGCTCATTAATCGTATCTTCCAATTTAAAATATAATTTTGGGTCGAATCTATCTGCATGGTATTTTTTAGAAGACTTGAACATGTCTGTTCTATTTACAGCACCCTTTAGTGTTACATTATAAGAAGACTTATATCGGGTTAATGATTAAGTTAAGTTCAATAATGAATCTGAATGTCATCTATTTCATAAGACATGTCAACGTCAAGTCAATTTACAAATACTAAAAATATTTTTTTTATCGGGTTGGACCTTATATGTGATCTGAAGTCCGGTAAAGGAGCGCAGTTCTGACGGAGTTACAGTATTTGATAAAGGAAAGTGTAAAGTTCGGAGATTGACCGAACCCAACGTATGTTTGCCCGAAGTGTACAAAATCTACATGTCCGATCGTCCACACAGGCAACTGTCCAAAATCTTGGACTAGGGTCCATGCAGGGATATATTGATAAACTCAAGCTATCGTTGTTGTGCAGATTATTCAATTATAATAGTGATTGTGTTCATAAACATATGTTTCGTTTCAGATTTGGACAATATATCGTAAATAATGTGTGCAAATCCTCAGTGACTCATGACCTCCTGATTATACTGCAGAAATATGAACTCTGGTCATATGTTGAGGACTTTTTCAGAGCTGGGACGTTTCCAAATAAAGCTACATGGAAACGGATAGTTTATAAAACCATTGCAGAATATGAACGGTTCCAATGGAAACATGTTCTTAGCAATATTCCAGAGATGTTCGATATGCTGAAATACATTCTGAACTGACATCACATAGACTGTGGGGTATGTGTGAGCTATTTGACATGAATATAAAAAAGTGTGTTTAGTCTCATCAAGCTCGGTGTTCTACCTATAACACCAGGTATGTGTCTGCTGTGTGAGAACACAACTAGTGACATAGTCGCCCACCAATTGCTGCACTGTGAGAAACTAACCAGAGAACACAATACTCTATGTGAACAGCTGTGTGACATTCTCCCAATTGATGACTACTTGAACTTTGACGACTGCTGTGAAGAAATGAAAATACAAACTCAAATAATAGACCAATTTGGACTTGACGAATGGGCAGCGATGATAAACATTTTTGCCAGTAATACAAATTCATGGCACCTGAAATCTGTATTGCACCTGTAGCTATTGTATGAATATAAATAAAAAAATTCTGTGAAATGTATGTTGTGTATCTCTAACATGTGACTTTGTGTATACTCTTCATTGTTATGGAGGAAATAAAGACAATTCATTCATTCATTCATTCTCTTATGAAATACTATGAAAAAAAACCCAAACGGCCTGCTAAGTGCTTTGTGATGGCTAGCTACAAGGATCTGGGAACAATAATTTGACAGACAAAAACAGAACTCACTCTGAAATAATTGTTGCTTGGAAAATATAATCTGTGCACATGTGCTTATATTGAGAATATGTCATTACATATGTTTCATCTTATTGGGAATTTAAGGAGAAACGTGGTCTTCAGAATGCTTTTTCCGATTGTCACTTTGAGGTGACTTCAATGACGTTTGATTTTATTAAATGAATCTTGTTTTAATGAAATCAAATCCAAATGAAAAGTGCCTTTTATTAAAAACAACAATTTCATTTTCATCTTGCCAAGGACAATTACGAGTTAAGGAGTTCTGAATATGGTAAAAAAAATAAGAATAGAAATGAATGAATGAATGAATACTTTTGGAATTCTTTTGAAATATATATAAATATGTATGAAAAGTTTCACATGTATTTGGGCAAGTTTATTGTTCATTATAAAGTGTGTATGTGTATATCTAGAAATACACAGATATACCTACATTGCATACGTATAAGTTACTAAGACACATTCAAACTTGCTAACATACATTGAATTCGCATGCAAATGTATATATGGACGTACAGGCACTAAATGACTTATGTCCTTTTTTTTTTGGTTACTTTTTTACTTGTCATAAGCGTGTGAGTATGAATGAAGGGTTGAATGAATGGTTGGATGAATGATTGGATGAATGAATGATATGGTAGTATGTATCTATGGAGGTAATGTGAGTATGTTTGTATCAAATTCGGTGTTTCAGTAGGTTTGTCTTTGCAAATTTGTTGTTCATATTTTGAAATTTCAACAGAGGACCCACAGTAAATATCTTATCTATCAAATAACCAAATCTTAAAAACAAATTTGCTTGAAAATTCAACCTTAATCATCGTGAAAATTCAACCTAATATCTTAAAATTAAACATTACATCTAGAAATTTCAACAACAGTATCTGGAATTTCAAAATAAGTGTCTTGAAATTTCAAGAAAGGATCTTAAAATTTCAACATGAATGTCTCGAAATATCAACATAAGTGTCTTGAAATTTAAAGAAAGGATCTTAAATGTCAACTAGAAATTTCAAGAAAAACAACAGCTGGCCTTAACATACCACCGTGCTGACATGCCAACGTATTTACTGTAGACAAGAGTTCAGGTAACGGATCGATAACAAGTCGATATATTGATAACAAAGAGATTTTATCTTTCTGTAACTTGGTCTTCGTCCAGCTGCTTTGCTCGTGTCTGACGCTATGCATTTCACTTGGTAACTTAAACGCCAAAACGTGGCTCTCTTGTCAGCAATAATGAAGCGGTTGTTCGTGTGAACGATTTTGCAATGTCTTTTTCATTTGCATCTTACATTAAATATGCTGTATCATACTTGCAAGCGGTTCAGGATGAAACTTAGCTATTGAGAAATGAAATACATCACTTTGTAGAAAAATCTTTCGTCGAAATTTTGATATCATATTTTGATTGTTTAATCAACAGTAACATACTTATTTCGACGCTTCAAGCACAATATCCTTCGTAGAAATATGTAGAAAGGGCATAGCATTTAACGAACCCGCTTTCAGTGACGTAATCATTATGCTTGTAGGATTTACACCGTGTCTCAACTACCGTAATTGCGTTCGATGTGTATCAACTTTGACAGCAACGAATACTTAAATCGGAGAAAAAGAAAAGAAAATCTAGTTGAGCGCGACAAAGACGGTTTTCAAGCGAACATTTAGAAACCGGAAGTTGTGAAATGGCCACACTTGATTCGCCCTTATGTCGACTGCCGTTTCGGTATTTTTTGGTAAATTATCTCCTTTTTGATGAATTTTAGTCCGATTTTCTCAAGGTTGGTCGCTAAATCTTTCTAAAAATACAACGTATACATTAAAAATACTTTAAAAAATATTGCAAGTATGATATAGCATCTTTAATGAAAATATATCCCACACTGTATATGCGAACATGGCTCGATCAAATATCACCGCTTCCAGTTATTGGCTAAAATTTCAATATTGAAAGGGATACATCACTGTAATTGATTAACAGTGTGTGAAGTTGCACAAGAGTTCAGCAGCCATTTTCAGGTGTTTTCTAAACTGTCAGGTCAGGTTATTTGTTAAAAATCAATTTCCTTTTTTTGATATATGTTATCGTAAAATAATTTCTTTACTTTTGTAATTTTACATTTGAGAAGCTACCGTATAGAGGATGGAAGATACGTTCCTACAAAAAAAGTTATTAGTCGTGTTTCCATGGAACCTGCAAAATTGTAATCGAAATGTATATCTAACCCATGCAAGGCATCTAGGGATCATGGTAGATATATGTACGAAATATGATTGAGTCAGCAAATTTGGTTTAGGAGATATACTCTGGACAAATCATAGGGAATGAACAAAGATGAAATTTTAGCTATCTCGGTTGTCATACATGTATAATGAATTTTAAGAATGTAATGTCATGGTACAGTAATACAATGAATAAACATTCTCTGTATGAAGCAACTTTCGGGATAAATTAATCACTAGAATTCATTTAAATACGCACTGTTAGGTTACCGATACACATCTAAAATTATCCTAAAAAATCCCCCAACATTTTTTATGTACTTCAGAAAAGTCCTACATGTAAAGCTGCACCTCGAAAGTTTGTTTATCTAAGTGTTTATCTTAGTACAAATATGATACCATACTCTTTCTTACATAAGTTTATGTTTAAAGTTTAATGAACAATAAAATGAGGACATAACAAAATCTTTTATTTTATGAAGTGTTATATATTAAACCTATAGATGCGTTTCTCAAATTTATGATAAATGCGGACCAGGGTTCTTAATATTTTGATATGATGATGATAAAGAGATTTCATCTTTCTGTTACACGCCACCTGGTCTTGAACGAGCTTGTTTGCACTTGTCGCAAGGTGTACATTTCACTTGGTGATTTGAACGCCAAAAACGTGACTTACAAAAGCGTGATAGCTTTAAAATCTATAAAACAATATCAAATCACCGATAACAGCGTGCCCTCCAATGTTAGCTCTCTGCACTGTACGTCTATTGAAGAAACCTGTTTTATCACAGTTATTTATTACAGAGCATCACCACGATTTTACATGGCAAGTGCGAGTCCACTTGGTGGGGATATCGTATGATAATATGAATGGCGGTGAAATACTGAGATCTATCAATGAAAATGAATGGGTTAATACCGGTTTTTATAGACCAGTCAATACCTGTTTTATAGACCCGAGGAAAACTATATTGACTGAGGACGAAGTCCGAGGTCGATATTGTTTTCCTCGGGTCTATAAAACAGGTATTGATCGAATTCACCAGTCCATAATTGATTTACTATGTCTCGTTAAAAAACCGAAAATATTTATAGAAAACTACAGCAATTAGCGGCATTTGGCGAGTTGATTGTTGGCAAGAAAGAGTCAATATCACTTTTAGTCGGACTCGGGGTCACAGGGGTCAAGTCAGTATCACTTTCTGTCGACTGTCATGTGTCCATTTCTCGACCAATCGGATTGCCGGAAAATTACGTTCACATAATAAACCGTGTTATCAGGCACTAGTGACAATAACAATAGAACGTGTTGACAGTCACTTGTGACTGATAACAACAATGGCCTGACGTCATCGAACAATGCTCTGACGCAATGACACGCTCATGACGTCATGTTGTTGCTTAGGCGACAGGTTCTCTTTGGTGCCGACTCAACGTAAATGCGCTTCATGCGGAAATGCAAAGGAATATATGAATGACAACTTATTTGTTCATTGTATGCCACGTTTTGACACAGATTGTTTTTACTGTGTACTGTACTATTTACTTATATATATATGTACCTACTTCATCACTCTTCCTCTGCTTAAGAACGACACAAGAATCTGTGTCGAAACAATGAGCAAAGAAGTTGTCATCCATATATTCCTCTGCATTATTGTTATTCCAACTTCTAAAATTCCTCTCAAAGAAGTTACTAAAAAAAGAAGACTTATTTTTCATATAAACGTTTTATACAATCGAGTTCGTCTGAGGTAGAATTGTTTCTCTTTAATATCAATCTATCTATGAATGTGACTAACACCTATCCATTTAAAATTACTCACTTCAAAACTTCATGTAGAATCAGGTAGATGGTATAACATTAGAATAGAAGAGAGATTATATCTGTACTCTGTAAAAAATCAATCGGTGATGAGGCCCATATCATTTTCTATTGACCATTTCTTTACGAAGTAAGAGATTAATTATTACCTGACTATTATTGTAAATATCCATCTTTAGATTTAAGAAATAAAGTTCGCTCTACCCCAATGTGTTTTGTAATAAAGTATAGTTTTGCCCTGAAATATTATAGTTAAAGCACGAGGACGGTAGTCCGAGTGCTTTAACGTTGTAATAGTTCAGGGCAAAACTGTACTTTATTACAAAACACATTGGGGTTGAGCGAACTTTATTTCTTTTCTAAGATACCAAACCTATTTGCAGGGAAGTATAAACATTCTTATAATTTCAAATTAAAATATTGTTAAAAATTATATATCCATGAACAGGGCTAACTGCTGGCTATTCCATGTTTAGAACTCACCCCCTAATTCAAAAATATTGTTTATTGGTGAAACAGTTGATTATGTTAATGTAGCAGTTTTATTTTCTCATTTATAAAGTTTAAAAATTTATTCTCTTGTTATTTTTTCATTGTTCAAACAAAACAAAAATATAAGACAACTCATGTTTAATAAAACGTTACTTTTGAACAGTCAAGTTGTGCGATCATGCAGTGCGGGCCACACTGCCCATATAAGGCTTATCACGTGATTGACATTCCACAAAGAATTATGGGTATTGTTTGTCAGGAAGAGTGGTAGATCTATCATTTTTTTTAGCTGTTGTCATAAAAGTTGAAGTTGATGGTACCACCGCTAATATTAGCTGACTGTGTAAACCATGAAAATGAGTACAAACTGTATTGGCACGTTGCTTGGCAGAGACGGTTGACGTGTGTCAACGTCACAAATGCTACGGGGCGCCGTGACCTGACGTGGAATGTCAACGTGGTCACTCAACAAGCATGTCGGAGGCACAGCATTGGTCGCAACGTTGTTCCCCTGTTAGATGGAGTTGTTATGAAGCATTTCAACGACTGCTCATAGGCCTACCTGTGACCAGTGACGGACATGATACCAAGGGCCCAAACCTAGGCTTCGGAAAGTTTGGTTGCTGCCGTCGCACGAACACATTGGTTCGTGTAGATTTTAGGCTACAGCTGATCAATATGGTTGCCATTATATTTTTAAGAGTGCACTCGCCCATTGCCGACTGTGTAAATAAAACTCAGCCACTCGACAAAACTCTCCGCTAAACGAAATTCATCGCCATTTGACAATAAAGTTTATTTTATCTTAATATTATTGATAGGGATGCGCCATGTTGATTGATATAACCGTGATCAAAGGTTACCATGGACACGCGTTATTACGAGGGGCAGCGGGGAAGAGCGGAAAGCGTCATTCAATTGTTACGTCATGTAAAAACTAAACCTGTATTATCTGATAAAGCACCTTTTTTCGATTGTTCTAACCGCCAGGCATCTTAGAAAATGTTATATCATTAATGTCATGTGAGCATAAAGCACTTCAGTTGAAATTATGCAATTACGTCAAAACCTGTCAATGTATGCTCCTATAAACAAACCTGTATATTTGTATTGTTTCTCTATGTCACGTTTTGTGATCTTCATGAGAATAAACCATTCATTTCATTATAAATCTCGTCACTAGCCACTTTGGGCATGCGCAGAACAGCTTTTGTCGTTTATGGTGTAAAGGACAGATTCAGGCTGTCGGAATGAGCAGCCTAAACCTGCGCACTTCGATAAGAACTAACTTCGTCATCAGAAGACCTTTCAAACCGACTTTTTCTAATATTTGAAAGTATTGTCTGTGCAAACAAATCAACAAGGGTAAAAAAACAATCAGATGATACATTGTTTGATATTGATCTCTTGATCCAGACATATATAATTACTGCTTAAGTCGGGATATCTATTTTGTTATGTTGACAACCTGAAAAACTATCTGCCTGTGTCGAATTTTAGCTTCATCTCGAAATTAGCAGCGAGGACAGTAACAGACCGTCCATGCAAACACCTCGACCACCATAACCTCCTTAAAAATGTTCAATCTGCATACAGAACAATCTTTTCGACGGAAACCGCTCTTTTGAGACTCCTGAATTACCTACGCATGGGGGTTGATAGAGGTAATATGGCCCTACTTGTCATGTAAGATCTTAGCTCAGCCTTAAATACAATCGACCATGATTGCCTAATGTTTCGACTGAAGAGTGAATGTCACGTAGATGGTAAAGCACTGGATTGGTTAAGATCATGTCTTTCTCACAGATAGCAAACTGTTCTTATTGATGGATTTCTGATCCCCATGAAATTTTGTGTGGTGTACCCCAAGGATCAGTACTGGGTCCGATATTATTCAACTTATACATAAAGTCTTTGGGCACAATCACTCATAATCATGAAGTTCAGCGCCATCAATATGCTGATGATTCGCAGCTGATGAAGATATTCCCGGCTGATAACCCAAGTGTAAGTGCAACAATTCAAACTCTGCAAAATTACTATGATGACGAGAAGACATGGATGTCCAAACACCGACTCAAACTGAATGATGAGAAAACTAAGTGTCTCCTTGTTGGATCAAAATCAAAGGTCAAGAATGTCAACCTACAGTCAATCACATTTGGACAATCAATCATTTAAATAACATCTTCTGTGAAAGATGTCGGTGTCATCCTTGATCCTGAGCTCACTATGACAAATCATGTGAATCACCTAACGAAAGTATCCTTCCTGCAGCTAAGAAATATTGGCAAAATAAGGAAATATCTGACGACAAAATCGGCTACAGTTTTTGTTCTCTCACTGGTCATGTCAAAGTTGGACTATTGTAATAGCCTGCTTGTTGGTACCCCCAAAGTCTGTTACTACTAAACTCCAACGAGTTAAAAACACTGCTGCCGGGATTGTTTCAAAATGTCACAAAAATGACCACATTACACTCGTGCTTCAACAACTTCACTGGCTACCTATTCAGGGGAGAGTCATTTTCTAAATACTGTGCCTGACTTACAAGTGTATGAACAATGATCCCCCAGCATACCTCTATGATCTCCTACACCAGAATACAGTGTACCAAAAGGATCTGTACTGGGTCCGATATCATTCAACTTATACATAAAGTCTTTGGGCAAAATCACTCATAATCACTCATAAGAAATATTGGCAGTGCCTGACTTACAAGTGTATGAACAATGATGCCCCAGCATACCTCTATGATCTCCTACACCAGTATATACCTAACCGAGCCCTGCGTTCACAATCACAAAGTCTCATCACAGTGCAAAGAGTCAAAACCTCCTCATTTGGACAACGTTCATTTGCTTTTCGTGCTGCCACCTACTGAACGCTATTCCTCTTGAATTGCGACTTAGACCAGTAGCCATTTGCCAAAAGGCAGCTAGAAATAGGAGTAACCCCAACCGGAGGTATAGCAAGACCATACCTGTTTTTTATTGTTCCTGGATATATGTTGCTCAAGAAAAATATGGATGTGGAAAAAAATAGTGTTGCTAACCCTGTTTAATCGAGCTGTTTCCATGGCATTCCCTTTAAAAATGACACGAAATCAATGCAGATTTCGAAAACACGTATGTTGTCATAACTCTAGTTATAACTTAGATACAAGGATGAAAAATATATCACTAGAAAGCTCATTCCAAGACCTTTCATATAAAAATAAACTTGGAACAATGTTCAAATATTTAGCTGATCATAATGTCATTTTGAGTAATATTTCCTCAAAATATTTCATATTTTTTGCAAAAATGTTTGTTGTCTATAATTTCTATGTGTTTCAATTTAAGTTTGCAAGATCAGACCTATTTTTTTATTGCTCCTTGATGAATGGCGCTCCAGAAAAATCTGGCTTTGGAAAACAATAGTGTTTCTAACCCTGTTAAATCGAGCTGTTTCCATGGCAACCCCTTTTAAAATGACGCGAAATTAATGCGGGCTTCGAAAACACGTATTTTGTCATAACTCTAGTTGTAAATAAGATACAGACATGAAACATATATCAGAAGAAAGCATGTTGCAAGGCCTTTCATATGATAACAGATATGATAAAATGTGAAAACATTTGTGTGAGCAAAATTAACAATATTTATCTTTTTCCCCCCGATTTTTTGGGGGATTCCTCAATTGCACTTTCATTCCAAATGTTTATGCTTCAATGAAGCACAATTGTATCCACATCATATCCTATGTATAATCCTGATCTAAAATATCAATTAAACGGCTTTAACATGCTTAACGTTCATGTTAGTTGGTTTTTATGTGATTAAATATATAAGATAAAGTTATAAAGTACGCAAAATATAATGGCAATGTCTGTTAGATCTACAAGAATATGTAACTTCACACATGTTGCGGATACTAACACTGATATATCTGAACAACAATATCACAGTCGCACAATTTATTGCTTGTATTGTTTTCCATGAAATACATCAATTTAAACACATCCATAAATTGCATCCACAATTAAGTTGCATGGTTTGTTCATGAGTGCAAATTTCTTCAACACTACAAGAAGTTCAATGTCAACAATAGGACTCAATCGGATGACTCACTTTAACCAGAAATGTCTTTCTGCATTAAGAACGCATACACAAACATATGCAAATCACAGAATAGTAAATTAAAATGTCAGAAATTCTGTCAAATTGTGGAATTGTTTGTTATTCAGGAAATATTACCAAAATATGATCTGGCGCATATACTGTCCATTTGCTATGTTTCATATGTCAAATCCTTATTTCAAACACGAGACACAAATATTTCATGATTCAAGGGTTCATTGAGACAAAACAATGAGAACGGCCAAGGTAAGTTAGTCCTCATCTGAATCGTCTGATACAACAGATGACGCTGTGTTGGGACAGTCATCATCACCGTGACATGTACAGAATTCGGTGCACTTGAGTCCTGACTGTAGACACTGGCACTTTCTGTTTACGGAACAGTTGGAGTCGGTACAGTAGAGATGGGTCATATCTCGTACAAGAATTGGGGCTATGTCCTTGGCAAAGAACACTGGCTGTAGATGACCACCTTCAGTCACCTTCCAACCATTTCCATTTGGATTGCAAAGGGTCGGGTTTGTCACATGGCTCTGGCACCAGATGCTAACCTGGTACCTTGATCGGAGAACATGTTGCCTGAAGGCATCTTCTGTAGGAGGGAGACTGGCAGCAGGTTTATCTGTTGTAGAAGCTAGTAGATACCGAAGTTTGTCCAGAGCCAAAGTTTGTGTCTTCTTGGTTGCGTACAGAGAAAGTATGTAGACCCTTGCTGCTGAAATGTCGCTGTCCAGATCGTCTGACAGCCCAAAGTTCTTCAAGATATTGGGGTATTTTTTGGAAACTTCTACGAGCTTGGTATATGCTGTACGTTTTCCAATCTTGAAGAGACCGTTTGTTGTGTCGCATCCTGTCAACTCATGGATCGCTGGTAGATTCTGACAGAAATCTTCTCCCAAGGTCTCAACAATTCTAGAGACACGTATGTACCTTGTTCGATCTCTCTTCGACGTGCTGTGACCAGCATGCATGTACGTTGGTGATCCAATCATTCCTTTGCAAACATAATACAACAGCACTACTAGCACATCCGTGTCATCACATCTAACTACCAATCGCTCATGGTTTCTTGACAAATAAACAGCATGAAGGATCATACGGGTGTCTGCCTCTTCATGAGAACTTGACAACTCTGGCAAACAGGATACGGTAGATCGGGTGACCACTTTAACTGTCGCTGCATCCTTGAACCCACCAGCAAGATAAATTGACTGATCATCCAAAAGTACAGAATACCCCATTGCTGTGATATATTCAGAAACAAATTCAGCTAATGACGCCTTATTCTCAGAATTCTGTAGGAACTTTCTATAGTTTGGAATTGTGCGGGTCCCTTTGATAACATAGGTTGTTCCTGTTTCCAAGAAGACACAAACTTTGGATCTGGACAAACTTCGGTATCTACTAGCTTCTACAAAAGATAAACCTGCTGCCAGTCTCCCTCCTACTGAAGATGCCTTCAGGCAACATGTTCTCCGATCAAGGTACCAGAGCCATGTGGCAAACCCGACCCTTTGCAATCCAAATGGAAATGGTTGGAAGGTGACTGAAGGTGGTCATCTACAGCCAGTGTTCTTTGCCAAGGACATAGCCCCAATTCTTGTACGAGATATGATCCATCTCTACTGTACCGACTCCAGCTGTTCGGTAAACAGAAAGTGCCAGTGTCTACAGACAGGACTCAAGTGCACCGAATTCTGTACATGTCACGGTGATGATGACTGTCCCAACACAGCATCATCTGTTGTATCAGACGATTCAGATGAGGACTAACTTACCTTGGCCGTTCTCATTGTTTTGTCTCAATGAACCCTTGAATCATGAAATATTTGTGTCTCGTGTTTGAAATAAGGATTTGACATATGAAACATAGCAAATGGACAGTATATGCGCCAGATCATATTTTGGTAATATTTCCTGAATAACAAACAATTCAACAATTTGACAGAATTTCTGACATTTTAATTTACTTTTCTGTGATTTGCATATGTTTGTGTATGCGTTCTTAATGCAGAAAGACGTTTCTGGTTAAAGTGAGTCATCCGATTGAGTCCTATTGTTGACATTGAACTTCTTGTAGTGTTGAAGAAATTTGCACTCATGAACAAACCATGCAACTTAATTGTGGATGCAATTTGTGGATGTGTTTTAACTGATGTATTTCATGGAAAACAATACAAGCAATAAATTGTGCGACTGTGATATTGTTGTTCAGATATATCAGTGTTAGTATCCGCAACATGTTTGAAGTTACATATATTCTTGTAGATCTAACAGACATTGCCATTATATTTTGCGTACTTTATAACATTATCTTATATATTTAATCACATAAAAACCAACTTACATGAACGTTAAGCATGTTAAAGCCGTTTAATTGATATTTTAGATCAGGATTATACATAGGATATGATGTGGATACAATTGTGCTTCATTGAAGCATAAACATTTGGAATGAAAGTGCAATTGAGGAATCCCCCAAAAAATCGGGGGGGAAAAGATAAATATTGTTAATTTTGCTCACACAAATGTTTTCACATTTTATCATATCTGTTATCATATGAAAGGCCTTGCAACATGCTTTCTTCTGATATATGTTTCATGTCTGTATCTTATTTACAACTAGAGTTATGACAAAATACGTGTTTTCGAAGCCCGCATTGATTTCGTGTCATTTTAAAACAGCTCGATTTAACAGGGTTAGAAACACTATTTTTTCCCAAAGCTAGATTTTCTGGAGCGCCATTCATCTAGGAACAATAAAAAAATAGGCCTGATCTTGCAAACTTAAATTGAAACAAACTAAAATTATAGACAACAAACATTTTTGCAAAAAATATTAAATATTTTGAGGAAATATTACTCAAAATGACATTATGATCAGCTAAATATTTGAACATGGTTCCATGGTTTATTTTTATATGAAAGATCTTGGAATGAGCTTCATAGTGATATACTTTTCATCCTTGTATCTAATTTATAACTAGAGTTATGACAACATACGTGTTTTCGAAATCTGCATTGATTTCGTGTCATTTTCAAAGTGGTTGCCATGGAAACAGCTCGATTAAACAGGGTTAGCAACACTATTTTTTTCCACATCCATATTTTTCTGGAGCGACATTTATCCAGGAACAATAAAAAACAGGTCTGGTCTTGTTATACCCCCGCTTGGGGTTCAACCTCAGGATCTGGACTTGGCAACTGGTCTACAAGCTTTACGATCCTTCAAGACCAGCCTGAAAACATACCTTTCAGACAAGTGTTCCCCATGTAAACTTTCTCTTACATTTTTGAACTATGTTGTGCGCTTTGAGCATGTATCTTCTCTGGCATAAGCGCGATATAAATGGACTATTATTATCAATGTCATCTAAATCGGTGAGAACGTAATGTGATTAAAACCAAGTGCTAAAAACAATTTAGAAATGATAGAAAATGTTTATAACGGGCGAGTCGTTACACTATAGCAGTAAAGATTTTATTTCGTTGACATGATTATGGATTCTATGGATTCTAGGTATTCATGAAGTCGGCTAATATTTTAGAAACGTATGTATTATTATTTTGTCAATCACGTTAAATGTATTTAAATATTTGCTTTAGTTTTCTACATTACACTATCATCACGTCAACGAAGATTATGCAATGCGATACAAGTGTGTAAACTAAGATGTGAATGCAATCTTTCAATCAATAGAAAATTAAAAAAATAGAAATTAAAAGTCAGTCGGTGCTCGAACAATCCTTTTCTGTTAATAAGAGTTTTTCTTCTATAATTTAGAAAACGATTGATTGATTGTAAGTTTGATACTTTTTCTAAATCTAAAAAACAAAGTCATACCTCTTTCAATACCAATTGATTGTGGGCAGAAAAATCTAATAATTAAGTTTTGTTAAATTCTATTCTTACGTACTCATAAACACATTTATTTTTCTCCGATTGTAATTTATACCTAGAGCCATTGTTAACCTCACAAGTGGGGAGCAGATGGTTGCATTAGGATCTTAATGAAGTTGTTTTTATTGACCTTAAAGGGGCAGTAGCACGTTTTTAGGGGGAATATAAGATGATGACAGGAAAATGAAAATTAACGGTTCCAATTGAAAGACAATTTATTTAAACTAAATGGAGCAGTAATACATCAAATATATAATGTTAAGTTCAGCCATGCAATTCACTTGTCTTACACAAAATGAATAAAGGTGTTCACACAACATGGCCGCCAATGGATTTTATGTGAATCTTCATACTTTGTCCTCTGACTATATGGATGATTGGTTTGCGTAATGATATTTTTGACACTGTCAAAATGATACATTAAGCATTAATGTACAATTATCAGTGAAAAATTTAAGATATAAAATTATCAAAAAAACGCGCTACTGCCCCTTTAAGAATTAGAATATAATTACGAAATCTTTAAACGTTGTATTTTACGAACTTTTCAGAGGAGGAGCTACAAGAAGTTTACTATTTACTGGTTGAAATGTAGGATACTGCCAACGAACTGACCTGTCAAACTGAAACCTCATAAATCTAAAATGTATTATTCATTGAAAGTATTTAAATCCTGCATGACAAATCATGTTGTCATGTAATTATTAAATTTATGCAGTTTCAGTTACATCCTGCTACATCAGCGTATATGTCTCCGCTAATGCTACAACCTATCCCCTGATATCCTCCAATAGTCTTCTGTCGCATCGCTATATATAGCAAGCCAATCAAATGATGCCCTTTCAGCGATAGCGGCAAACTGATTTCTTGGCTTCGTTCCGCGTGCTCACCTCGTGATTCAAATTAACCAATAGGAATGCTATTAGATAATAAAACTGATTCTCATTGCAGTTTCCCGCTAAGCTCCAAATCGCGCGCTCTTAGATTTTCCACTGAGCAACCACCCGTCAGCGATACGACAGAAGACTAAAGGAGGATATCAGGGGATAGGTTGTAGCATTAGCGGAGACATATACGCTGATGTAGCAGGATGTTTCAGTTAAAGTTATTTTATTTTTAGCGTGGAAACACTCACCAACACAATCAACATTTTGATTGGCGTATCCATCATTGCAAGAACATTCATAGCCAGGTTCAATGTTGACACAATGAGAGTTAGGTCCACATTCGTATGTGTCTGCTGTACATTCGTTTATATCTGAAATATACTCAAAGCTGTTAATCTAAAATCGCTCAGAAGGAAACAAAACAGTACTCACGTTGACAGAAGATTCTTCTCGCGACCGAGAATTCACGAAAATTACCGAAGTCCCTTCCTAAGTCCTTCAAGCTTTTACCGATGTTCCTTCCTATAGAGACTGGGAATTTCGATTATTGACGAAAATCGCCGATATTGACGTGTTTGTTTCGGGTAAAAGCTTCCCTTTCTTCCGTTGATGAAGCCTTTTCTTCAAGTACATAACATATCAGTGCATGCATGAAATCATTGTATCATGTTAAGTACGTACGCACTGTATTTTATGGCTTGAAAAGCTGATATAGCATTTACAAGGTTAAACCTGAGCCAATCTTGATTTATTTTCATGGTTTTTATGTTTCAGTGACACCTAAAACTAGATGTTTGAATATCTAGTAACTTGTTTGGTGGAGTTTCCTTTGTTACACAGAGGGACGTACTAAACAGGGACTCAAGTTGATATCATGGCCCATTTTTTGCCCGGGTAAATACAAATGCAATAACAGCACCTAAAGCTACGTTACATTGAAATTGATTAATTGCCACTTGACATATAGTGTTTAAATGACGCAGTGTCATCTTCCTTATTTCATTACTAACTGGGAAACACCTACCAACACAGTCATCACCGTCTTTTTCATATCCTGAGAAACAATCACATTGGAAGCCGGGGGAATTGTTGACACAATCAAAGTTCAACCCACAGTTGTCAGATTCATCCGTACACTCGTCTATATCTGAAATATTAAGTAATTTCAAATATACTCTTGTTTTTTATATACTGAACAGGGTGTGCTAGCTAAGTGTTTTGCTCGTTATATTCAATGGCTTTGAAAAAAGGAATCGAATTTGCCTGTTGTAATTATCAGCCAACATACATGTATTTTTATAGTTCAGTTTAATATATACTAGTATATATTTCGACTCTGTTTGGCATTAATAGACAAGTTCTCTCATTGTCAGAATCAATGAATGTTAAATCTTACTTTTTTGTTTTTTTAAACATTTCCTCAATGAAGTTTGCATTTTAAAGGGGAAGAAGCACGTTTAAAGAGGGAATATAAGGCGATGTCAGGAAAATGAAAATAAATGGTTCTAATTGAAACACAACGTATCTAAACTAAATGATGCAGTTATACATCAAATATATAATGTAAAGTTCAGCCATGCAATTCACTTGTCTTACACAAAATGAATAAAGGTGTTCACACAAAATTGGCAGTCAATGGAGTTTATGTGAATCTTTATATTTGTTCACTGACCAAGGTTGATTTGCTTCTGTAATCAGATTTTTGACAAAATAATACACTTAGCATTAACCTACAATTATATGTGAAGAATTGAAAACATAAAATTTGCAGAAAACGTGCTCCTGCCCCTTTAAAGTTGAAATTATAAAAAAAATTCTTTTTCAAGAATGTTTGCACAAGCATGCAAAGGTATAAACTAGTGTCACAACATATATAAAAAAGTATGCATGATTCCAACGACTTGTCATGTTATTTTAAACTACATAAATTTAGGATAAATGTGCAATAGATTTTGTGATCAGAATCAAAAATTACATTGCGTCACCTGACCTGTTGAATTGACCAATCAGGGCTCGTCTTACCAAGCCCCAATGGTCTGCATTCGCACATGTAGCGTGGGAGGGTCATAGGTCGCCGATAGTTCGGCTGATGCGACCTGTTGCTGCGTCTAGCTAGACTGAATACTAGAGTTGAGCAATTATTATTGACGCTGGGTTTACTTAGACATTGACCTTCTGCTGTTTCATCTGCAGCTATTTATTATCAATGTGAAAACACCTACCAACACAGTCACCGGCACCGTTTTCGTTGGCGTATCCTTCATTACAAGGACATTCATAACCGGGTTCAATGTTGAAACACTGAGAGTTAGATCCACATTCGTAAGATTCATCTGAACACTCGTCTTTATCTGAAATATGAGAAACTTTGCATTAAAGTCTGTCGTTGGTAAGTACATAATTAACTATAACTGCACATGTGAAATCATTGTACCGTTTAAAGCATGTACGCGTTAGTGTATTTTATGGCGTGAAAAACTGATAAAGGATTTGCCTGCTGTAAACCTGAACCACTTTTGGTTTATTCTCATGGTTTAATAACAAATATAATTCGTTTTCATTTCATCTTATACAACAGGTCTCTCATTTACAGGACTTACTGTTTTGTTTTCACTAAAGTTTACATTACTTTTAAACTGTTTAAATTGAGGTTTAGATTTAGAGGATGAATTCATTCAAGCAAGGTTTTGTTTCAAGACTGCAAGTTAACAAACTATTATCACGTCAAAATATTAGAAACAATGAATGCATTACCAAAAAATATACGATAAACGTACTCAGAATATTAAAAACGAGGTTTTTTAAAGGTGTGTATCGATATTCTGACTTCATTTGGCTTTGATTTACTCACCAACACATTGATCATTTTCCATCTTATATCCCTCAAGACAAGTACAATCAAAGCTCCCTGCATTGTTAACGCAAGTAGCGCTAACATGACACTTTTGTAGCTTGCATTCGTCAATGTCTGCAATTATAATTAATTATTTTTGTGTGAATTGAATTGAATACTGGATTTTCCGTCTCGCCTTGCTGCGGGATAGGGATGGGTTGTCACATGATCAAATCACGTGACATGGGACACGCTTTGGGACAAAATGGCGAATGCCGGCTTACCGCAATGGTATCGGGCTTTCAAACCGGGCGTGAAAGGTGTGCTTGCAATAGATTTGAATGCAATTTTCGACTTGTACACAAGTAATCCATGTATAAAATAATTTCTTTACGATTCCCAAAATAAAAATCTCGATCAGAAAAAGAAACCACGCCCCTTCTTGTACTGGTGACTTTGAGTCTAATTTATCGTGATTCTGGTAAAAGGGTCATCAATAGCATTTAAATTTAAACCAAACTTTATACAATTATACTGTTTGCTATTTTTCGCAACCTTTTTACATTTCTTAAAAACTCAAATGCATAACTAAACACATAAATGTAGAGATAGAAAATTGCATACCAGGACAAATTATTGACCGTACATTAATAGAATAATATGATGTAAGCAACACGATTATAAATATAGCATAAAGATACACACAACAATTTAAAAAACCTAAAAACACACTAAAAATAGCTTTGGTAGGCTTTACTTCATACTAAAGAGAAAATATCAATCTTGTAACGGTAAAAAAATATGCGTTGAAGCCAATTTCAAAACTTAAAATTTACACGAATACCTTTTATATAACCTATCAAACATTATCAACTCGAACCTGCCATTCTGACTGCTTTACATAAGTTTAAAAACATTACGTTTGACGTGTTTACTCGCGTCATTGTCTGGTTTTCGATAATAATTCCTGATTTCAAACTTTCCTATGTCATTAATCAATTTCTATTGGTCCTTAAATTTTACTTTAATGCAATAGTCGAAACTTCTCGTTCAAATGACACTGTCGATAAAGATTTGCATATGCGACCCCAAACAACTCGCTCTTTATCGGGCCGCTATGTACACCGCAGCGTTTTCAATATTTATTTTTACAACATACAGTCAGCGGCCAAAAGTCTGTTAATTCGCACCAACGTATATTTCATAAACTTACACGTTAATAATCAATTACAAGAATAATTTTCATGAATTAAATAAAAGTCCATTCGTTGTGATATTTTGCATATGACTTGGAAATCATTTCGGCTACGTTCACGACATTACCTTAAATCTCTACGTTGATTAGTTATTGAATGACACAAAGTTAATCATCACATGTGCAACTTGTAAATTTCATTGTCCCATTGACGGCCAAGTTAAACGTAATCGTCATGTTTCATATAGGTGTTAATTAAATAACATCTATATTTCTTAATAATCATAGGGTAATTGAATGAAAATTATGACATTGTAGCCCTGATGATTTCCGACATGCTGGTAGAGATTTCAAAATGAATCAACAAACGTTTAATAAATTAAAATTATTCTCGCAATTGCAAATTAACATGCAAGTCTATGAGAATTACGTCAGTGCGAACAGACTATTGGCCACTGACTGTAGATTCTGGTATTATTCAGCTATGTTCCGTCAATTGTAAACGTATTATTCACTCTACTTATTTATGTCAGAAAGCTTTATCATCTTCATCTTCTGATCATTAATTTTAGTTCTAGGTCAGGACACACGTGAAACAAATAAATATATTTTCCATTTACACTTTTCATATTGATAACTTAAAACAATTCACGCATAAAAATGTCAAAATCTAAATGCGGAAAGACTTTTTTGCAATACGATGACAAATCGATTAACATTTGAGAAATATAACAAGATTTGTAATTTTGAAGAAAGAAAAATATGATACTGAATCTTGTTTTGTATCAAAAATGCAGTGTAGATATCTTCAACACTGCATGGAGACAAAATAAAATGTTTGCGATGGGATGCATTGTTTAAGAGTCCCATGTTTTATCAAAAAATATTTTGTATGATTCCATATGATGAATAAACATGTACAAAGCCGGATCGTATAAAAATATTAAACGATCGCCGGAATAGCAGTTTTCGGGAAATATTTAAAGGTAAGTCGCCTCCTTCAAGTATCTTAATTTTATTTGTAAAATCGTTCACGTGTATTTTTGTGATATCGCTTTTATCTAGTTATCAATGTATAACTGATTTTACATCGTGTCTCTTCGCAGTCTGATTAAAATCGACTGTGATTCGAGGAAAAAAGTGTAAAAATAGCGGGGTTCGAACCTCACCCAGCCTGGCTTTCCTCTCATTCAACGAGACGGAGAGGATATCCCGAATGGTTCGAGCCCTGATAGAGACAATATTTTTTATATTTTATTCCTCGGAGCAAGGTCGATTTTAATCAGACTGTGTCTCTTCGAGGACCGCCTTTTGAGAACCAGCGTAATATTCATATGTGATTACATCATGTTGTACACGATGCACGACACGTTATCTAAAAAAAATGATTTTACTCCTTTACATTTACCGGTCTGCTATAATTAAGTTTGCATGATGTTTATTGCCCTAGATATGCTTATTGCATCAATTACAATTATTATGTTGTAACGTGGCGGTTTTGAAGGTGTCGACTGAAGGTATGATCTAAAAATTAAATGAACTTATTTTTTTTCAACAAATATAGCCGCACATATGGCTCTAATTTGCAATGTAGTTCAATACATGATTATGAAATTACAAATGGCTACTCTTATCGTTTTTATTCAAACCCTTTCGTTCGACTTCTCATTATATTCGGCAGTAGCCTATATAACTTGGTTTTCCGTTGGCTATCTTGACTTACACATCAGGGAACAACATTCAATGTTTTAAAGAAAACTGTCGGTAATTGTTATTTTGGAAAACTAAAAATAGCCAATAAAAAATTGTCGTGTCAAAATATATTATTAAAAGCTTATTTTATTGCGTTCCGGGTCCAACGCCTACAGGTCATGATAAATAGCTCTCAGTTTTCCCTAATAAGCACAATGTAAAATTATAAAAGGTTTTTTTACAGGTAAAACTTTACTGAACAAACTTGCAAACCGGCTTATGGGAAAATTGTAAATGTGTCATAATAACCGATGGATGAGAAAAATAAATTCACCACCTTTCAGAGGGGAAATCTTCATTTTCAAGAACGATTTAAATTAGCTATGAAATCAAGATAAATATGGAATAAACCCCGGAGCCCCTACAAAACAAAAAAGTGTAGGCCTACCATGCGTTTAGATTGACATACGAACATTTCAACTTCAAAAATTATTTTATATCATTTTATTTTATTTTATATGACTTCATAATGGTAGACTGTATCTTTCAAAGAGATAATAATATTTTTGTGTAAAGTGTAGGCCCTATATGATTAAATCTAATGTCAGAACTGTATTCCTTTATTTTCATATTCGAAGATATGAAAATGACCGTCCCGATTTGCTCTTCTAAAAATACTTTTTTGCAGCTAGATTTGCCAATAACTGTCAGAAACACTTTTTGTTACTTCGTTAGTTCGAAAATATTTAGCATTCAAACATCAAATGTGTTCGATAATACTAAATATCGCCAAAAAAACGTCATATTTACTTCCGCGAGTCCGATCTACATAGCATCTTGATGCCGTAGTGTGTCCCATGTCACGTGACTAGCAACGGTTGCCACGCTATGGCAGCCGTACTTCAACGGGATCTCGCATAGCGGAAAATGGTCTATTGAGGCATTGTTTCATCAAAAAGTTATCAAATAAAAAAACCCATCTTAATTGTGACACATGACACAGATATTTAAGTCATCTTAATGCCATCTTTCAATAAACATGAAAAATGATCGTAATCGATTAAAGCTGGGATAGTAAATGACTAACTTGATATGCCTTTTAGATAAATTTGTATTCTCAACAAAATTTTCAAACATATAAAGCTTTCTTTGAAATATATATTTGTCAACGCATCATAACTACAATAAAACATAAACATGCTCATATTGCCTTTCCTACGAGAACTTCGTCTATTTATGGATACTTCAAAACGACTATTTGCTTCAGGCACATAACATGAAAATATAATATGTCATGCTTTGAATACAGTGACATCTAAAACTCGAGGTTTGAATATTTCGTAACTTGTTTGGTGGCGTTTCTTCTGTAACTCGGTCTATTTCTATATGGTTTGACTCACCGTGGGACGAATTTGACAGGAACCCCCTTTCTGTCCGAGAAATACATGTGCAATTATAAACTGTTCTGTCAATTATAGGGCACACATTCAGCAACTAGAGCTACAAATATACGTTACATTGAAATTGATTAATTGATACTTGACATATAGTGGTTAAATGACGCAGTGTCATCTTCCTTATTTCATTACTAACTGGGAAACACCTACCAACACAGTCATCACCATCTTTTTCATATGATTTAAACATATTTTATTCATGAAAAGACATGAAGGGATTGGCCAACAAGCACAGAGGTGCTTATATTAAGGCCGCTCCAAAATATTTGTTGGAAACATAGCAAAAACTATCGTTACGACGAAATAACAGATATTTTAGAGCCTTTTGCAATCAAGCTGTTCTTTCACTAATATTAAGGTTTTAGCGACGTCTGTAGATATATGTGACATTAAATTGATGTAGTGCCACAAGAGAAATTGCCCTCCTATGTGACAGATTAACTCTTTCAATGTTAAAAAAACCAACTTACCAACACCGTCACCATCGCCATTTCGACTCTGTTGGAAATAACATAACGGGTCTCTCATAAACACGGCCAATGGCCGTTATCGGATGTTTTTTCTGTGCAAATACCTGAATATCTGATGTACCATTATTTACATAAACACTTAAACTTCATGTTCAATACCTGATGGGGTTACATTGTGAGATGTAAGACTTTCTCGTTTATACAGGAGACTACACGTAATTAATTTGTTCACATACCTACGCAATTGCCGTTATCATCCTTTTCATACCCATGGATGCACGTGCAGGTATAAGAAGAATCGGTATTGTGGCATTCAGCGTTGTCGCCACAAGGTGGTGGAGTTTTGCTGCATGGTTCTGGAACACGAAACCTACATGTATGGTCTGTAAGGATTATGGAGACAATACTCATATGCTAAAGCAAAGACTACGCATATCTGACTTAAGAGAACAGCTTCTTAGAAAGATGTCACAGTTTTTAAAGTGTACTTTCATCATGTCTATATAGAAAAAGATGAAGTAATGACCTCAGGATGGTCATTGGTTTGATTTCCCTTACAATTGATGCTTTCCAAACAATTTTCAAGTCCTAAAAAGATGTTTGAATCATGAAATGTACTGATTGAAGATAAAATCATAAAAGCATATCCATCCGAAAATACCATTTATAGACATTTACTCATTTATATTTGATAATCGAATAAATGTATAATATATTGTTCACTTTAAAACTATCAAACACCACCAACCCCTGGTGTTAAGATGTGACGACTAGAAATGTTTTAAAATTACGGTGGACTCATTCAGTCGCTGTAGCCTATTCTTCGATTTTCGATCAAATTCCATAACCGTTACCATTTAATTGCCACAATTCTGAACCATGTAGTGTTAGAATGGCAATATTCAGAAACAGTCGCTCCTTCTTAAATCAATTTCAGCAATGAAAATGTTTGACATATTTAACCCCGGAATTATTATTTATATCACTTTATTATCCATATCTAAAATGTCGGTTTACGATTATGCTCCTATCCTTAACGACCCACGCGGTACTTCGTAAAGGGGTTTCATAACAATATGTTATGACACATGTGGGTCATAACACCTTTAAGAAATTTGATTGGCTGGAGGTGGAATTTTGTCTTTGCCTGGATTACTTTATTCATTCATAAATGAACGTGATTTCATTCACAAATTTCGAATGACGCTGGGTCATTCTAATGAATCATACCCATCACTTTGCTAAAAAAACTTATTGGAAATCAAAAGAAATACAACAAGAAATCTAACTGATATCTGAACTTGTTCAAGGCTTATTTGATTCTCTCACCACAGAGGCAGATTAAGTCATGATATGTTGATACAGCTTCTGTTCTATTAGCTTATTCTAAAAAAAAAGACTTATTCTAATACCTCATATAACTTTTCTTTAGGGGTAAAACACTGTCTGACCTCTATTTGCTCTCTGAAGTGGGAACTCTTTGTTCCCCGTTTACAATGGAAACTGTATAACGAGACATTTTAGGCACAATATTCAGCAATAAAAAAACCCATAAATCGTATGAAATGCAAGTTGGTAATAAATATGTCAAATAACTTGTTCCCCTTTCATATCAAGTGTATGTCCCTTGTGAAATAAATTGTCACTCGATAAGGCTCGTGAAAAAGTAAAATCATTTAACTTGGGAAATAAACTTGATGTGAAAGGGGAAGCTCGTTAGATAACTATACACATGTACCTGGCCGTGGTGCAAGATTTTGGTTGAGAGTGTTGCCTCCTAGAGCGGGTAACAATGACTGAGACGGTCCCTGAGCTCCGGCATCTGCAAAACATACGGAAACCCGAGGTTATAAAACTTTCCTGAGTTTGATTTCATGCGCATGCTCAACTCACGTTTCGTGCTCAACTCAAAACTAAGACTCAGGGATCGAGGTTATTAATTTTCTTGAATTCGATTTCAAACTCAGCTTGAGTCTGAAAACTTTCTCAACTAAAGTAAGGTTCGAGACCTACTTAGCACCGTACTCAACCAAAATATGCAATATGTACGCGAGTGAGAGGGAATTTCAGACACAGATATGTTAGAAGATAAGCGTAGATATTGCCATTCATGGAGTATGCATACTTGATTTGTTTAAAGAAAGTTGTTTTAGCAAGTTTCATAATTATTCTTTAAGATATATTATTTTTTATCAGAACGATAATTATAACTTTTTCTTAGTTAACTTATGAAAAGACAACAATAGATATATTTCATATCTCATGCAATTTCTTAAAAAATATTTTCTGGACATCATTTGAAATGTTTTCCTCAAAATTATTATCTTAATTTAATGACATATATTTAGAGTTAAAAAAAATACTACGTTGATGATTTGAACCCACCCAACACCTTGTTCAGATTGAAACTTCTGTATGGCAATTAGCAGAGTTACTTCCCTTATCAGGCTGGCCTTGACATTGGCGTAATGACAGACATTTTACAGAGTTGAGCAATATTGTGATAAAAAGAGTCGTAGATCAATTGAAAGGTAAGAATTGAAAAAAATATTAGCGAGGAATACGACAATCATATGTTTTGCAACAATTGTATCAATTAATTATCCAGATATCAATGTTATTAACTCCCAAATTGTCAATAACATAACTCATTTCTTTTCACGTGTTTTGACGACTTATGCCAAGGCTTTTAAATACAAACAAATTGTTAAGCCGAACCAGAGCGTCCAAGTCCTAACTCATCCGAAATTGTGTTCAACAATAGATATCTCGTATGTACTATCAACTGCTATAAATATCTCTTCGTTTAGACTGAATATTTAGCAAAACTCAATGTCAAATACATGACAACACAGCATTATTAAAGTCCATGCAATAACGCAAAACAGCATATGATGAACATCAATTATAGAAAGATCGCTTGCCTTCGTTAGGGGGAACTAACTCAGGCACTTGTTTCGTTTAGGTATCAAATACAAAATGTACTCTTTTTCTAAAAAGGATTGACCTGTTAGCACTTACTCAGGAAAACCTGACCTCAAGGCATTCGTTTCATTAACGTGATTTGAAAAACATATAAACTACTGTTCAAAAGAAACGCTACCAGTTTACCAACATCATCAAATACAAAAACATTTCAACGGATAGAGTTGTCGTTTACTAAATTTTAATAATCATATGCCCTGTAAGAAATACATGTACTTTGATTTTGTGGATTTTCCAAAACACGGGGTTGAAAAATCGCAATTTCAAAAAGTCCTTTGGGCAGGATATTTGGTATGTAATATAAAAATGGATAAATCATGAACGCTATGTAAGAAAACGATGTTGCCGACATAACGGACATTAATTGACATTAATTTGATGAGGCGTTGCTGGAGGACCTTTTAAAGGGGCAGTAGCACGTGTTTTGATAATTTTATATTTTAAAATTTTCACTAATAATTCTATTTTAAAGCTAAATGTATTATTTTGATATAGTTAAAAATCTCATTTCACAAGCCAATCTTCCATAGTCAGAGAACAAAGTATGATGATTCACCAAAAGTCCATTGGCAGCCATTTTTTTTGAACACCTTTAATTCATTTTGTGTAAGAAAAAGAAATCGCATGGCTAAATTTCAGATTTTATATTTAAATTATAACTGCTCCATTTAGTTTAAATTCATTGTCTTTCAATTGAAACCATCGATTTTCATTTTGCTGATATCACCTTATATTCCCCCTAAAAACGTGCTACTGCCCCTTTAAAACAAGCAAATTATTCAGTTTCTCTCTGCTGTTCCGCCAAGTTAATGAGAGTACAAAGCGATGCCTTTTTCAAAGAATTGTTTCTCGCAAATATGTAAAATAAAGATTAAAATTCTTAATAATTCTATTTTAAAGCTAAATGTATTATTTTGATATAGTTAAAAATCTCATTTCACAAGCCAATCTTCCATAGTCAGAGAACAAAGTATGATGATTCACCAAAAGTCCATTGGCAGCCATTTTTTTTGAACACCTTTAATTCATTTTGTGTAAGAAAAAGAAATCGCATGGCTAAATTTCAGATTTTATATTTAAATTATAACTGCTCCATTTAGTTTAAATTCATTGTCTTTCAATTGAAACCATCGATTTTCATTTTGCTGATATCACCTTATATTCCCCCTAAAAACGTGCTACTGCCCCTTTAAAACAAGCAAATTATTCAGTTTCTCTCTGCTGTTCCGCCAAGTTAATGAGAGTACAAAGCGATGCCTTTTTCAAAGAATTGTTTCTCGCAAATATGTAAAATAAAGATTAAAATTCTTACATCAAAATTAGCTGGCTTCTGGAGAAATTATTTTTCTGCCATTTCAATCACCTGTGCTCATTATCTTGTGCTTTTATGGGAAGCGTTTCTTTTGGAAACTTGTTTAATATCCTTTGAGTTTCATATCAATAACGAACTTACCTATTGTACAACCCCCGGTTGATGTTATGTTTCCATATTTGTCACATGTGATCTCGTTGAAAGCATCTTGTGTGCGCACATAGCCGTCCACGCACGTGTATTTCTGGCTGATAGTGTGCTCTGACGTCATGGACACCCCCTGGTACTTCTTCCAGCTGGGGTCCACTTGGGGGGAGCGGCATTCAGGGTCTGGAATAGATAGACAGTAAGTAATAAAGAATACACGAGGAGGAGTGGATTCTTGAAAAAGTCGAGCCCCGCATTCTCCATCTTTCTTAAAATGATGCAATTATTGGTATCCACTCATCGGATATGGGACACAACCTTGACATGGACGTGAATTGTCAGTCTTCAAGGCTACAATCCATATCTCGCATTGCACGTGCGCACCACGCTTTACCCATTAAATGAAAAAACACAGGCTACCTGTTGACAAGCTTTCGTTGAAAGTTTGACAATCCTCTGTCGGTCTGGGGATGGACAAACCGATTTTACTATCGGAGGATTTTATAATATTCAGAAATTGAAAGTAACTTTCGCATATCATCGTCATAATAAAGTTAACATAGTTTCCTACAGTATCAATTACTTTATGAAACAATACCTGCTTTGTCACTTTAAAAAGATAATTAAACAGAAATGTTTTCGTCCTGTTTTGGAGACTGTTTTATTTCTTGTTGTAATGCAAAATAAGAGCAATTCGTTTTGTTTTTTTTAGTTTAAAAACTAAACATTTAAAAACAAAAAAACTCAGCCTCGTCAGCTAAATATATACTTCGTAAAACAATTAAAATCTTACGCTAAATGTGTAATGTGCTAAATGTGTTATTATCTTGTCGAAAATGTTACATAAAACAGTCCTCCCAACTATGTATTCTGATTTTTACGTAAGTCACCATCTTCTTCACTGTCGTATTCTTACACTGTACTGTATTGTTATGCAACTTCTTTAGTCATATCTTGAAGCAGGATACCTGAAGTCATTAAACCATCACAAGTCTGTATAACAAGTGCTATGACCCAAAAAAAGGATCAAAGATGTTGTACAAAGCTTAAGTTTTCTTTTACGTTTTGTTAGTAAGGACCAGTCCATATATAGGTCTGCTCTTGTCTATATTTGTTAGTGAGGACCCGTCCGTATATAGGTCTGCTCTTGTCTATATTTGTTAGTGAGGACCAGTCCATATATAGGTCTGCTCTTGTCTATATTTGTTAGTGAGGACCAGTCCATATATAGGTCTGCTCTTGTCTATATTTGTTAGTAAGGACCAGTCCATATATAGGTCTGCTCTTGTCTATATTTGTTAGTGAGGACCAGTCCATATATAGGTCTGCTCTTGTCTATATTTGTTAGTGAGGACCAGTCCATATATAGGTCTGCTCTTGTCTATATTTGTTAGTGAGGACCAGTCCATATATAGGTCTGCTCTTGTCTATATTTGTTAGTGAGGACCAGTCCATATATAGGTCTACCTTAAATGAACCCAGAATCACCAAGACCACATTCTTCAAGAGTCACTTCGTTTTTCTTAATGGGATAATTTATCAAAGATGATGATGTTAATACAAAATATCCATTTCTCAAAAATGTTATGATAAATTCTTGTTTTCAATGAAAATCTTAAGAAAAAAATCGGAGGCCGAAATTTATAAGTCAAATTAACGTGAACATTAAAAATATAACCTATCAAAAAATGTCGACTCGAAACTCATTCTGACTGATTTAGATAATTTCCAAAATCACGTTTGACCGATAGCGACGGTTTCCGATCATAATCGGGACTCAAAGCCACCCTGTTGTCACTTTAAGACGTCGATTAGCTTTAAAAACAGCTTTCTGCAACAGTCAATTCAACTCAATTGGTGAAGGACCCCCGACAACTCACTTGAATAAACCACTTGAAACAACATTACAACGTTCTATTTACTTTGGTTTTTGTAGATAAAAATAGTATAAGGTCCTGATTATTAGAAGGAAGGTTAATTTAGTCATATCTTAGGATACATGCAAGTTTTTCAAAGCGCGCCCCCTAACATATAAGCGTGTCTGGGCAAATTAACATGTTTAGAATGCAACCTACAGCATGTCTCTAATTCTCATCAGATAAAATATTGTGTGACAAATGCTTTTTAACCTACCCCGCCCGCATAAAAAGATATAAACAAAAATAGAGCCATGGGCTCTGTAGCTCATCAGACTTTTGATGGAAAAAGGTTTTGACCCCTGTGACCCCATATAGGGTCATTGGGTCACAAAATCTACAAGTTTGAATCCCCATTGGCCAAGAAGTCTACACACAACTTTTTAGCTCTCTAGACAATTTGGAACTGGAGGAGAAGATGAAAATAGGTTTTGAAGGTTGTGACCCCTGTGACCCCATTTGGGGTCATGGGGTCACCAAACCTAAAATTTAGAATTCCCATTGGCCCAGGAGTCTACACACAACTTTTCAGCTCTCTAGACCTTTTGAAACTGGAGAAGAAGGAGTAAAATATGTTTTTAAGGCTTTGACCCCTTTGACCCCAATTGGGGTCAAGGGGTAACCAAACCTAAAATTTAGAATCCTCATTGGCCAAGGAGTCTGTACACAACTTTTTAGCTCTCTCGAACTTTTGGAACTGGAGAAGATGGAGTAAAATAGGTTTTTAAGGTTTTGACCCCTGTGACCCTAATTGGGGTCAAGGGGTAACCAAACCTAAAATTTAGAATCTTCATTGGCCAAGGAGTCTACATACAACTTTTTAGCTCTCTCGACCTTTTGGATCTGGAGAAGAAGATGAAAATAGGTTTTTAAGGTTTTGACCCCTGTAACCCCAATTGGGGTCATGAGGTCATGAAATCTACAATTAAGAATTCCCATTGGCCAAGGAGTGTCACACAACTTTTTAGCTCTCTAGACCTTTTGGAACTGGAGAAAAAGATGAAAATAGGTTTTTAAGGTTTTGACCCCTGTGACCCCAATTGGGGTCATGAGGTCATGAAATCTACAATTTAGAATCCTCATTGGCCAAGGAGTCTACACACAACTTTTCAGCTCTCTAGACCTTTTGGAACTGGAGAAGAAGATGAAAATAGGTTTTTAAGGTTTTGACCCCTGTGACCCCATTTGGGGTCATGAGGTCATGAAATCTACAATTTAGAATCCCCATTGGCCAAGGAGTCTACACACAACTTTTTAGCTCTCTAGACCTTTTGGAACTGGAGAAGAAGATGAAAATAAGTTTTTAAGGTTTTGACCCCTGTGACCCCAATTGGGGTCATGAGGTCATGAAATCTACAATTAAGAATCTTCATTGGCCAAGGAGTCTACACACAACTTTTCAGCTCTCTAGACCTTTTGGAACTGGAGAAGAAGACGAAAATAGGTTTTTTAGGTTTTGACCCCTGTGACCCCAATTGGGGTCATGAGGTCATGAAATCTACAATTTAGAATCCTCATTGGCCAAGGAGTCTACACACAACTTTTCAGCTCTCTAGACCTTTTGGAACTGGAGAAGAAGATGAAAATAGGTTTTTAAGGTTTTGACCCCTGTGACCCAAATTGGGGTCATGAGGTCATGAAATCTACAATTTAGAATCCCCATTGGCCAAGGAGTCTCCACATCAAATTTGAGCTCTCTAGAGTCATTGGTTCTGGAGAAGAAGTCGAAAATGTGAAAAGTTTACGGATGGACGGACGGACGGACGGACGGACGGACGGACGGACGCCGGGCGCCATGCCATGCCATAAGCCCATCGGGTCTTTCAGACCTGATGAGCTAAAAATGCATTTCGACAAAGGCAGGGCACTTTGCCCCGTAGTTTCGGGTAAAGCGCCCCATGCGAAAAGTCGCACAAATGTGGTATGTCAAACACCTATAATAAGCCATTACCATACCCATACAGCCTATCTACTTTATTGTTTATGAATATTAAACTAATGTTAAACGAATCAAAGAAAATTATGTGTTTCTAAATGAAACAAACATCCCGTAATATAATTTTATACTGCACTTTTAATATCAATTTCATAAAAATTCAGGATATTGTAGAATGATAATCTTTCATCACATATTGCATTGGGAACTGGACACAAGTATATATACTCCTAAAAAAAGAAACGCATGAGAGAAAATATCAGTGTTTTAATCATGGATGTTCTGGTTAGCAAGGAAATCGACTGTTACACAAGCTGTATGGGGTCGGACGTGCTGGAATAATTCTCAATGCTGGTTGATAAATCCAATCACATGAGGACGAAGGATCTCGTCAATATACCGATCCGCCGTGAGATTGCCTGGAACAGTCACCAGCTGTGATTTACGGTTGTATGCAATGGTTCCCCACACCATAACACTCCCACTCCCGAACCTGTCGACCTCCTGAACACAATTTTGGGCAAATCGCTCATGACGACGTCTATAAACTCGTTGTCTTCCATCTCGCGGGTTTAGTTGGAAACGTGATTCGTCAATAAAACAAACTCTTCGCCAGTTAGCTAGATCCCCTGCCCTCAATCATTTACTCCATCTGACCCGCAGTCGACGATGTTGACGTGTCAAAACTGATCGAAGAACAGGACGTCTTGCCCGAAGACCAGCCTTTGAAGACGGTTCCTTATGGTTTGGTCCGAGTGTCTTCTTACTCCTGGGATCCTAGCTGCAGTCATCCTGGCTGAAAGATGTCGGTTCTGCATATGAACCACCCGGATGAGGCGATCTTGGGCTTGTGACGGGCTTGGTCGATCTTATGTCGAATTGTGTTGCATGTAGCGATTCCATAGACGGGAAATGGTTGTTTGGTGAACCCGGAAATGACGTGCAACCTGACCATGCGATTCTCCTGCTTCAATGCGTCCTATGGCAATGTTGCGTTCAACAGCACTCAATCTTGGCATTTTCAAATCGGTCTAAATTTGGTCAGTAGAACGATAATCAATGTTTCAGTTTTTATAGTCATGCCACTCTCTGGTGTAATCATGAATGTCACGTGCAGCACGCGCAGCATTGATTTTTCATGCACATATTGTGCCTGTTTTTGTAAACTTTCGTATCTAATGAAAAATGCATTTCAAGTTGCGTTTAGGTGTGGAGTTTACTCGGAACTTACCTAAATATGTAATTCTAACCTTAAATGCATTAACTTTTAATTGGAATTACAAAAATGACACCTAAAAAATCAATACCCCATGCGTTTCTTTTTTTGAGAAGTATACCTGAAGAAAGTGGATAATGAGAATAATGCTTACAGTGTTCGGGCAGATTAAACTGCTCTTTATTGGGGGTGTTTGCAAGAAATCGTTAAATATAAGCGATGGTCTATCTGGCTGATCCCTTATCTAATTGTAAAATAAGTCCAACCCGACTACATATCCCCGTAATTGAATAGAATAATAGATAAAACCTAAGCGTCCATCTATGTTATCATAATATTTCAAATATTTGAAAGGAGGCATTTCAAGGTAAAAACTAATGAAGATTATGTCGTGATAATCCTTGGCACACTGTTATAATTTATATATCAGCCAGCACCGGGACTGCACGTATTTAAGCCCACCCGTTATTTAGCCCATGGGCTTAAAACGGAAAAATAAACCGATTTTTAACCCACGGGCGTGATAAAGTTAATAAAAAAGCAGGTAAAACTCCAATCTATAAAAAGACAAATTGTGATTTACAGTGTAAATTGTACTTATAGTTAACTATACATTTGGCTTCGTGTATGAGAAAATAGACACTAAGCGAAATTTCATGTAATGAATGAAGCTAAAAACATTTCAATTCTACCTAGACGTATTGCTAAATTGGATATATTTTGTTGGTAACCACCTCAATGTATTTTACTAAAAACAGGCAAACATATGCATATTTCTCTAAAAATTGAAATAAGGAAACAAAAACATATCTTAAGGGTATTCAAATATACGTGTGCCATCCTTTTATATACATGTAGATAGAAAAACGTCGGTTCATTTAAATGTATATATCGACATCTCAAGTCGAAAGCAATCATTAATCGTTTGCTATGTATTTTCCCCTTTAAAAAATTGTGGTCTTCAAATGGATATTCTCAGCAGTTGATAATTTATCAAATTCAAAATTATTTTGAAACTTTATTTATCTGTTCATTAAATGACCATATTCTTAAGTTTTGGTCATCTTTCTCTTTTTAGCCGTGGGCTTAAATTCATTTTTCGTGTAAATTAATCAAAAAAGGTAAAATCCCTGATTAAAGCCATTGGCTTAAATACGTGCAGCCCCGACAATAGACGGCAAAAACGTCCAAAGAGTGCAGTCATAAAAAAATGTGAGTAACTCTATTATGACAATGTTATTGTCAACACTCTGTCGTCAATATACTATGTTTAACAGCATCAGTTATGTCATTTTGCAAACGATAACCATGTAAAGTAAAGAATGATTATGTATATTTAATGTATGGACTACCAAATCTCGTTAATGTTTCATGTATCCTCTTACGTGTTTGTATTTGTATTGCTAATTTTTGTCCTATGTTGTTATATGCATACTGTTGTCACTGTTGTCAAACCGAATGTATGTAAAACATGAAAAAGATGGGGAAAAAAAAAAAAAAAAAAAAAAAAATGTAAAGTAAAGAGTTTTTTTCATAAAATTATGATAAGTTTTCAAGCATGCCAAACTTTTTTATATTGCGATTAAAGCTCAAACTATTTAAGTATTGGCGGTATACATCAAAATAAAGCGTACCATTTATATTTATTCTAGTTGGGTTGTATAGAAAATGCGACTTGGTAATCTTTTGACATATACATTCGAAAATAATAAATCAAATATTTCGTACAGCCATAAAGTACATTTGTAACATTTTGACATAACACAACCGTTACGGCATGTTGCATGTAATATTATTTGTTTGACATAATAACACAAATTTGTCTTACCTGCTGTAGTTCTTGCTTTTGTCTTACTGAATGTAGTAAATAACATTTTGAAATAACATCTTTAAGAGCAAGTCTAGATCTGTAGTAAACTTTATAGGCAATACTCTGTGGCTCCTTTCTTATGATTAATCGTTTATGAGAATTAATATTTTTCTGAGCCTGAGCGTAAGTCTATAATAATAATAATAATAATAATAATTAATAATAACACTTTATTGTCCTCAGTACATACATACAAATTGGAATTTTTTCTTGTGCCGAAGAAACCGGCAGCCACAGTGCAGCGTCAGTTAATTGCCAGAATTGCCTTTACAAAGCTGAGTGTCAAGCAAGACAGCAACAACTCCCACCTTTTGACGTCTTTTGGTATGACGCGACCGGGAATCGAACCCCGATTGCGGGTGACGCGCGGACACTCTATCACTGAGCTACGCCCCCGGTATAACACATTGATACAATGAGGCATGGTATTGAAAATAGACAAGAATTTTGAATGTTGCGTGAAGTGAGACAGTTATGCAATAGAATACTACCCTAACTGAGTAAACTTATAATAATGGTATTGTTATTAATAATACAGTTTGATATATGGATAAGCAAAAGAAAATTTGGCTGAATCCCGTTGGTAGACTAAATTTAACACGCTGTTTATTGCAGGTTGTTTTCAATCGACTATCTTCCATAACTTATCTATTTGAGGCAGATTACTAACCAAAGAGGTTGATGACAAAAAGAAAGAGTTTATATGGCTTTCATTGTTTGATATAACTAAACAATATTATCACTATGTCAGCTCATCGTATCTACATTGTAGACATGAGCGAATTCTGTTTAGGAGTACTTACTGTATGTGATGTACTTGCATTCGTTTCCCCACTGAGCTACTTCATTCTGGCTGTACGATGCCGTAGTGTCGACTTTGTAAAAAACGTGGCAGTCCAAATTTTCCTTTCTGGGTAACATCATCTTGAACCCGGAGAGAGGTGATCCACTGTTAGGGGAAGGATCTACCGGTTCCGCATTCGACTCGCACAAGACAACCATAACACAACCCTTATCGTCCAAACAAGTCTTATAACAACTCCTTTCATTCGAGTTAGGGATCGTTTGCATGTTTCCGAAATTGAAATTTTGTCCATCGAATCCATCAGCTATATCCTTGAAGTTGATACCTTGGCGAAGAGGATTCAGATCCTGGACACTGGGGGGTCCCGCAGGAGATCCTGTAGGTTGAAGGGGAGATTGTCCCGGGATTTGGATTGATCCAAATGATGGTCCAGCTGACCCAAATGATCCTGTTGGACCTGTCAATGATCCAACTGAAGATCCTGGAGGCGTTCCTGCTGCAAATCCCAACGTGTCCGGGAGATTTGCAGGAGGCGGTACTTGAAACATCGCTGATGCTCCCGATACCAGGAGGACATTCAGAATGGTCTTCATCCACATCTTCATTATTTCTGCTGTATGGACAATTCAAGACTTGAAGTCCTCTCGCCTATGAAGTCAAACCTTTATACACTTTCATAAGATTTGTTTTTAAAAAAAAAAGTGATTTTCATCAGTATTCTTTACGCAATAGTGTGAGTTCTTAGCCAGTAGAAACATTATATTTGGGAATCAAGATAATATCGACACGAAGAAGGTTAATTGATTTTTTCATACCCGAAGCCGATTCCCGTAGCGATTCTATCTTCTCATAAGGAATAGATCAATAACGTTCTCGTGGATAAGTAAATTGATTAAATCAAAATGCGAACGCTTAATTAATATTTAGACGTGGTACCGTTTGTAATAGAGCAAATGCGTGATTTTGAAGTCTTAATCAACTATCAAACTATTCGAATAAAACAGACAGTACATATCTAAATAAAGGAACAATCCCTTTGCAATGTGATATAATTAGTAAGCTACCATTGATAAAAACAGATTAAACTGAAAGAGAACAATGTAAATTTATTGTAAAAGGCTTTTCTCTCTTTTGAACATTGATTCACTTACTTGTGTTGAGCATATTTTCGGATGAAGAATTTGTCAATGCTGTGATAGATATTTGATGGCATAAAACACTATTGGTACAAGCAATTCCGACCTGTTTATCTTCTTAATTGCAAAAACTTTAAAACATGAGCTTGTCAAATCATCTTTTCAGAATGAAAATAACGTGAGGTAAAACATTTTTATTTCATTATCATGACAATGCGTTTATAAGCCACAGCAGAAAGATGGTGAATAATTGGTATGAGATATTAAGAGATTATTACCCGAAGAAGTGTGTCATATGACTTTTACGAAACGAGTGTGAATTTTTGTATTACCCGAGAGAGAGCGAGGGTTATACACAAATTTGCACGATTTTCGTAAAGGCATATGTCACACTTCTTCGGGTAATAATTTCTTTATTACCAATTCTATTCCTTTTTCATCTCTTAGAAATATCCAAGAAACTGGCCCAACCCTTTGCGAAGGCCGGCTACAGTGACGTCACAAACAATAGTTTCATGACGTCACGGGCGGAAAAAAATCGGGAACTCGCGCTACAACAATCGTTGCTAGGCAAAAGTGATATGTGTACTAGTGCTCATTATTGAAAATACGTCACTACTTATTTTCAACTATATGGGTAATAAAGATGAATTACATGTCGAACTTATTTTTCTTAACGTTTAGAGTACAACCAAAGTGCAATCACACGTTTGGTATAAACCACTCCCAAAACAAATAAAGTTCTGTGAGGCCAGAATACCGTTTGAAACGTAAGGAACCTTCCCTTCTTTAGGCGTCTGAACTAAAGCATTAATTAGATATGCACTCACATGAGGGTTTCAATTTAAGCAACCAGGAATCGTTTTCTGGCGGCCGGTTTTATAACATATAGACCTCACAAAAATGCAGAATTTACACAATGACAGATGAATGAAGATTAATGTAGTGCAGCGCGTTAGAACTTGGTATAAAGCCAAATCCATCGGTCTGATGGGTACAAGCTGCTACTGAATTTTGGGGATTGCATAAATGTTATTTGAAACAACTTAACACTCGTTGTGGCCATTGACATGTCAAACCAACTTGATTGATTCTTAGCATGGTGTGGGGCTTGAGGTTGGAGAGAAGGGGATTGTGGGAGAAACCAAGACCTACATTTTCGAAGCTCTCTTAGTGATAAGATAGTCGTAAGTATCATACATTTACATAGACTTACGGTTATCTTAGCACTAAGATAGCTTCGAAAATGTAGGACCAAGAAACTAATGCTTACATATTCCTATATTCAATTCAATTCTTTATTTCAGAAGTGTATGCCATCGGCCCATAACTACATATGTTAGATTGTACATGACAAACTTGTGTGTATAAAATAAAAGGTTTTCAGCTTTAACATCTTAGGTACATTCCATGATAAATAAAGCAGGTTAAGTTATTAATATGTTTACAATCTGATGTTAACATGAGAAATTTGAATTTAGCTTCATTTGGATTTGTACAATATATCTGAGGTAAATATTTAGAACGGAGTTGGTGGAATTTGGAACATACAAGGAGAAAGTGGTACTCATCCTCAATATAACCTTCATCACATTGTAAACACTGTCTATCATATCTATTTATATTAAAATGCCTTCCTGTTTCGATACGTAAATGAAGCGAAAACATCTGATTCGACCAATAGCTAGTATACAATTCTTGATATTAAAAGTACTTAAGTATTATTCCTTTGAAAATGATAGTTTGAAATAAGAATAAGCGATAGATTTGGTGCCAATGTGAAGAGAGTTTTGCCAATTCTGTTCATAATATACTTTTCAACCGACTCAAAAACTCGGATAGGAACGACGTAGGAAGACAAATTGCTGTTCAAAAACATAACCAAAACCTTAACTGTACAACAGATCCCGACTCTTCGAAGCCCAATACATTTTATTATGTTCTAAAGCCCTTAAAGGGGCAGTAGCACGGTTTTTTAAAATTTTATGTTTTAAGTTTTTCACTGATAATTGTATTTTAATGCTAAATGTATTATTTTGATAGTGTCAAAAATCTCATAACACAAACCAATTATCCATAGTCAGAGGACATAGTATGAAGATTCACCTAAAATCCATCGGCGGCCATTTTGTGTGAACACCTTTTATTCGTTTTTGGTAAGAAAAGGGAATCACATGGCTAAACTTTACATTAGATATTTGAATTATAACTGCTCCATTTAGCTTAAATGCATTGTCTTTCAATTGGAACCATTAATTTTCATTTTCCTGACATCACCTTATAGTTCCCCTAAAAACGTGCTACTGCCCCTTTAACATCATGTAGTAACATTTCTTGGGATGGCGGTTATCGGGCATAGATAATAATTTTAGCCAATATGTTATTTCTTTCTTGTATGCAGATAAAAAGAGAGGGTAACGTCCACATTCGCCTTTAGCTATATTATTTGGGGTAGAAAGCTTAACGCCTAAATATTGTTTGCAAGCCAAAGTATGAACCGATTCCATAAAATCATTCAGCCAGAACCCCCAGACTATGGAACCGTAAATCAGAATAGGAGCTATTTTCACATCAAATATCTTAAAATACAATTCAGATGATATATCCCCAAGCTTATTTACTATTTTAAAAACGCCGAAAAAAGCCTTTTCACCTTGTGAAGCTGCATTATAACAATCACTGGACCAAGATAGACCTCTAGTGAGAATTACACCGAACTATTTGTATGAAGATATAGATTCCAATTTCTTACCATTGTAAAACCATCTTTCTCGTTTTGATAAAGAATCGCCTTTCTGAAAAACAACAACTTTTGTCTTCCACAAATTTACTTCATGTCCATATTCTTTACAAAATTTCTCTAAAACATCGATACGTTTCTGCAAACCTCCTATGTAGTATCAGATAAAAGAGCTATGTAATCAGCGAAAAGAAGAAGAAATACCTGAATAACATCGGGATGAAGCTGAATGCCTGGCCCTGAACTCTGTTCTATAACAACAGCCAACTCGTTAATGAAAATCGAAAACAACAAGGGACTAAGTACACAACCCTGACGGACATTGACGGTCCGTACTTGGTCCAGTCCTGTTTATTCTCTACACTGGGGAACTAGGTGGCCTCATTACGGAATGTGACGTTGCTCATCACTTTTATGCAGATGACAGTCAGTTATATGATGACTTCCATCCTCTAAACTCACAGGAGCATGTGAGCAACATGGAAAGAGCCATTGACAATGTCAAATTGTTGATGAACATGCTAAAGATCAATGATGACAAATCTGAAGCTATGATGGTTGGGACAAAGACAAGCCTAAACATGATCCAGCAAACATCCATACAAATTGGCAAGTCAGACATTAACTTCTCCACCAATGTCAGAAACCTTGGTGTGACACTGGATGCAGAACTGAAAATGGATACTTTTATTAACCATACCATCAAATCATGCCACTACCACATTCGGAACATTGGCGCCATCCGCCATCACCTTCCCAAAGATTGCGCGCATACGTTGATGAGATCCCTAGTCCTCTCCAAATTGGACTATTGTAACTCAGTTCTTTCAAACGCCAACAAACAACAGTTGACAAGACTCCAGCGTGTTCAAAACGCAGCAGCAAGAATTGTCACAAGGACAAAAAAGACTGAGCATATTACACCAGTGCTGCGGCAACTACATTGGCTACCGATTGAAGCTCGGATAGAGTATAAAATCTTATCTCTTGCCTATCACTGCTCCAAAATACTCCTTGCACACTATGAGCCAAACCGACAAGTTCGGTCATCTGATCAATGCCTGCTGTCTGTCCCTAAAGCAAGACTTAGAGGTTTCGGAAAGAGATCATTTGCCTACAATGCGGCTGTGTTGTTGAATGACCTTCCCCTGCCTATAAGGAAATCAGACACTAGACTCGTTTAAAAGAAACATCAAAACCTTCCTTTTTAAGAAATACCTGGGGTGACAATGACAGATGTCCGAGTGAAGCGCTATGAGCATCCACAAAGTGCATGGAATTTAGCGAAATATAAACTAGAAAGTGTTTTTACCCGTAAAAACAGATGTCTCCCCCTTCCTCAAATGCTCCAAACCTCTAAACAATACTATCATAAAGTACCATAAATGTTCTCTGTAACTCAAATTGAATAAATAACCTATCAACTCAACAATTGTAGCAAACAAAATATTCAAAACTGCATGGAAATAAACAAAATAATTTGTTTTAAATCTCAAACCTTCAAAAGGCACATCAACATGATATGGAGAGACAGTATACCAATTAAGTTTGGTGATGATCGGTCACATAGTTTTAGAGATCTGCTCCGGAAACAAACACTACCCTTGAAAAAGACTATGTCCAAATTGTTGCCATGTAAATAAAAAAAATTAAATTAAAAAAAATCTATAACCTCCAAAAGGCACATCTACATGATATGGAGATACAGTATACCAAGTTTGGTGATGATCGGTCACATAGTTTTAGAGATCTGCTCCGGAAACAAACACTACCCTTGAAAAAGACTATGTCCAAATTGTTGCCATGGAAATACAAACATTTAAAAAAAAAATCTATTACCTCCAAAAGGCACATCTACATGATATGGAGAGACAGTATACCAAGTTTGGTGATGATCGGTCACATAGTTTTAGAGATATGCTCCGGAAACGAAATGTGAACGCCAACGCCGACGCCAACGCCAACGCCGACGGGAACTCAGCTAAAACCAATATGTCTCCCGACCCTTCGGGGGGAGACATAATGACCTTATTATTATCCGTGGTCAAGTGCAAAACTCAGTTGACCGCTGGCAGTGTAGTTGAGCAACATCTGGCGTGGCTCGCCCGATGCGTGGGTTACCCGATTCATTGCTGATTGAACATTCTCTCCCCATAGTGGGGTGCCATCCATGTGTATTTTTCTTGTTTCATTTCAAATTGATGCAAAAGTTTTGTTACCAGTGGTAACTTAAAGGTATGGTTCTTAGGAACAATTCTGGTTCGAGTGTCAAGCTATCGGGAAAAAAATTCAAAATGGCCACCAAAATACAAAATGGCTGTCAATTTATTTCTTTTTTCACATTATGTCTAAAAAAAACCCAATAAATTTCGCTAATTTCATCACGGATATGTGGAAGGTATTTCGAGAAAAGGGGTTATTCAATTACTTTTGATCTTTCACCAAAATAAAATTATTAGATTAGTAAAATTATAACCTAATCATAAATAATTTTTTTTTATAAAAAAATCATATCTTGAGCTTATTTTAATTTATCCTTTTCTGCTTAAAAGTATTCAAAAGAAATTAAAGGACAAACCTTGTTTTATATTTATTTTACCAAATAAAAACAATGACTGCTCCCTTCAATATGGCTGTTAGCAGACGGCAGAACACAGAAGTGGAATCATGACAAAAAGGTATGTATCTGCTCCATTATCATAAAACACATATCAAATTGTTTTTGCAATGAAACAATACATCATATTTATCATATATGTACTGCTATTTAATCAAATTACAAAATAAATCTAACTAAATTTGTCCAACAAACATAAACACCTTTCTTAAAGGAATTCAAGGGACATAACCAAACATCATCTGCTGTCAGGGACCAGTCATTTGTTTCAATCTGTATTCTGGCAATTATTGAAAAAGCTTTACATAGATTTCCTTATTTATCTGGTGAGGATGTTTTCTAGTTCAGAACTGACAAGGGCGTTGGGTTTATTGCACAGTAAGACGTATATGCGTCCATCCATCCCATCCATCCGTCTTGCCTTCAATAAATGATTGACTTTTTCTCAAAAACTAACAGCTCTACAGAGCTGGAATTTTGTGTACAGGTGCATTGGTTTATTGGGATTATGAATTATACATTTGTAGCAAGTGTTTTATAATGATACCTTTTTATCACATCTTGAAAAAAGGTCAGTGTTGAAGATTTTGTCACCATATGACACAAAAATGTATTTTTTTCAAATGCGACCCCTTGTGCAGACAGCAGTATGATGTAATATTTTTTCCCTTTTGTCCTTTCAGGTTGTTTCTCAGATGGCTGAAGCAAAGGTGTGGCATTTGTGTATTTTGTACCAAAAGCAATCCGAGGAGGTGCTGGTTTGTCCTCTTGCAAATCCAGTCACCAGTCGTAGAGAGAGGGCCTACACAGATATCATCAGTCTGTCAAGCGAGTTCAGGGCACTTGGTGCTGCTCCTCACCCAGAAGTAGAACTTCCAGATGAAGAATCAATGCTGAAGAATCAAGCAGCATAGCAAAAATCGTGTCGTCAGCTATACAAGGCATCAGCTCTTGACCATGCAAAAAACGTTTTAATGAAGGACTGCCTCCAGCAAGAAAGAAATCTCGGCGGAGTCATGAGGCTGTCAATCGTAATCTGTGTATCTTCTGTGGTGATGAAACAAATGCAGCAGACCATTCATTCCAGAAGGTAACACTAACACAACAGATACATGACAAGGCAGTCATCCTTGGGGAAGAGCGAATTGTAGCACTTCTTACAGAAGGTGATGTTGTTGCCATTGAAGCCAAGTACCATCGGAATTGCTACACAGGATTCAATCGCCGTTACAATGCTATTTGTAAACAAGAAATAGCTAGCGAAAATCTTGAGACCACAACAGAAAATGAACTTCTCGAATTTATAAAAGAAGAAGTCACTGGAGGTCGTAGAATTGTTGCACTGCAAGAACTGACAGATATGATGACTGAGAGATTAGAACAACATGGTATTCAGAAGATCGTGAACCGGACATGCCTAAAGGAAAGAGTCCTGGAACACTTCCCTAATTTGTCAGAGGAGAAAGGTAGCCGAGACAGAGTTTTCATCATTTGCTCAAAGATGGCTAGGAAGGTCATATCAGATGCAACTCAAACACCTGATGAGGGAGATCGTACATTACTAATGGCAGCATCAATCCTCCGTAAAGTTGTTTTAGATCACAAAAGTGCATTCAAGTTTGATGGCTCATTTCAAAATGGTTGTGAAGAATCTTCTGTTCAACAAAGTTCCCCCATTTTGGATTTTGGCGGCCATTTTGACTGCTTGACACTCGAACCAAAATTGTTTTGTCGATCCTAACCTTCAAATTGGTACTTAAAACAAAACTTTTGCATCAATTTGAAATGACTGAGTGCGCTGGCCCCCCACTACCACAGAGGCAGATCAAGTCATGTTGATTTAGCCTCTGTTCTATTACGCCGAGTTTGTGGGATAGAATGGGAGACGCCTTATTGGAGGCAATCAAAGTTAGTTGTGCAATCAGCGACGCTGTTCTTAAATCATCGTTTTGGCTACTGAAACAAGGCAAAGGCATTGTGATATGAACCACCCTTTCCATGCGAGAAGCGTTGTCATTTGCTACAGAAATTCAAATGTATTGTGATGCAGTTTTTTTCCGCCAGGGGAAACTGCCGGAACTCACGGATTTTGGCGTAATAGAACAGAGGCTACATCAACATGACTTGATCTGCCTCTGTGGGGAGAGAATGCTGATTGAACTGAGAGTTTGAATGGTGATTCCTGCCCCACACTGAGACAAGGGTTGAATACCTTGCAATTGTGGGTAATAATTCAGGGAGCGCATTGATCATGCATTCGGCGCTATATAAATGCCCTAATTATTATTATTATAAACACGTAAAATTCCCTCGCCACGACTGGTGCATGCTTCTCCCGTTCAGCATGGGCGGACACATGGTTTAACATAGTTCATTCAGATCAACTCCACACTAATCGGTCACTGTATCATTTCTATTTCGTTGGTTATAAAGACCAAGCGATGCTATATGGTATGGACTTTATCCTATATAAAGTTTACATGTGTCTAGCATCAAAATCTCCCAAAATGATCATTGATAGATAATTAAAATATCTGATAATATGGATAACAAGCACTTTTCTTAAAGTCAATCCCTTGCTGAGGTCTAATGTCACAATTCACCGATGATTCAGAAAGCTTACCATAAATCTGAAAACTCCAAATACACTTTGATGACTGCTCTGTGAATTGTATTTGACAAACTGTCACTCGTCCATGGTTATTGTGTTCCCTATAATTTATAAATGACTAGAAAAATAACTTTCAACATAAACATGATGACAACAATTCCAAATTTAAACAACACACCAAATTTCTTACAAATTGTTACAAACTCAGTATCTGCTCATTTTGGTTTCAAACTACATATATTACACGCAACAAAATGTAAAGTGTAGTGGTTAGCGTGTCTGCCTCTCACGCCAACGACCCGGGTTCGAATCCGAGTGGAGACACAACAGATTTGTGACTTGGGTCGAAAGCTGTGTTGTGTCCTTGGGCAAGGCACTTCATCCACATTGCACTCAGTCCACCCAGCTGTACAATGTGTACCTGGTTTTACGGCTGTACTGTCCGAAATGGACTCTCAGCGCAGGCTAGCAGCTTTGAAAAAGTACAATCCGTCAGGGTAATAATGCACATTAGTGAATCGTCGGCGAGCAACTCGCCAGAGATGGATACTTGACGTTAAACTTATCATTATTATTATTATCATAAGTTTCATGTATATCGTCTTGTTGATCTAGGGGCGGGCCGTCATGTCAGGCGGCTGGGTTGATGACACCCTGTTTCTGGTCTTGGTTTATTGCAACATAATATCATGACGTCATTCGCGTATATATATTGTTTATTACCTACGAGGGCAGTCATATCGAGGTTCATATTTTTCATATGTTTCCCTTTTGTATTGTGACGTCACGTAATAAACAATGCTTTGACGTCACGCTTCAACTGGTTCTTAAGAAATATATTTATATCTGGTTGCGCTTGCCTTCTAGAACTGGAATTTGAGAACAATGAAATATATTGTTAAAACAATCAATATTCAAGAACATATACGATGTCGATAGAATATATCCTCCCCTCTTATAATAGCCTACAGTTCCTGTGACTTCTAGGTATACCAACCAACAATAAAATTCGATGAACTTCCTCTTTAAAGTCACCCTTTTGCGAATTAGAAAAGAGGCTAAATCAATGAGACTTGATCTGCCTCTGTGGGGAGAGAATGGTGATCGGATAATATTATTGCAATCCATATCCAGTTGACTGCTTAAGACAGGAGGAAACCATGGTTGATTGACATATTGTGTTCACATTGTATCGTTTCTTTTGCCCTTGAGTGTATATCACGTTAGAACCAATCTGCTGCAAGGCTTTGAGATAGGTTTCGGAGAAAGTCATATCAGTTGAATAACTTGTTCCTATTCCTCTTCATAAATTGAATTAAATATGTTTGAATAAAATGATAAAGCAGGTGGTTTTCATTTGAAACGTTAACGAATGCGTTTTATCGCACCTCTCTTTGCACATAAATGTATTGTAGAGCATGCAAATGACTTCACAAAAGAAACACAGTCGTGAAGTTCAGGTACATCAGGAAAACGTACCAGTCTGATTAAAATCGGTCTAGTTCCGAGGACTAAAAGTTTCAAAATATTTACTCTATGGACAATCGAACTTGTTATTTCGAGAGGTTTCCTCTCCACTGAGTCCTAGTGTATAGGATGTCCTATCTCCATAGAATGGAGATTTTGAAAATTATATTCCTCAGAAATGGCCGATTTTAATCAGACTGGAAAACGTATGACCAACACAATATCGCGAAATAGCGAAAACGAAATAGCAAGTCGCAAAGTCCCTAAAAATCCATAGATTTAGGGATTTCATGTCTCGCATATTTCGCCATTTCGATTTGAATTTTTCGCGATTTCGCCATTTTGTGTTGGTCATAAGCATGACAACAATAGCCCCTCTCGGTCATGGTAAAACACTGGTATAATTGGCCCTGCTTGATTGGTAAATTGGATACGACGGTTTGAAAGACGTGCGAACCCGGCGTATCATGGCGGACAACTGTCTTCCGTGTGGCATTCCACAACTAATTTTTGTGACATGAATACTTTTGATGATAACATATCAAAATTATTATTATGAATTAAAAAAACATGACTTATTAATAACAGTGCATTTAACGAAAGTTGATGTTTTATCAACATATCGAAACAAAAATTAAAATCAAGATTTATCTGACATAAATGAGATGTTTATTAAAGCTACTTTGAGGTATGCTAATTACTTCCTGTGCATAAGCCGATACACTTGTTGCTTGACCCGGATTACGCCGGACACGTGACAGGCGTATAAGCCTCTTAGACGAATCAAGCATAGCCATTGTCTGAACACGTCGAATGCAGCGTATTGGTTGTCAGCCCCCGAGTGTGGTTCATTGCAGAAGTGCTTTGCACGATTTTGGACGAATCCATTCAGGAGGGCTTGTAGGGTGGTGTCACCAAACCGATAAGTGAGCATCGGAGGTGTGGATTCGTGTAAAAGAATCAGCGTCTGCTTATGCATTGTCAATAAAATGTCTTCCAAAGAATTTTAAGCATTTTAATTGTCATCTACCATTTAAGAAAACAAACAGACTAGGTCGTCTATGTCCCCCGCCATTTGCAATAATTGAAACAAATATTCATAGCTCATTAAAATCTATTTCAGATATAGAGGACAGATGGAAAACTCGGTATATATGCCAGGAAATGAGTCAAACATAAGTATGCAGATATTTCCTTCTCGATTTATCGCAATCACAATTTGACGACCAGAGTGCACTTGATTTATTTTGCTTGTCGGAAAAACAGCCGATTATCCACGTATTGTCGGCGTCACTTAAAACACAAAACTGACTTGGTTTAAATTATTGCAAATGATAGCGATTAATACAAGCAATGAAGTAATTTCCTGGCGTGCATTTATATTTGTTTTTCAAAATGGAGATAAATAATTTAATAAATAAGATCAATTAAAATGGTATTTCGCGCTAAAAGGACGATGTAAAATTATTTTCATTCTTGTCAGTATAATCCATATCCAATAGATGAAGAGATTGGAGCGTTGCCAAAACATTGAACATATGTTAAGATATATTTCTTTAGAATCTTAAATATGAAGCCAAGATCGAAATGATTGAACCAAAACGTGTCCAATGGCCATCTGGAGACCTGTTGCTGCGCGGGAGGTGGCATTCTCTGAATCAAAATGACAACTTGATGCAAAGAACGATAAGACGTGGCTTGGAATCAGAAAGTAAATCTCGGTAAACAAGGGTGTACCATTTCATTTCACTTTGATCTTTAAAAGTAAGATGAAATTTGATTTGTGTTTGGATCAAATTTACCTCATACAGTTTAGATTTTCTCTAGATTTAAATTCGATGCTGAGATTTTACTGATTACAATCAAATCGTGACCAACGGCGTAAGGGAGAACTCACGCTAGAAGGAATGAGAAAGACATTTCGTCAGTGACGTAGTTAATTTTGTAAATTTTAATAAATGGATGTCAGGTTCATTAATTGTTAACAAACTGCGACTTATTCAAATGCTACCATACGATACCACACAATACCATACCATACCATACAAAACCACACTACACCACACCACAACACATCCCAAACCACAGTGACACTATACTATACCACACCACACTACAACACACCATACCATACCCCCGCCTACCCTACCCTATAGCCTACCGCAACATACTATACCATACCATACCCTATAGCCTACCGCACCATACTATACCATACCATACCCTACACCATACCGCACCATACTATACCATACCATACCCTATAGCCTACCGCAACATACTATACCATACCATACCCTATAGCCTACCGCACCATACTATACCATACCATACCCTATAGCCTACCGCAACATACTATACCATACCATACCCTATAGCCTACCGCACCATACTATACCATACCATACCCTATACCCTACCGCACCATACTATACCATACCATACCCTATAGCCTACCGCACCATACTATACCATACCATACCCTATAGCCTACCGCAACATACTATACCATACCATACCCTATAGCCTACCGCACCATACTATACCATACCATACCCTATAGCCTACCGCAACATACTATACCATACCATACCCTATAGCCTACCGCAACATACTATACCATACCATACCCTATAGCCTACCGCACCATACTATACCATACCATACCCTATAGCCTACCGCACCATACTATACCATACCATACCCTATAGCCTACCGCACCATACTATACCATACCATACCCTATACCATACCGCACCATACTATACCATACCATACCCTATAGCCTACCGCACCATACTATACCATACCATACCCTATAGCCTACCGCACCACACTATACCATACCATACCCTATACCCTACCGCACCATACTATACCATACCATACCCTATAGCCTACCGCACCATACTATACCATACCATACCCTACACCCTACCGCACCATACTATACCATACCATACCCTATAGCCTACCGCACCATACTATACCATACCCTATAGCATACCGCACCATACTATACCATAACCTACCCTATAGCATACCGCACCATACTATACCATACCATACCCTATAGCCTACCGCACCATACTATACCATACCATACCCTATAGCCTACCGCACCATACTATACCACACCATACCCTATAGCATACCGCACCATACTATACCATACCATACCCTATAGCCTACCGCACCATACTATACCATACCATACCCTATACCCTACCGCACCATACTATACCATACCATACCCTATACCCTACCGCACCATACTATACCATACCATACCCTATAGCCTACCGCACCATACTATACCATACCATACCCTATACCCTACCGCACCATACCAACCATACCCTATAGCATACCGCACCATACTATACCATACCATACCCTATAGCCTACCGCACCATACCATACCATACCCTATAGCCTACCGCACCATACTATACCATACCCTATAGCCTACCGCACCATACTATACCATACCATACCCTATACCCTACCGCACCATACCATACCATACCCTATAGCATACCGCACCATACTATACTATACCATACCCTATAGCCTACCGCACCATACCATACCATACCCTATAGCCTACCGCACCATACTATACCATACCATACCCTATACCCTACCGCACCATACCATACCATACCCTATAGCCTACCGCACCATACTATACCATACCATACCCTATAGCCTACCGCACCATACTATACCATACCATACCCTATACCCTACCGCACCATACTATACCATACCATACCCTATAGCCTACCGCACCATACTATACGATACCATACCCCATAGCCTACCGCACCATACTATACCATACCCTATAGCCTACCGCACCATACTATACCATACCATACCCTATACCCTACCGCACCATACTATACCATACCATACCCTATAGCCTACCGCACCATACTATACCATACCATACCCTATACCCTACCGCACCATACTATACCATACCATACCCTATAGCCTACCGCACCATACTATACCATACCATACCCTATAGCCTACCGCACCATACTATACCATACCATACCCTATAGCCTACCGCACCATACTATACCATACCATACCCTATACCCTACCGCACCATACTATACCATACCATACCCTACACCATACCGCACCATACTATACCATACCATACCCTATAGCCTACCGCACCATACTATACCATACCATACCCTATAGCCTACCGCACCATACTATACCATACCATACCCTATAGCATACCGCACCATACTATACCATACCATACCCTATAGCATACCGCACCATACTATACCATACCATACCCTATACCATACCGCACCATACTATACCATACCATACCCTATACCCTACCGCACCATACTATACCATACCATACCCTATAGCCTACCGCACCATACTATACCATACCATACCCTATACCATACCGCACCATACTATACCATACCATACCCTATAGCATACCGCACCATACTATACCATACCATACCCTATACCCTACCGCACCATACTATACCATACCATACCCTATACCCTACCGCACCATACTATACCATACCATACCCTATAGCCTACCGCACCATACTATACCATACCATACCCTATAGCCTACCGCACCATACTATACCATACCATACCCTATAGCATACCGCACCATACTATACCATACCATACCCTATAGCATACCGCACCATACTATACCATAACCTACCCTATAGCATACCGCACCATACTATACCATAACCTACCCTATACCTTACAGCCCCGCTCGCACCGCACCATAGCATATCATTCCATAGCATACCATACCGCACCACACAACAGCATAACATAGCATAACGTATCATACCATAGCATACCATAGCATAACATAGCATACCATACCATACCATACCACACGCACTAAACCATACAATACGTCTTGAAAATATTTCTTTGACTCTGAACATACTAATGAGAACTGGTAACTTTTGAAGAATACGAGAATTTACAGGACAAATGCACTCACATACATTTTGTACTCATACCGTATATAAACACAGTACATATTTCTCTTCAATCAATTACCACGGTTAAACTGTAGCTTGACTTTACTTTCATTTACCCATCCTAGTGTTACAAACATGGCAAGTCACAGATGTGTAAAACGTTGTATTAACAGACGGATATTTGCACTCACAGACAGGAAAACATAAATCTATAGACAAAAGAAACGTCATCATACAAATTCGATGTATTTCAACGACTAAATTAGATTAACATCTAATCCTCATAAGCCCAATTAAAATTTTGAAATATCATATCTGTTCATGTTTTTGAAGAAAATGCTGAAAAGGTTCAACTTGTCATTCGGAATACCCGTAACAAGACGATATAAGGAACTGAAAGGACTCATTGGCTAATGTCATGGCGTTCTGCTGTAACAAAGCGTTAAAGTTAATGTCTAATATTGTTGTAGGATAATATATCATGTAGAATATTTAATCTGACCAAGGTTGTGAAATAAGGAAAGAGAAATCTCTTGAAACAGGTCGATAAGATAAGATAAGATAACACTTTATTACCCAAAAGGGAATTCTTCTTGAATCAAATAGAGCTCATGGCATGGAATACATATGGACATTTATATAATAAGTTAAATATTAATAAAAAGTCTATTTACATAAAATACACACACACACACATTCACATAAATACACGTAATTTGAGGCCTTCGGGAATATAATAAGGAGCACAGTCAATGTTTATCTGACATTTTGTTGAGAAGTGAAATACTTGAAGATACGAATGACTTCTTAGTTCTGTTAGATCTGTGGAAAGGCATATCAAACCGTTTACCTGATGGCAAAAGTGAATATTCTGAGTGCAGGACATGTGATGGATCTGAAATAACAATACAGTTTATATAGTGTAACGGGAAAACTAGATCCAATGCAATACGCTCTATACATTCCAAGTTAACTTTGAATTATAAAGCATGATGATGTGCTTGTGATCATGGTCACAACGTTTGGGTTGTTGTTTGATATTGCTACGTGTACACTAGAACACGAAACCAGGATGCAATTCATCGAAAAAATTCGTCATCTTATGAAGCGTGAGGACGCGCAGAAAGAATTGATCGCAAGTCATCGCTATTATCGTAGGAAAATATCAAACATCTTTAATATTTTGCCACGATTATGTCGATGTTTTAAGTGATATTTTCGGATCGAAGTAATTTGTGGTATAGTGTGAGAATCCTAGTGCATAAGAGCATATTACACGGTACAAAACCGCGATGGAGCTTATCGAGATAGTGATACCACATTGTGTTAGATGTTGTTTTCCGAGTTGTCAAATATCTTGAAATTTAGAATGTCTTTGGGGCATAATAACATTGCGAAAACGAAATGGATAATGTTGAAATTTGAGTACATAAGTTAACATTCAGTTTGCGTTTACATATTCGTATGTCATACTTTGAAGATAACCGTAACTAATTTGGCAGGGCATTGGAATTCACAATTTCGTAAACACTATCTTGTATTTGTCTCTACAAAATCCTTCATTAGTGATCAATAGCTTGAGACCTATGTCATATAAGGAACGTAACAAGAAGATCCCGAAATATGGTTTGGGAATGATTATATTACTAATGGATGATTGGATGTCGTTTGTAGGTGCTCCTGGAGTTGTTATATGGACGCCAAAATGAAACCCAATTTACATGATATTTGCACTAAGATACACAAGCAAGTGAACAAACTTTAGGTACGCAGCTGTATGGTATCTTCATCTACTGTTGGGCGATAATGATGTCATATTTTATGAATTTCCTAAGACTAACATGGTATTAGGCATTGCATTTAAGAGACACAGAGTATGTTGATAGGATCACATATGTCAAATTTTGAAATCGATGTATTACATCGGGAAACACTAACTGTTACTGAAAATAACAAGTTAAAGGTCAATCAGTACATTGGAGCGAAAATACGGCCATTCAAAGTCGGGATTTTGATCGAAAACCGGACAATGTTGCTCGAGTGGCGCGCGCAAATTCGCCAAAAGTAATTTTGAAACCTTGTCATAAGCTGACAGGAAGATATATTCGATCCGATAGTGTTTATTAGGTATTGTAACTAATAGGTAGATTAATTGGATGCATAATTTCGAATATTAAACGTGTTTGAGATGTTTTCTTGATTTTTCCATAAAATCAAGCATTTTAGAGATAATATGCATAAATGGATATATTTGCAAGTCCAGTGATGAGATATAGTCATCAATCAGCATATTAGATATTTTGTAGCTTATCAAAACCAAATAAATGTTTTAGAAAGATACTCTGTGTCACTTTAATACGTTTAATGACATGAATTCGAGGAGACTTTTTGTCAAGCTTTAGACATTTGTCAGAAATCATCCTGCAATATTTGTGTTAACTTTGACAGTGTCTATTATTGAAATGGTATCAATTTGATTTCGTCAAGATATGTACCATTTGATGTATGAACAATTATCATGCCTGTTTTCGAAACATACATTTGCAATTTAAAGGGATATCACTGGTCCCTGAGTTGGAAAGATTTCAAATCTAGCCGACTGACAATCAGAAGCACGCAATTATTTTTAAGGAGTTATTGCCCTTGTTTAGTGTTTTTGGACTCTGTTCGAGGGTGTCGTCAAACGGGACAACTTTTCCCAGAAACTATCTACGTTGGAATAACCAAACCTGCTGTGTGTCTTCAGGACATCATTACCTTGATGGAATTCGAAAATCAGAACCTTGCATTTATTAGTTATTGAGTTATTGCCCTTGTTCAGTGTTTTTCCCCCTTGTTTTACATAGTCATGGCACATGTAGGAAGATGATGGGATGAATTAGGCGGGGGATTTTGATGACCATGTCTTCTTGTTATACCTGTTTTAGGAAGACACAGTGGCTATTTGATTTTTATGACCTTCACATTTATTTCAAGGTGAAAACGAAGCCAACATGCATTTACAGCTAATAAGGGTGATTTGTTCAGAACTGTTCACTAAATTCACTTCATATTTTGAACAAAACTTCTGATTTGAAAGAAGCAAGGACCAGTCGATTTGCATAGTAAAATGACAGTAGCATGACAAGTGTGAACAATAGGCGTTTTCATACTTTGTTCTTGTTTTTTTAAAAATCAATTTGGATTTTGTCGTCTTTGTGACAATAACTTTTCTATTTTACCATTCTACATACAGTTTAACATAATTATTTCCCAAATATAAAATATGGGGGCGTAGAATAGACCAGTTGACCAGTTCGGCTTTGGATCAATAGGGTCGGGGTTCCAATCCCGCCAGGGGCTCGGCAACTTTGTCTACAGTAGAGAACTGTACTGCACGCAGAAAGGTTTTGGTGCCTAACTACACTGAATACTATATCTTATTCGCTTCTTCCAGTCATTGGTCGAAGTTTTCACCGCAATGCAAAGCCACAAACATATTGCTGGATTTCTAATGTTTTAGAAACCTATCCGGGATTTCATCTGCTGTTTTGAAGGTTTCTTGTTTTCGCGTTTAAACCCCAAGTTTTTACATTGTAAAGTTAGGGCAATATTTTCGAATGTAAGACCTACTCTGAAGTCGGTAAGTTTATCATATTAGTATTCTATTGTCAGTCCTTTAGGCCAAAGGATTTTATATTTCAAATGAAAGACCTTAACTTGATTACCTGTACGTTTTGAACCCACAACCTTTGACCGGTACCCAAGACTCTAAGGGTTGCTTCACACTGTCCTGATTTTGACCAACGGCGGAAACATAAATAAGAAAATTTGACATTCGCACGACCCGAATATGATTAACAAAAATCAACATCGGTGGCAGTTGCAATTGAATCAGAAAGCTAAGCGGTGTTGAAAGAATGACACACGGTCACAAGCAAACTCAATACGAACGTCTTAGGGCTATTTCGTTTGACCCGGATTTGATAACAAAAACTATTGTTTTAATTTTTGTCCGTGCATAAAAGGTGGAGCTATTACATCTTAGACTAAGCATCTGTGGCATCTTGGAACATTTTCAGGCTAATGAGGTCATGGTCCGATCATAACACGTTTAGTTGACTTGATAGATATCAGTCGTTTACTGCAAGCGATTAAAAGCGAAGTCAGCGCTTACGAAGTCTACATGAAGACAACACGGTTGTAGCGGGAGGACGATACATATGCAATGCTTCGAACTCAGTCTAAGTAAACCTAGCCTCAATATTACCCGTTTCACCGGAAAACATCACGTGACCTCTTAACGTTCGCTGGCAAAAGAACCGTGGCGGCACAATTCGAATATTTTAAACTTTCTTTGTTAACCGACGCCCTGTGCATCGAGGTTCAACCGCAAAATTACCAAGGCAATCGTAAGAGCATCTTCACTCAGGCATCTTTATATCGTCGGTAGAGTTTTAATAGCTCCGACAGGAATATCGGCATTGAAGGGACATAACACGGAATGCCCAAACAAATCTGACCCTCAAAGCGAATATGCATTTTCGTGTTGCAAACGTATGTACATTTTGCCATTCGTACGACACTCGCTACGAATCCGAATCATCATTGCATTACCTTCGTGTCATAATCTGTTCACTGGCTGAATTTGACATGCAGAGATAATGGGATGATAACAACGTATTGATCACTACACGAAGGCAATACGAACAAGAATTCACACGACGGTACCTCGATAGCCGTGCGAACATAAATCTTGAGACACGGATGCAGCACGAAGACGACATCATCCACAATTTGCTCACTCTCGAAGCTGCTTGCTCGTGCTTGCGAATTTGCACATTTTCAAATTCGTGTTTTCCATCTTTTGTCAAATTGTTCATAGTGTGAAGCCCGCTGAAGTACTACTATATCGGGCCAGACAGAAGTGTAGGCTCTGTTACACAATCAATTGATTAAGGTTCAGATTTCTGTATTTATTGCTGTCATACAACATTTTTATCCAGTTACACATGGATACACCTTTGAATGCAAAAAAAATTCAGAGTGGATATTTTAAGAATTTTTCTTATTTTGAAAATTTTTTAGGATCCCCTTTACAATTTCAACCACGTGACTTGTCGATTGTCATTTGTGAAATCTTAGGATTCTTCACTTCAGTAAGATAGCTTCGAGGGAAGTAAGACCTCTTGCTTCTCCTTCGGCCTTTCTCCTTCTTCTTTCCTCAGGTTTTGCAATCCCAAGCATAACCTCTTGTCAGTGGCGTTCAACACATCACCTTTTGGGGATGGACAACTCCAAGTCACATTGTGCATTGAACCGTGACGAAGCCATCATTCGGTGAATATTTCCGAGGTTCTTTTTACATCAGCTATTTCGCACAAGGCGAAGAATATGACATTCTCTCCCCACAGAGGCAGATCAAGTCATGTTGATTTAGCCTCTGTTATATTACGACGAGTTTGTGGGATAGAATGGGAGATGCCTGATTGGAGGCAATCAAAATTAGTTGTGCAATCAGCGACGCTGTTCTTAAATCATCATTTTGGCTACTGAAACAAGGCAAAGGCATTGTGATATGAACCACCCTTTCCATGCGAGAAGCCTTGTCATTTGATAAAGAAATTCAAATGTATTGAGATGAAAGTTTTTTCCGCCAGGGGAAACTGCCGGAACCCACGGATTTCGGCGTAATAGAACAGAGGCTAAATCAACGTGACTTGATCTGCCTCTGTGGGGAGAGAATGAGAATATGTGAGAGAGCGTTTTAATCTATATCCAACTTCATGCTATTTGGGGTCCTATCAGTGACAAAATCGGAGTGTTTCTGTCATCTCAAAATTTGAGATAATTTTTTTTAGCGTAAAACTGAAACCAATCAAAACAGTTGGTCACTGGCTCAGAGTGGTTTTTGTTGACAACACTGCAGGCTAAATCTGCATGTGAAATTTACGTTAACTAACTAACTTACTTAACAATTGTTCTCTCTTTAGTTACAAAAATCCTTTATTTTTCAATTTGTTATTTTATCCGTATTCGAAATATTTGTGTTCTATACAGATCAATAAATAAACAATAATTTTTCATATTTTCGCAACATCTGAAAAAATGTCATGACATGTATAAATACAGCTTTGAAATGCCATAGCAGTCGTTTATACATTCTCTCCCCACAGAGGCAGCTCAGTCATACCTGAGTTAGCCTCTGTTCTATTACGGCTAATACATGGGATAGAAAGGTAGAAATCTGATTGGAGGCAATCAGCGACGCCGTTTCAAAAGTGGTCATTCGCAAAAGCTCGGCTTCTCCCGTGTGGTTCAGCATTCAGGGGAGATAAGTCTTCCTTATACAAAACATCGCTTTTTTGCCTTCTCATTAGTTTTTATTTGGTGAATTATTAATTTTTTTATCATAAAACAAAGAACAATTTACACAAATATAAAACAGTATGTTTCTATCGAAATACCCTATCCATATCTGATTTTCAAATATTTTCCTCTCACACTGTTAATGAAAAATAAACCTAAAGGCATGATGCTTTTGCAAGTCACTATACGACCGTTGAGAATTCCCAAAGTCGTGGATATCCAAAAGGTGTTTTCATTGGCTGCAAATAAGGGAGATATCTCAAGATACAACTTTTTGCCGCTAGGGCAATCTGCCGGAACCCCAGGATCTTAGCGTAATAGAACAGAGGCTAACTCGGGTATGACTGAGCTGCCTCTGTGAGGAGAGAATGTCGTTTATACTGTTTCGATAGATGTTTAAGATATGAACTTTGATTTAACAGAACGATAGTGGAAAAAGATATTTGCAATATTTATGTGCCATTTGTACAATTGGTAGCACGTGGTCCAATGTAGTGCCCAGTATCATTAGAGTTCAGCAACAACGGACGCGGCTTGATGAATGCATGAGTTACCCATTGCTGAATAAACTGAGAGTTTGAAGGGTTGACATTCCTGTCTCACACCGAGACACGAGTTGAGAGACTTTTGGTCTCACCTCAGGCAAAAGATTTTATTCAAAAGGTTCACTAGCAGAGATGGCTACTCGGTAATTCTTTTAAATTACAAAAAGTCAAGTTTACAGTATAGATTATAATCTAAAGTCTTGTTATAGCCTTTGTCATTAATTACCAAATTGTCCTAAAATGACATGGCCTAAATGTTATACAAGAAAACAATATAGTTCACACTTATTATGTCCAATGAAAGATTAACGTTCATTTCTCTTTAATCTTTTAAAAAAGTCCTTGATCTGACCTCTACATTTTCCCAAAACGTATTAAGTTTGAAAACACAGTACAACGTGGTCGATGAAAGTAAAAACCAAAGATTTTATATCGAGATAGGATTTCTGAACACGAAGAAAGGACTCTCTCGCATGTATTATCGCAGCTATCGTGTATGTGAATATCAATGATATGGAATTTCAAAGATCATGTTTATGATTAAGATGGCAGGTCTAAAATCGAATGACTTGGCGTAAATAAAACCGTTTCTGGTGATCAAAATCTGATTGGTTTGGGTTTCTGAAATCGAGAATTCGTGGAAAACAACATCCATATTTACTAATAACTTTAAGACAAAGAGAGTAAATTTTAATGGGAAGACAACAGTTGCTAGTTAATTAAGTTATTTTCCGGAAATACTTTTAAGACAATATATTATAAACTGAACGCCAAAAGAAATGTTACACCTCTTTGAATTTGAATATCATATAAAGTGACGTGTTCAGAGGAATTTGCTTTGATGTGTTGTAACACTCCATTAGTTTGGTGTTTTGTGCTAAAATAGCAGACCTGTAACTATAATGGTAAATAAGTTGTAGCCAGTTCTTCATGGGTGGGGTCAATTGTCCTATTTTTAGTATATTCAAATTCAAAGAGGTGTAACATTTCTTTTGACGTTCAGTTTATATACAATATATTACTTATTGAAGTCAGTAAGCTTGTATCTTCAACGTGAGACATGATGTATTGGGAATCCTTTCATTCAGAAGATACAGAATTAGGGGTTAAAGTACAGATCACCAACTAATCTACAGATGATAATGCAGAGGAATATGTGGATTACAACTTCTTTGTTCATTGTATGCGACTCTAGCTTCCTCTGCTTGAGAACGACACACGAGTCTGTCGAAACGTCACATACAATGAACAAAATAGTTGTCATCCATATATTCATTTGCATTATTGTCATTCCAACTTCTAAAACTTCACAGAAGTTAATTTACATATGAAAAATATGCACCACCTACATTCAAAACAAAATACTTAATATATGAATATACAATAGTTTGAATTAATGTTTCACTCACAACACATGTAGATTTGGAAACTAATTTCTTCAAAGACAGGTTATTATGTTGGCATTTTAACGAAATATGACTGAAGTTGTATTGGAACTGAATGATAAATTATTGTTGTCAATTACGTAATCATACGATTTTGGAATAAATTTAGTTTGTTCTTTTTTCTATCTGAATATAAACACCTCAACTTGCTTTCCAAGCTTCATGGCAGTCAACACTCACCATATTTTGTTTTTAGTCTATATCTATTGAGTTTGTATTGATCAGAGATTTTTAAGGGTTTTACCATCGTGACTAGCGGTTTTGAATGAAAGTGATATAGTGATATATTGACTAGTTTGAACGAATGGAAGTATTCAAATAACAACTGTGAATATTCGCAAATATGTAACTTTTACATTAAATACCACATTTCTTCTGCGAATATGTTAAAGATGCGTAACTTTATCTAATTAAAATTTTCTGCAAACATATTTATCTATCATATCACGATTATTCTGACGAACAGGGTATTTTTCTCATCAGATAAGTTTTGCTGATAAAAACGTGGGGCTGGGGGTCTAACATCTTTACATATGTATACGTAATACAGCATAATACCATGACATCCACTCTGAGAGGCATTTAGAAGCTGGTTGATGAAGAAGAACAAGTTCATATGGATAGTCAACTTCTTTATTGCATGAAAAGCGACGTTTCGTTGTAAATACTAACAAATATTCAAATTGATACACTCTCTTTCATTAACCTGTATATTGTTTAATTGATAACTACCAGATTCATTTGCTAGCTTATGGGCTGACAATCAAAATTTGGTTGATTAATTTCTATACATTAATGACATTGTTTTTGTTAAATAATACTTTTTGATACAAAGTTCAATAATATGTTTATGATTCATTTAATGGAGGAAGATATTTTACCTTATTACATTGAAAAGCGTGATCGGCTGCTTTTTGCTTAAATATCTTCCTCCTTATAAAGATATTCCTAACTATACAATTACCAATTCCCAGTAATTTTAGCCAGTATTTTATCACACAAAACATTCTTTTACAATTCAAAGTTCAGCACACATCATCACAATACAAGTACAATTTTACAAGCCTATGTGTATGTTTTCAATATAATCACCTTTGTGAGAACGTGACATTTTTTAGGCTTAAAATCAGTATCCTATATAGCAAAAGAAAACTTATTATTGTAAATAAAAGTAATGCCCAAGTTGACACTTCCATCGAGAGCGAACATTAGGTTGTTTTAATCTCTTCCGAAAAGTTACAATGCTAAATGTAATGGTGTTAACCGTTATGCTTACCACTAGTTCACTGTTAAAGAGACCGACAGATTTGTTTCGATAGTTTGAGATATTATAACAAAATTATTAGTTAACATTAGTAAAATGGACTGAGCTGTGTTTTTTCATCTTGGGGTGCAGGGAGAGTTCTTTTGAAATGAAATACATGTCAAAGTAAAAAAAAGATGTGTATATGAAAACAGTATGGGAAACAACACCTCGCCTTTCACTAAGCCAAGAGTATTCTTAAGAAAACTGCTCTTAACACCAAACCACGCAAAATCTCGCATTTATAAACAGGGAGCGAGACTGTTACCAACTTGACCCGTATCTGTGGTAACTAATCATTCCACAGCATCAAAGGTTCCTTCAAAGTCAATATTTGGCTACTCAAGCTTCATTTATAAAGAGTAGGAAGTAAAGATACTTCATCAACAGTTCCCAAAGAAAGCAAAACTGTGCCTCAGTAAACACATTGCTCGCTGATGACCTTTCTAATGTAGCTGATTTAAAATAAAGTTGAGTAACTTCCCAAAACGACTTTCAAGACTGATGATTCAATGATTATTTTGGTCTCACCCTTTTCAAGACGGGTAAACTAATATCTGATGGTCATGAATAGCCCTGTTTATTAAACATTATTGAAATCGGAATGAGATCTATAAATTCCATAAAATATTCATATGACACAAAGTCTGGTCCTCGTTTAATTTTTAAGCTTTAGTAATGGCAGAGTTCCTCCTAGTTCTGAAATATCAAATGACATGATACATGTATGAATGTTGGTTTAATATCATGTTAGTGAAAGATTTTTAGATTTAGATTTAGTAGGGTGAAATAAGCACTAGCAAAATAACCAGCGAGACATGTTAGGTTAACAACATTTATTTCATCGAAAATATAAGGGCGACTTCAGTTTGAGATTTTACAAGATTACGAAGTCAATTCGGTGAATTTTGAACACTCATGAAGATAAGCTCCTTGAATTTCTGCTGACGCACAGAGCGGGATATCACTGTATCATCTTTGGATCTTCATATCTTTGAGTCTGGTATTACCAATCCGAGCCGAGCCGTTGGCAGTGCCACGCAACACTCTGTATGTATAAAAAGGGTGAGCCAGAGAGTGGAATCAAGCACCAATAACTCGGTGTTTCCGTTGGACCTTCTGCTCTCAGAAACCAACTCTCCTCACGTCTTGTTCGTTGATTCAATCATCACTGAGTCCGAGTCTTCTTAAGAATAGGAACATCCTCATACGCTAACCAAACATGGCGTCTGCAGCCATAGCGTTACTCCTAGGTCTATGCCTGATCACAGGTTCAGAAGCTTTAGGGTTTTCGATGCTGAACTTTAACCCCCCAGCCCCTGCCCCGCCGTCTGGGCCATCTGCAGCTCCTGGTGTTAGCATCGTTCCAACCAATCTTGCTCCTCCAACAGGACCTTCGAGTTCAATTGTTGCCCCTGGACCAAGTCTTAGTCTCCCAGCTTCACTCGGATCTGGATTGTCCTTAAACACCGCTAAAGATGTCGAATTTTTCAAAAATCTGACTGTTGGGTTCTCTGAAATTGCCTTCAACTATGCAGAAGGTAGTCCTGCTACCGCCGCAAATGAGGTATCTTGCAAGAAACACTGCCTGGAAGATGATGACTGCGTGCTGGTTCTGTGGTGTGCGAAGGATGAAGAGACCACCTCTAGCTCTGGGTCCACTGGTCCGCTTGGAGCCCCTGTGAAATTAAATCAAAATTTCGAATGCAAAGTCTTCCAAGAGTCCACCTCAGAAACACAAGTTTCAGCAGAAACAAAAGGAAAATGGACTTCAAAGTGCACATATTTGCAAATTCGTAAGTATATAAATTAATATTCAGCTTACCAGTGACAGAAAAAACACCTTAAACCATTGTAATAGATAAACCACATGAAGGCTGTTCAAAATCACCATCCATCAGTTATCACTTGTTCTCAATAATGAGATAATGGTAACATTAAGTCGAAGTCAATCAAATATCATAAGTATGCATTTATCAAATAGATATTTAACAGCAGAAGTTTTCCAGCCGGGTTGTTAGTTGTTTCTTAGGTTAAGATCATCTTTTAAAAAATTGCCCATCAATGCAATAGTTTAAATTCACGGCAACTCATTTGGGGTAATCGCGCAATTTTTAAGATAGCGTGAACATATGTACACAAAGAACGAAATTAAACACCCTCCATTTTGTAATCTGAGATGCGGTACTCTGGAAATGTTTAATAAATACATATCAAGCTTTAACAACTTCTAATTCATTGACTTTTTGATCAAATAACGCCAATTAATGCGCACAATTTATAGAAATATGATGAAATAAGTGATTGCACTAGGCAATTTTACACAACGAACTTTTTATTTCATTTATTATAAACAAAATTTGTGATACCAAATCGCCACCCTTAGTTCCGCTCTTATCATCAATAGTGGCCGGATATGTTTATTTGCCATATTCATAAATTTCTGATTTTCTACTTTTATTTCTATACTGCTTTAATTGATGGTTTTGTTCGCTAACGTCAGTTTAATCACTTCAAATTAATCGACTTTCATGTTCAAACATGAGATGGCTTGACTTATACCTATTGAAATACTTTTGTAGAAGAAGTTATCCAAAGACAGTGAAACGTTAGTAGAATCACATTGTTGTATCTACGCCGTTATGTACTGTTAACGTCTACGTTCCTTTAAAACAAATTTTACTGTTGATAACCTGGTAATCTTAATTGATAAGAATTACTATTCTATATATTAAAGGGTCAGTAGCACGTTTTTTGATAATTTTATATTTAAAAATTTTCACTGATAATTTTACGTTAAAACAAAATGTATTATTTTGATAGTATCAACAATCTCATAAGACAAACTAATTATCCATAGTCAGAGGACAAAGTATGAAGATTCACATAAAACCCATTGGCGGCTATATTTGTGTGAGCAGCTTTATTTCATTTTGAGTAAGAAAAGGAATCGCATGGCTAAACTTTACATTATATATTTGAATTATAACTGCTCCATTTAGTTTAATTGCATTGTCTTTCAATTGGAACCAAAAATTTTCAATTTTCTGACATCACCTTATATTGCCCCTAAAACGTGCTACTGCCCCTTTAAGAGATAGACGTTACGCATTGCATCATGGTTTACGATTTTCTTGATAATACGTTCCCTTTGGCCTGCAAGTACTGCGAATGGATTGCATCAGTTGAGGGGTGCGATACAGGGTTTGCAAATTTTTTAACCTTTTGATATGCATGTATGCTAAGGCTGCATCTTATGTCCTTTTGTTTTGGCAGTTCGCTGATTATCTGACTTTACATTGTAGTTGTTTCACTCTCTTCTGTAGGTCCCGTTCGGTTTTTTGATGATGTAAAACAAAACCTCACATCCAAATAAGGGCTGTTGGAAAACAGATAGGTACAAATGATAACTTAATCAGTATTAAAAAAAACTCCGAAAATTTGTGCCGAGGAACAAGGGCGATAACTCTGGTAGTAAGGGATCAGTGAGGGATCAGATAGCTAGTTGCGGGTACAGCAACGTCCCGAGACTTGGACAATATAGTGTGACTATGGGTCTCAGTCAAACCAGCTGTAAATGGGTAACCCGTAATGATTGAGTGACATACGTCTGTGGGTAGATCGATAGTCGATATGATTATTATTATGTATACATGTATAATGTTTAGATGTGTCATGAAGACTGATATCTTATGATTGAGAGAAACCAAAGCGCCTTTCAGCAGCGATCTCCGATGTTGGTGTTTACAAATATCAGAATATATTTTTAATATATATTAATTATAGTATAGTATCGGACGTTGGCACAACCGGATGCCGTTGAACCAGGAGTAATAGAGTAACTATCGATTGTTTTTAGCTAGGGACTGATATGATCTATGGCCACTTTCGGGATTCATAAAGAAAGGGTTGTTATTTGACATAGTCTCAACTTTGTATTCTTTAAATCGGACAGTAACCTGCCCTGAAAGGATATACGTTTCACATGATTATCATTTTTCAACATGTCATAGCAGCTTTTTAACTATCGACTCAACAAACAATCTTCATAACTCAAATTTTCGATAATTCGATAGCTTAGATATTTAAAATTTTAATACCGGTTATTTCATGTCCATGGTTAATGTCATCTTCCTACGCAGAGCCTAAAAGGCCAGTTTCCAAACTGTCATTTTATGCCTTGCTGCATAGCCTTGAGTTTTCTGTGCTTGATCTCTACTCTGTAGGGGCACTATAGCAGCACAGAAAAGTAAAGTCTCTGCAGCAAGGCATAAAATGACAGTTTGGAAACTGGCCTTTTAGGCTCTGCGTTGGAAGATGGGTTAATGTATACACATGAAAGGGTAAATTTTAAAAAAACCTATCAAATTACATAACAAGGCTTCTTATTGATAGACTGCCTTGTTTACTTTTTGTATGTCGTTTGTGATAATCTGTTGTTAGCCAAATCTTGCATTATCACACCTGGATTATAATTTCCGACGGTGACAATAGAACAGAACCCTAATGTTTTCACTGAACTCACCACAAGTGTTTTAATCTATATTCAAATAGGAACATATAACAGTGGCAATTTTCAACGTGGATTTGTCACCGTAGTGATCTTAAAGAAAGAAAAGAACAGTCAACAATGAGAATGGTTACATGTTCTTATTAAACATACTTCATTTGCGAGTGGTGAATGTCTTATAATTAATGATATCATATACATGTACTATTTGTATCGTATTGAACTGTTAGCTTTAAATACATTCCACATACAGTAATAGTCACACTCACCAAAGCGAATCCGACAGCTGCCGTTGAATTAAGTCCTAGTAGTCTACACTACATAGTTGTTTGTTATTTAGATGGCGTTGTCCTTGCTATTTTAGCTTTAAAATAAACATGACTTATAAACATATACCGTTTTGCATGCATAAATTTTGGTTTGATAAATTTTGGTACATAAGCATATTGAAACTATTATTGAAGGAGATGGCAAATGGCGCAACTCTTGATCACGATAGGTGTCACTGCTGACACGAACTGTGCTAATGCCATAATGGTGAATTATTTTTATTGCTAAAGATTGATGAAAATGTACACCTGAAAATGTTTCAATATATTCTTCCACAAAAGTACCGCATAAGTAATGTTTCTTAGAATATATTGCTTTCTGTAAACAGCAAAAATATCACTTGATTTCCACGGTAAGAAAGTGAAATTTCACAAAGCAGTAAAAAAAGTGTTGGCAAACACGTCAAAATCTGCTTTTGTTCTGTTCGAGTGTGTTATTAGTCCACAATGTATAGCAATTCTTGATTGGCATCTTTCTCGCAATGAATTGAAAAGGTAACAAAAAGTTCTTCTGAACAGCGTTCTTACTAATCCTTCCCGCATTAAGACGACTGGTCATGAACTGTCTAATACCCCCATTTCACTGAGCTACGACTTTGAAAAGTGTTCAAGACTCTTCCCGACTATTCCCGACTTTTCCACTACGACTTTGTTGGCATGAGTCGGGAGCAAATATAGGTCAAATTATGAAATTTGAAATTTCTACGAGTTACTAACGAGAGTTATGGGGGGTTCACACTTACGTTAATTTACGTACTTTAACGTAGTTGGTTGAACGTAGCCATAAAACCTCTAACTTGGTGTATATTTGTGCAATTTAGGCAACTACGTCAAACAACGTTTCATTACAAAAGGGTTCACTGCGTGTGGGTACGTTCAACTACATTTAAGTACGTTGAACTACGTTAAACAACGGATAACTACGGTCATTGCACTAAATACAAACTACGTCCTTCTACGTTAAACCACGTTGATCTACATTTAAGAAAGTTTATTAGTACGTCTAAGTACGTTTAAGTACGTTTAATTACGTCAAAGTACGGTAAAATAGGGTAAACCACGTTTATTCCGCGTCCAAGGGGTAGGGTATATATATTAAAGAGCCACGTGTTTGTTTTTCATTCTTTCTCTCAATTGTCGAGCTCACAAGAGTGTTTTTGCAATCTATCAACTATGAGGAAAACGAGAGGTAGAAAAACTGGACCTCCAGCTTCTAAATCAAATTTAGGTGCAAGAAATATTCCTAAGAAAACGGTTGTTTCTGTAAATTCTGACGAAGAAACTACTTTGCCTGATCTGACAGAGGACGAGAATCCCCCAGGACATACAATGAATGATCTATCTAAAAAGTCACAATCCAGACGATCAGCTTTAAAACTGACCGAAGACCAAGAAGTAAAGGCTTTTGAATATGTGGAGGCCCATCCAGAACTTTATAACAAGAACCATCCTCCTCACTTCTCATAACACACTGTGCAAAACATAGCATTTCTATATTCACAGCATTTAGGTGCTGTATCATCTTCCTTCCACTCATCTTTGTCAATTGTCAAACGAACAGAATATATTATTTTAGCTCACGTGTCTCAGTCGCGTGTGACGTCATGTACCCATAAAAACTGTACCTAGTTAAGCGTGGTTTAACGTAGTTCAGCGTATTAATACTTACTTAAGTGTAGTTGGACGTATAGGAACCTACTTTAACGTCAATACATTTGTTACAAACCTACTTAAACGTAGTTTAGAAGTTTTGAAAACGTAGGCAGATGTACTTACACCTAGTGTCCTGTACTAAAACGTTCTTCAACTTACATGATACTAGTGTAGTTTACTGTAGTTTAACTTAGTGAAACGTAGTATAACGTACTAGAACGTAATTAAACGTAGTAAAACGTACTTCATTACCTAGTAAGCTGTAGTTATTCGGGGACGAGTTGTACTACGTTTAAGTACATTCTTAACTAGGTTCAACTACGATGAACTAAGTTCAATTTTTTATGTCACTACGTCGAAGTACATTCAACTACGTTTCATAAAACGTAGTTCAAAAAAGCTAAACTTTGAACATGTTCAAACCTTAAATCACCAACTACGTTTGTCACAAGTCTATGTCTACGTTTTGAATAAGTATAACCAAGGATAAGTACGGATAACTAGGCTTAAGTACAGTTAACTACGTTAAGCTACGTTCGGCATCACTACGTTTATAAACGTAAGTGTGACTGGGGCATTACCTACGACATACACGACTGACATACGACACAGTGAGGAGGAACTCCTGACAGACATAGGAGGCACCCCCGACAATAAACTGAGGATCTTACGACTCATCCAAACTCAGATACGACTCAATACGACTGAGACCGTCTCGTTAACGACTCACTGCCGAGTCTTTCACGACACCAAGTCACCACCACGACTCATACAAAGACTCATTTCCGACTACCTTACGACTCACTGTCGACCCACTCACGACCTGAACGACTTATTTACGACTCGTTCACGACAATGAAGACTCCTCACGACACAGAAACGTCTCACGTGCGAGTCACAGACGATCCACGTACGATAAAATCGGCAATTTTAGACCGGAATCGGGCATATAAAAGGCCAACAACCGCCGACTATGTTGCTATGAGTAGTCAGGAACGGGTCGTCACTGGGCGTCTTTGAGTATTGGTTAGTCGTACATGTGTTTGCACTAGTTGGGAGTGAGTCGGCATGTAAATTAGGGAAAGAACTATTCCCGACTCACAACCGACAACCACGTTTCAATCCAACTATGTACAACTTATTCACGATTCAATATGATTCCATACGACTTAATAGGACTCAGATACGAGCAACACGACTCTTTGACGACTCAATACAACGTCAATGGAATTTCTGGAATTTCCGGTTGAAAAGTACGAACCACGCCGGACTTATACCCCCATTTCACTGAGCTACGAGCCGTTGCCGACTGAAAATAGGCCAAATGTCGTCATTGACTCGTAATTAAGCGTCTCTGAGTCCTCTTTAGTCGCCTCTGAGCGTAGTTGAGTCTGTATGGGTCTGTATGAGTCTGGAAGAGTCGGGATGTCAAATTTTGTCGGGAGTGGGTTTTTGAACATGTTCAAAAACCCACTCCCGACTTTTTAAGTCCGGCGTGGTTCGTACTTTTCAACCGGAAATTCCAGAAATTCCATTGACGTCGTATTGAGTCGTCAAATAGTCGTGTTGCTCGTATCTGAGTCCTATTAAGTCGTATGGAATCATATTGAATCGTGAATAAGTCGAACATAGTTGGATTAAAACGTGGTTGTCGGTTGTGAGTCGGGAATAGTTCTTTCCCTAATTTACATGCCGACTCACTCCCAACTAGTGCAAACACATGTACGACTAACCAATACTCAAAGACACCCAGTGACGACCCGTTCCTGACTACTCATAGCAACATAGTCGGCGGTTGTTGGCCTTTTATATGCCCGATTCCGGTCTAAAAATGACGATTTTATCGTACGTGGATCGTCTGTGACTCGTATGTGAGACGTTTCTGTGTCGTGAGGAGTCTTCATTGTCGTGAACGAGTTGTAAATAAGTCGTTCAGGTCGTGAGTGGGTCGACAGTGAGTCGTAAGGTAGTCGGAAATGAGTCTTTCTAAGAGTCGTGGTGGTGACTTGGTGTCGTGAAAGACTCGGCAGTGAGTCGTTAACGAGACGGTCTCAGTCGTATTGAGTCGTATCTGAGTTTGGATGAGTCGTAAGTTCCTCAGTTTATTGTCGGGGGTGCCTCCTAGGTCTGTCAGGAGTTCCTCCTCACTGTGTCGTATGTCAGTCGTGTATGTCGTAGGTAACTCTTGAGAGTGTCGTTAGTAACTCGTAGAAATTTCAAATTTCATAATTTGACCTATATTTGCTCCCGACTCATGCCAACAAAGTCGTAGTGGAAAAGTCGGGAATAGTCGGGAAGAGTCTTGAACACTTTTCAAAGTCGTAGCTCAGTGAAATGGGGGTATTAAAAAGTCGGGAGTGGGTTTTTGAACATGTTCAAAAACCCACTCCCGACAAAATTTGACATCCCGACTCTTCCAGACTCATACAGACCCATACAGACTCAACTACGCTCAGAGGCGACTAAAGAGGACTCAGAGACGCTTAATTGCGAGTCAATGACGACATTTGGCCTATTTTCAGTCGGCAACGGCTCGTAGCTCAGTGAAATGGGGGTATAAAACATTATGTGATGTATATGTAGATGTACGTCAATTACGTTCATTGCATTTACGTTCTAAAGGAGTTTAGATCTTGTGTCTGAAAGAGATTTTGCAGGACTCTGGCCTTGATCTTTACATAAAAGTTGACTATGTTGCGCGCTGTTCACACCATAATCCCGATGCTTATGCCGTTCGTGGATGTTGTTGATGTACATAATTTCTGCCAAATTCTCTTAAAACAGCACATTAGCCAAATACTGTGTGCTGGATGTTGTGATTCACATTATCACACCTTCTAAACCGAATCTGATAATAGATAATAGGCGAAATCTACATTTTACCAAAAGTTAACACTACTGAAACACGCTGCTCTCGATCTTACAGTTTTTGATGAAATTGGGATGTATGACCAAGCCAGACTTTCCAAAAGTTTCACGGAGTAACACTTCGGGTTTTAAAACGCCTATGACGGCGATGACACAATTTTAAGTTTTTCAGAACAGGGCCGATAATAGGCTCTCGTGGTCGAACATCCACGCAAACGCCTTCCTGAAGTTTTGGTTGCACGTTTTGCCAAAAATTGGACCCAAATAACTACATGTGGTGTCGATTACCATTCCAATTGCAAGCAACGGCAGATTTTGACTGAAGTTTTAATTTGACATACGACAATGTTTCCATTTTGACACTTGCATTGCATAATTATATCGTCATTTTATACTAAAAGGAATAACATTATTTGAAACAATATTTGCCTTTGTTTGGTTATCAGTTTAACATTCTTTTGCGCTTTCTGAATGTCGTAGTTACTGAACAGATTTTGACAGTTATATGACACTTTTCCAATATTTCAAAATGACATATGCGTTTCTAGTCTTGAAGGGTATACATGTAGATCATATCTGTTACAAGACTGTGTATAGTACCTTATGAAAAGAATTAAAGTTTTCACCTTGTCGTTGGAAAATGTCAAAACTTGGTATTCCTGGGTTTTCTGGTATGACGTTTGATGGTTTCTGGGTGTTTTTCTACAGTGCTGATGACCGTGATCGATTATGAACATTTGTTTAATATTTGTTACACGGGACTTAGCACAAACGACAAACTGACATGATTTTTTTTACCTTCTTTTTTTCCAATATTGCGGGAACATTTGGTTTTAATAAGTCAAAATACAAATTTTTAGGTATATTGTGCTTTAAATGTGATGTTTCATGTTTCATGATTTCAGTTTAAAAGTGAAAGCTATCCTTTGCCGATGGGTTTATAACCTTGTTCCACATTGATATATGTGAAATCTGTTATGGAAAAGTGTTAAGCGCATCTAATTAACTATAGAAGACCTTAATATAGTTTAGAACATTTTTTAATGGTGCAAATTTGATATTTACAAAGCAACAATTCTGTGTTCCTTTACATGGAATCAAATATAAGCTAATTTGGTTATTTAATCCGTCCATTGTATGACGATGTGTAACAAATATCATAAAAATGTGTTGATTATGTTTTAGTTATGAAACACTTAACAATTTAACGTTTGGCGGTATTTGATTGGTGTGCATTTAGTAAAATAAACCCGCTATCAGCTCAAAGTAGTGAGAGCATATCATTTGACTGATAGAGTGAAATGATATGTTAATAATACTTTGAGGGTAGAGTTAAAGTTCAAAGTTGAACTAAAGATTACCTGTGTGTTTTCAGACCCTGATTGCAAAGCTGGGTCTACCAAGGAAGGTTGGGTGAAGTCCGGAAAGCCGACCATATCGGCTGACCACACGCTGAGCCAGAACTACGTTTGCAGCGAAAACTACGTCATTGAAGGAAACATCAATAACATCAAGTGCAACAAAACAGGAGCCAACACAGTGAAGGGCAGCTGCACAAGTATGATGTCCACTTCTCTCATTTCAAAGCTTTCTTCCTCCACTGCCTCCACTATACCTGATTTCGTCACGTCATCAAAATTTCTTTTAATGTTTTTAATTTCCTCTACTTCTTGATATTTGTGTTACCTCCAAATCCTATTCCTGACGCCTTGACCATTTCCTGATTTCGTTACGTCCCTTATTGCTTGGTGCCCCAAAGGGCACCAAGTATTATGATTTGATCCTCCTAAAACTTTTCTGAATTCTCTCTATATTACTCTTGATATTTTCAAAGGGAAGCCGCGCCAATCACATGTGTTGTATCCAAATCAAAAGACCAATGAACAGAGCTGTAGCAAAAAATGCATTACGTCACCATGTTGGTAATACAAAATATTTGGCACATTAAACTGTGGAATATGATTTCGCTTTAAATGTCATTTTAAAAGAGAAACAATATTTTCTATTAAAGACACTGATAAATGTTAACAGACTCAATCAAAAACATCTTCATTTGATGAAGAGTCTGCATTTGTTCCAGATAAGAGCATTATTTCGCATTCAATAATCGCAGAATCCACTTTTTTATAACCCACGCGATTTAATTTCACGCTGGGCTCGCCTGGCGATTTAAAAGTAATGTTTGTGTAAGAACGATGGTGACATCGAAAAAAGACTTATGTTTACTAATAGGTAGATCACTTACGACCACGTGACAAGTCATACTTAACGATGTCACTAAATGTTTACGTTGAAAACATGTATTTATTATCAGAGCTACTGAAATTGACTCGTGCTATATTTAGAATATGACCTACATCGCTGGTTCCATAGGGTTACTATAAGGCCGCGGCATAGCTCAGTGGAGCTGGGTTGAAATCCCGTCAGATCATCGGAAAGTATTTTGTTTATTATCTGTAATACTACAGTTAATAAATAACCATCATGACAAGGAGATATCGTTTTGGCAGTACGTTTTGCACAATTTCCTGTCATTGTCAACGCTACATGGCAACCCATGCAGTGCTTTTACTTCAAGTAACAACATCACAATGCCATAACATCATAAACTGTCACTGTCACATCACTGTCTTAAAAATCTAGTGTTGTTGCGTTCAGAGATTTATATTTTTTCTCTGAGATTTCAAAAAGAGTGAATTTGAATGATAAATAGAATATCACCCTCGTGTGTTTTGATTTGAAACATACCAACAATCGTTGATGAATGTAAAAAATATTCATAACTTTAACCAATTCGTGTTGATAGAAATTAATTTTGTGAAATTAACTTTGAGTCATTCTCGTGTTAATATTACTGCTGTTATCCAGTGTTGTATATATTATCACCCAAATTGTTCGACAAATCACAATCTCCTTCATCTGCCTATGTGGCACCAAGCATGCCTTTTTAAAGGCTTTTCTTGTTCCTTCACTTCCTCTACCTTTTCCTGATACCCTGATGACTTCTACCATACCTTCCCGATTTTTTTCCTCAATCTTTCTTTGAAATCGATACTTCCTTCACCTCTCCATCATTTGGTTAATTCGTCAACCTCTCCTTGACATCGACACTTCCTTCACTTCTCCCTCATTTGTGATATACTTCAACCTTTCCTTGACAAGGACATTTCTCCCCAGAGGCCGTCCCCCTCTTTACACTGATTTCAATATTTCTCCCTGACTTCGAAACCTTCCTCGACTTCGCCTTGACATACTTCCTTTAGTTCGTCACTCCTTCCTTCCACCTCTAATTAACATTGATATCTTTTTCATTTCTCCCTGATTTCCTTTTACTTACAACTCTCATTGACATCTTCCTTCTTTTCCCTCTGCGTTCTTTTTCCTCCCAACTCTCATTGACATCAACACTTCCTTCTTTTCCCTCTGCATTCTTTTTCCTCCCAACTCTCATTAAGATCAATACTTCCTTCTTTTCCCTCTGCGTTCTTTTTTCTCCAAACTCTCATTGACATCAACACTTCCTTCGTTTCCCTCTGCATTCTTTTTCCTCCCAACTCTCATTGACATCAATACTTCCTTCTTTTCCCTATGCGTTCTTTTTCCTCCCAACTCTCACTGACATCAATACTTCCTTCTTTTCCCCTCTGCGTTCTTTTTCCTCCCAACTCTCATTGACATCTTCCTTCTTTTCCCTCTGCATTCTCTTTCCTCCCAACTCTCATTGACATCAATACTTCCTTCTTTTCCCTCTGCGTTCTTTTTCCTCCCAACTCTCATTGACATCAATACTTCCTTCTTTTCCCTCTGCGTTCTTTTTCCTCCCAACTCTCATTGACATCTTCCTTCTTTTCCCTCTGCGTTCTTTTCCCTCCCAACTCTCATTGACATCAATACTTCCTTCATCTCCCCTGCATTCTTTTTCCTCCCAACTCTCATTGACATCAACACTTCCTTCTTTTCCCTCTGCGTTCTTTTTCCTCCCAACTCTCATTGACATCAACACTTCCTTCTTTTCCCTCTGCTTTCTTTTTCCTCCCAACTCTCATTGACATCAACATTTCCTTCTTTTCCCTCTGCATTCTTTTTCCTCCCAACTCTCATTGACATCAATACTTCCTTCTTTTCCCTCTGCGTTCTTTTTCCTCCTTCATCTCCCCTGCATTCTTTTTCCTCCCAACTCTCATTGACATCAACACTTCCTTCTTTTCCCTCTGCGTTCTTTTTCCTCCAAACTCTCATTGACATCAACACTTCCTTCTTTTCCCTCTGCGTCCTTTTCCTCCCAACTCTCATTGACATCAATATTTCCTTTTTTTCCCCTCTGCGTTCGTTTTCCTCCCAACTCTCATTGACATCAAAACGTCCTTCTTCTCCCTCTGCGTTCTTTTTCCTCCCAACTCTCATTGACATCAACACTTCCTTCTTTTCCCTCTGCGTCCTTTTCCTCCCAACTCTCATTGACATCAATACTTCCTTCTTTACCCTCTGCGTTCGTTTTCCTCCCAACTCTCATTGACATCAAAACGTCCTTCTTCTCCCTCTGCGTTCTTTTTCCTCCCAACTCTCATTGACATCAACACTTCCTTCTTTTCCCTCTGCGTTCTTTTTCCTCCAAACTCTCATTGACATCAATACTTCCTTCTTTTCCCTCTGCGTTCTTTTCCTCCCAACTCTCATTGATATCAACACTTCCTTCTTTTCCCTCTGCGTTCTTTTTCCTCCCAACTCTCATTGATATCAATACTTCCTTCTTTTCCCTCTGCGTTCTTTTTCCTCCCAACTCTCATTGACATCAATACGTCCTTCTTTTCCCTCTGCATTCTTTTTCCTCCCAACTCTCATTGACATCTTCCTTCTTTTCCCTCTGCATTCTCTTTCCTCCCAACTCTCATTGACATCAATACATCCTTCTTTTCCCTCTGCGTTCTTTTTCCTCCCAACTCTCATTGACATCAATACTTCCTTCTTTTCCCTCTGCGTTCTTTTTCCTCCCAACTCTCATTGACATCTTCCTTCTTTTCCCTCTGCGTTCTTTTCCCTCCCAACTCTCATTGACATCAATACTTCCTTCATCTCCCCTGCATTCTTTTTCCTCCCAACTCTCATTGACATCAACACTTCCTTCTTTTCCCTCTGCATTCTTTTTCCTCCAAACTCTCATTGACATCAACATTTCCTTCTTTTCCCTCTGCATTCTTTTTCCTCCCAACTCTCATTGACATCAATACTTCCTTCTTTTCCCTCTGCGTTCTTTTTCCTCCTTCATCTCCCCTGCATTCTTTTTCCTCCCAACTCTCATTGACATCAACACTTCCTTCTTTTCCCTCTGCGTTCTTTTTCCTCCAAACTCTCATTGACATCAACACTTCCTTCTTTTCCCTCTGCGTCCTTTTCCTCCCAACTCTCATTGACATCAATACTTCCTTCTTTTCCCTCTGCGTTCTTTTTCCTCCTTCATCTCCCCTGCATTCTTTTTCCTCCCAACTCTCATTGACATCAACACTTCCTTCTTTTCCCTCTGCGTTCTTTTTCCTCCAAACTCTCATTGACATCAACACTTCCTTCTTTTCCCTCTGCGTCCTTTTCCTCCCAACTCTCATTGACATCAATACTTCCTTCTTTTCCCCTCTGCGTTCGTTTTCCTCCCAACTCTCATTGACATCAAAACGTCCTTCTTCTCCCTCTGCGTTCTTTTTCCTCCCAACTCTCATTGGCATCAACACTTCCTTCTTTTCCCTCTGCGTCCTTTTCCTCCCAACTCTCATTGACATCAATACTTCCTTCTTTACCCTCTGCGTTCGTTTTCCTCCCAACTCTCATTGACATCAAAACGTCCTTCTTCTCCCTCTGCGTTCTTTTTCCTCCCAACTCTCATTGACATCAACACTTCCTTCTTTTCCCCCTGCGTTCTTTTTCCTCCAAACTCTCATTGACATCAATACTTCCTTCTTTTCCCTCTGCGTTCTTTTCCTCCCAACTCTCATTGATATCAACACTTCCTTCTTTTCCCTCTGCGTTCTTTTTCCTCCCAACTCTCATTGATATCAATACTTCCTTCTTTTCCCTCTGCGTTCTTTTTCCTCCCAACTCTCATTGACATCAATACGTCCTTCTTTTCCCTCTGCATTCTTTTTCCTCCCAACTCTCATTGACATCAATACTTCCTTCTGTTCCCTCTGCTTTCTTTTTCCTCCCAACTCTCATTGACATCAATACTTAATTCTTTTCCCTCTGCATTCTTTTTCCTCCCAACTCTCATTGACATCAATACTTCCTTCTTTTCCCTCTGCGTTCTTTTTCCTCCAAACTCTCATTGACATCAACACTTCCTTCTTTTCCCTCTGCATTCTTTTTCCTCCCAACTCTCATTGACATCAATACTTCCTTCTTTTCCCTCTGCGTTCTTTTTCCTCCAAACTCTCATTGACATCAACACTTCCTTCTTTTCCCTCTGCATTCTTTTTCCTCCAAACTCTCATTGACATCAACACTTCCTTCTTTTCCCTCTGCATTCTTTTCCCTCCTAACTCTCATTGACATCAATACTTCCTTCTTTTCCCTCTGCGTTCTTTTTCCTCCCAACTCTCATTGACATCAACACTTCCTTCTTTTCCCTCTGCTTTCTTTTTCCTCTCAACTCTCATTGACATCAACACTTCCTTCTTTTCCCTCTGCGTTCTTTTCCCTCCCAACTCTCATTGACATCAATACTTCCTTCATCTCCCCTGCATTCTTTTTCCTCCCAACTCTCATTGACATCAACACTTCCTTCTTTTCCCTCTGCGTTCTTTTTCCTCCAAACTCTCATTGACATCAATACTTCCTTCTTTTCCCTCTGCGTTCTTTTTCCTCCCAACTCTCATTGACATCTTCCTTCTTTTCCCTCTGCGTTCTTTTCCCTCGCAACTCTCATTGACATCAATACTTCCTTCATCTCCCCTGCATTCTTTTTCCTCCCAACTCTCATTGACATCAACACTTCCTTCTTTTCCCTCTGCGTTCTTTTTCCTCCCAACTCTCATTGACATCAACACTTCCTTCTTTTCCCTCTGCTTTCTTTTTCCTCCCAACTCTCATTGACATCAACACTTCCTTCTTTTCCCTCTGCATTCTTTTCCCTCCTAACTCTCATTGACATCAATACTTCCTTCTTTTCCCTCTGCGTTCTTTTTCCTCCCAACTCTCATTGACATCAACACTTCCTTCTTTTCCCTCTGCTTTCTTTTTCCTCTCAACTCTCATTGACATCAACACTTCCTTCTTTTCCCTCTGCGTTCTTTTCCCTCCCAACTCTCATTGACATCAATACTTCCTTCATCTCCCCTGCATTCTTTTTCCTCCCAACTCTCATTGACATCAACACTTCCTTCTTTTCCCTCTGCGTTCTTTTTCCTCCAAACTCTCATTGACATCAATACTTCCTTCTTTTCCCTCTGCGTTCTTTTTCCTCCCAACTCTCATTGACATCTTCCTTCTTTTCCCTCTGCGTTCTTTTCCCTCGCAACTCTCATTGACATCAATACTTCCTTCATCTCCCCTGCATTCTTTTTCCTCCCAACTCTCATTGACATCAACACTTCCTTCTTTTCCCTCTGCGTTCGTTTTCCTCCCAACTCTCATTGACATCAAAACGTCCTTCTTCTCCCTCTGCGTTCTTTTCCTCCCAACTCTCATTGACATCAATACTTCCTTCTTCCTTCTGCTTTCTTTTTCCTCCCAACTCTCATTGACATCAATACTTCCTTCTTTTCCCTCTGCATTCTTTTTCCTCCCAACTCTCATTGACATCAACACTTCCTTCTTTTCCCTCTGCGTTCTTTTCCTCCCAACTCTCATTGACATCAATACTTCCTTCTTTTCCCTCTGCGTTCGTTTTCCTCCCAACTCTCATTGACATCAAAACGTCCTTCTTCTCCCTCTGCGTTCGTTTTCCTCCCAACTCTCATTGACATCAACACTTCCTTCTTTTCCCTCTGCGTTCTTTTTCCTCCCAAATCTCATTGACATCAACACTTCCTTCTTTTCCCTCAGCGTCCTATTCCTCCCAACTCTCATTGACATAAATACTTCCTTCTTTTTCCTCTGCGTTCGTTTTCCTCCCAACTCTCATTGACATGAACACTTTCTTCTTTTCCCTCTGCGTTCGTTTTCCTCCCAAATCTCATTGACATCAACACTTCCTTCTTTTCCCTCTGCGTTCTTTTCCTCCCAAATCTCATTGACATCAACACTTCCTTCTTTTCCCTCTGCGTTCTTTTTCCTCCCAACTCTCATTGATATCAATACTTCCTTCTTTTCCCTCTGCGTTCTTTTTCCTCCCAACTCTCATTGACATCAACACTTCCTTCTTTTCCCTCTGCGTCCTTTTTCCTCCCAACTCTCATTGACATCAACACTTCCTTCTTTTCCCTCTGCGTTCTTTTTCCTCCCAACTCTCATTGACATCAACACTTCCTTCTTTTCCCTCTGCATTCTTTTTCCTCCCAACTCTCATTGACATCAATACTTCCTTCTTTTCCCTCTGCTTTCTTTTTCCTCCCAACTCTCATTGACATCAATACTTCCTTCTTTTCCCTCTGCGTTCTCTTTCCTCCCAACTCTTATTGACATCAATACTTCCTTCTTTTCCCTCTGCATTCTTTTTCCTCCCAACTCTAGTTGACATCAATACTTCCTTCTTTTCCCTCTGCTTTCTTTTTCCTCCCAACTCTCATTGACATCAATACTTCCTTCTTTTCCCTCTGCATTCTTTTTCCTCCCAACTCTCATTGACATCAACACTTCCTTCTTTTCCCTCTGCTTTCTTTTTCCTCCCAACTCTCATTGACATCAACACTTCCTTCTTTTCCCTCTGCATTCTTTTTCCTCCCAACTCTCATTGACATCAATACTTCCTTCTTTTCCCTCTGCGTTCGTTTTCCTCCCAACTCTCATTGACATCAAAACGTCCTTCTTCTCCCTCTGCGTTCTTTTCCTCCCAACTCTCATTGACATCAATACTTCCTTCTTCCTTCTGCGTTCTTTTTCCTCCCAACTCTTATTGACATCAATACTTCCTTCTTTTCCCTCTGCATTCTTTTTCCTCCCAACTCTCATTGACATCAATACTTCCTTCTTCTCCCTCTGCGTTCTTTTTCCTCCCAACTCTCATTGACATCAATACTTCCTTCTTTTCCCTCTGCATTCTTTTTCCTCCCAACTCTCATTGACATCAACACTTCCTTCTTTTCCCTCTGCTTTCTTTTTCCTCCCAACTCTCATTGACATCAACACTTCCTTCTTTTCCCTCTGCATTCTTTTTCCTCCCAACTCTCATTGACATCAATACTTCCTTCTTTTCCCTCTGCGTTCGTTTTCCTCCCAACTCTCATTGACATCAAAACGTCCTTCTTCTCCCTCTGCGTTCTTTTCCTCCCAACTCTCATTGACATCAATACTTCCTTCTTCCTTCTGCGTTCTTTTTCCTCCCAACTCTTATTGACATCAATACTTCCTTCTTTTCCCTCTGCATTCTTTTTCCTCCCAAATCTCATTGACATCAATACTTCCTTCTTTTCCCTCTGCTTTCTTTTTCCTCCCAACTCTCATTGACATCAATACTTCCTTCTTTTCCCTCTGCATTCTTTTTCCTCCCAACTCTCATTGACATCAATACTTCCTTCTTTTCCCTCTGCGTTCGTTTTCCTCCCAACTCTCATTGACATCAAAACGTCCTTCTTCTCCCTCTGCGTTCTTTTCCTCCCAACTCTCATTGACATCAATACTTCCTTCTTCCTTCTGCGTTCTTTTTCCTCCCAACTCTTATTGACATCAATACTTCCTTCTTTTCCCTCTGCATTCTTTTTCCTCCCAAATCTCATTGACATCAATACTTCCTTCTTTTCCCTCTGCTTTCTTTTTCCTCCCAACTCTCATTGACATCAATACTTCCTTCTTTTCCCTCTGCATTCTTTTTCCTCCCAACTCGCATTGACATCAACACTTCCTGTTTTTCCCTCTGCTTTCTTTTTCCTCCCAACTCTCATTGACATCAACACTTCCTTCTTTTCCCTCTGCATTCTTTTTCCTCCCAACTCTCATTGACATCAACAATTCCTTCTTTTCCCTCTGCGTTCTTTTTCCTCCAAACTCTCATTGACATCAACACTTCCTTCTTTTCCCTCTGCTTTCTATTTCCTCCCAACTCTCATTGACACCAACACTTCCTTCTTTTCCCTCTGCGTTCTTTTCCTCCCAACTCTCATTGACATCAATACTTCCTTCTTTTCCCTCTGCGTTCTTTTTCCTCTCAACTCTCATTGACATCAATACTTCCTTCATCTCCCCTGCATTCTTTTTCCTCCCAACTCTCATTGACATCAACACTTCCTTCTTTTCCCTCTGCGTTCTTTTTCCTCCCAACTCTCATTGACATCAACACTTCCTTCTTTTCCCTCTGCATTCTTTTCCTCCCAACTCTCATTGACATCAATACTTCCTTCTTTTCCCTCTGCGTTCTTTTTCCTCCCAACTCTCATTGATATCAATACTTCCTTCTTTTCCCTCTGCGTTCTTTTTCCTCCCAACTCTCATTGACATCAATACGTCCTTCTTTTCCCTCTGCATTCTTTTTCCTCCCAACTCTCATTGACATCAATACTTCCTTCTTTTCCCTCTGCTTTCTTTTTCCTCCCAACTCTCATTGACATCAATACTTCCTTCTTTTCCCTCTGCATTCTTTTTCCTCCCAACTCTCATTGACATCAACACTTCCTTCTTTTCCCTCTGCGTTCTTTTTCCTCCAAACTCTCATTGACATCAACACTTCCTTCTTTTCCCTCTGCATTCTTTTTCCTCCCAACTCTCATTGACATCAATACTTCCTTCTTTTCCCTCTGCGTTCTTTTTCCTCCAAACTCTCATTGACATCAACACTTCCTTCTTTTCCCTCTGCATTCTTTTTCCTCCCAACTCTCATTGACATCAATACTTCCTTCTTTTCCCTCTGCGTTCTTTTTCCTCCCAACTCTCATTGACATATACACTTCCTTCTTTTCCCTCTGCATTCTTTTTCCTCCCAACTCTCATTGACATCAACACTTCCTTCTTTTCCCTCTGCATTCTTTTTCCTCCCAACTCTCATTGACATCAATACTTCCTTCTTTTCCCTCTGCGTTCTTTTTCCTCCCAACTCTCATTGACATCAATACGTCCTTCTTTTCCCTCTGCGTTCTTTTTCCTCCAAACTCTCATTGACATCAACACTTCCTTCTTTTCCCTCTGCATTCTTTTTCCTCCCAACTCTTATTGACATCAATACTTCCTTCTTTTCCCTCTGCATTCTTTTTCCTCCAAACTCTCATTGACATCAATACTTCCTTCTTTTCCCTCTGCTTTCTTTTTCCTCCCAACTCTCATTGACATCAATACTTCCTTCTTTTCCCTCTGCATTCTTTTTCCTCCCAACTCTCATTGACATCAATACTTCCTTCTTTTCCCTCTGCATTCTTTTTCCTCCCAACTCTCATTGACATCAACACTTCCTTCTTTTCCCTCTGCATTCTTTTTCCTCCCAACTCTCATTGACATCAATACTTCCTTCTTTTCCCTCTGCATTCTTTTCCTCCCAACTCTCATTGATATCAATACTTCCTTCTTTTCCCTCTGCGTTCTTTTTCCTCCCAACTCTCATTGACATCAATACTTCCTTCTTTTCCCTCTGCGTTCTTTTTCCTCCCAACTCTCATTGACATCAATACGTCCTTCTTTTCCCTCTGCTTTCTTTTTCCTCCCAACTCTCATTGACATCAATACTTCCTTCTTTTCCCTCTGCTTTCTTTTTCCTCCCAACTCTCATTGACATCAATACTTCCTTCTTTTCCCTCTGCATTCTTTTTCCTCCCAACTCTCATTGACATCAACACTTCCTTCTTTTCCCTCTGCGTTCTTTTTCCTCCAAACTCTCATTGACATCAACACTTCCTTCTTTTCCCTCTGCATTCTTTTTCCTCCCAACTCTCATTGACATCAATACTTCCTTCTTTTCCCTCTGCGTTCTTTTTCCTCCAAACTCTCATTGACATCAACACTTCCTTCTTTTCCCTCTGCGTTCTTTTTCCTCCCAACTCTCATTGACATCAATACTTCCTTCTTTTCCCTCTGCGTTCTTTTTCCTCCCAACTCTCATTGACATCAATACGTCCTTCTTTTCCCTCTGCATTCTTTTTCCTCCCAACTCTCATTGACATCAATACTTCCTTCTTTTCCCTCTGCTTTCTTTTTCCTCCCAACTCTCATTGACATCAATACTTCCTTCTTTTCCCTCTGCGTTCTTTTTCCTCCAAACTCTCATTGACATCAACACTTCCTTCTTTTCCCTCTGCGTTCTTTTTCCTCCAAACTCTCATTGACATCAACACTTCCTTCTTTTCCCTCTGCATTCTTTTTCCTCCCAACTCTCATTGACATCAATACTTCCTTCTTTTCCCTCTGCGTTCTTTTTCCTCCAAACTCTCATTGACATATACACTTCCTTCTTTTCCCTCTGCATTCTTTTTCCTCCCAACTCTCATTGACATCAATACTTCCTTCTTTTCCCTCTGCGTTCTTTTTCCTCCAAACTCTCATTGACATATACACTTCCTTCTTTTCCCTCTGCATTCTTTTTCCTCCCAACTCTCATTGACATCAACACTTCCTTCTTTTCCCTCTGCATTCTTTTTCCTCCCAACTCTCATTGACATCAATACTTCCTTCTTTTCCCTCTGCGTTCTTTTTCCTCCCAACTCTCATTGACATCAATACGTCCTTCTTTTCCCTCTGCGTTCTTTTTCCTCCAAACTCTCATTGACATCAACACTTCCTTCTTTTCCCTCTGCGTTCTTTTTCCTCCCAACTCTCATTGACATCAACACTTCCTTCTTTTCCCTCTGCATTCTTTTTCCTCCCAACTCTTATTGACATCAATACTTCCTTCTTTTCCCTCTGCATTCTTTTTCCTCCAAACTCTCATTGACATCAATACTTCCTTCTTTTCCCTCTGCTTTCTTTTTCCTCCCAACTCTCATTGACATCAATACTTCCTTCTTTTCCCTCTGCATTCTTTTTCCTCCCAACTCTCATTGACATCAACACTTCCTTCTTTTCCCTCTGCATTCTTTTTCCTCCAAACTCTCATTGACATCAACACTTCCTTCTTTTCCCTCTGCATTCTTTTCCTCCCAACTCTCATTGACATCAATACTTCCTTCTTTTCCCTCTGCGTTCTTTTTCCTCCCAACTCTCATTGATATCAATACTTCCTTCTTTTCCCTCTGCGTTCTTTTTCCTCCCAACTCTCATTGACATCAATACGTCCTTCTTTTCCCTCTGCATTCTTTTTCCTCCAAACTCTCATTGACATCAATACTTCCTTCTTTTCCCTCTGCTTTCTTTTTCCTCCCAACTCTCATTGACATCAATACTTCCTTCTTTTCCCTCTGCATTCTTTTTCCTCCCAACTCTCATTGACATCAACACTTCCTTCTTTTCCCTCTGCGTTCTTTTTCCTCCAAACTCTCATTGACATCAACACTTCCTTCTTTTCCCTCTGCATTCTTTTTCCTCCCAACTCTCATTGACATCAATACTTCCTTCTTTTCCCTCTGCGTTCTTTTTCCTCCAAACTCTCATTGACATCAACACTTCCTTCTTTTCCCTCTGCATTCTTTTTCCTCCCAACTCTCATTGACATCAATACTTCCTTCTTTTCCCTCTGCGTTCTTTTTCCTCCAAACTCTCATTGACATATACACTTCCTTCTTTTCCCTCTGCATTCTTTTTCCTCCCAACTCTCATTGACATCAACACTTCCTTCTTTTCCCTCTGCATTCTTTTTCCTCCCAACTCTCATTGACATCAATACTTCCTTCTTTTCCCTCTGCGTTCTTTTTCCTCCCAACTCTCATTGACATCAATACGTCCTTCTTTTCCCTCTGCGTTCTTTTTCCTCCAAACTCTCATTGACATCAACACTTCCTTCTTTTCCCTCTGCGTTCTTTTTCCTCCAAACTCTCATTGACATCAACACTTCCTTCTTTTCCCTCTGCATTCTTTTTCCTCCCAACTCTCATTGACATCAATACTTCCTTCTTTTCCCTCTGCGTTCTTTTTCCTCCAAACTCTCATTGACATATACACTTCCTTCTTTTCCCTCTGCATTCTTTTTCCTCCCAACTCTCATTGACATCAACACTTCCTTCTTTTCCCTCTGCATTCTTTTTCCTCCCAACTCTCATTGACATCAATACTTCCTTCTTTTCCCTCTGCGTTCTTTTTCCTCCCAACTCTCATTGACATCAATACGTCCTTCTTTTCCCTCTGCGTTCTTTTTCCTCCAAACTCTCATTGACATCAACACTTCCTTCTTTTCCCTCTGCGTTCTTTTTCCTCCCAACTCTCATTGACATCAACACTTCCTTCTTTTCCCTCTGCATTCTTTTTCCTCCCAACTCTTATTGACATCAATACTTCCTTCTTTTCCCTCTGCATTCTTTTTCCTCCAAACTCTCATTGACATCAATACTTCCTTCTTTTCCCTCTGCTTTCTTTTTCCTCCCAACTCTCATTTACATCAATACTTCCTTCTTTTCCCTCTGCATTCTTTTTCCTCCAAACTCTCATTGACATCAACACTTCCTTCTTTTCCCTCTGCATTCTTTTTCCTCCAAACTCTCATTGACATCAACACTTCCTTCTTTTCCCTCTGCATTCTTTTTCCTCCCAACTCTCATTGACATCAACACTTCCTGTTTTTCCCTCTGCTTTCTTTTTCCTCCCAACTCTCATTGACATCAACACTTCCTTCTTTTCCCTCTGCATTCTTTTTCCTCCCAACTCTCATTGACATCAACAATTCCTTCTTTTCCCTCTGCGTTCTTTTTCCTCCAAACTCTCATTGACATCAACACTTCCTTCTTTTCCCTCTGCTTTCTATTTCCTCCCAACTCTCATTGACACCAACACTTCCTTCTTTTCCCTCTGCGTTCTTTTCCTCCCAACTCTCATTGACATCAATACTTCCTTCTTTTCCCTCTGCGTTCTTTTTCCTCCCAACTCTCATTGACATCAATACGTCCTTCTTTTCCCTCTGCGTTCTTTTTCCTCCAAACTCTCATTGACATCAACACTTCCTTCTTTTCCCTCTGCGTTCTTTTTCCTCCCAACTCTCATTGACATCAACACTTCCTTCTTTTCCCTCTGCATTCTTTTTCCTCCCAACTCTCATTGACATCAATACTTCCTTCTTTTCCCTCTGCTTTCTTTTTCCTCCCAACTCTCATTGACATCAATACTTCCTTCTTTTCTCTCTGCGTTCTCTTTCCTCCCAACTCTTATTGACATCAATACTTCCTTCTTTTCCCTCTGCATTCTTTTTCCTCCCAACTCTCGTTGACATCAATACTTCCTTCTTAACCCTCTGCTTTCTTTTTCCTCCCAACTCTCATTGACATCAATACTTCCTTCTTTTCCCTCTGCATTCTTTTTCCTCCCAACTCTCATTGACATCAACACTTCCTTCTTTTCCCTCTGCTTTCTTTTTCCTCCCAACTCTCATTGACATCAACACTTCCTTCTTTTCCCTCTGCATTCTTTTTCCTCCCAACTCTCATTGACATCAATACTTCCTTCTTTTCCCTCTGCGTTCGTTTTCCTCCCAACTCTCATTGACATCAATACTTCCTTCTTCCTTCTGCGTTCTTTTTCCTCCCAACTCTTATTGACATCAATACTTCCTTCTTTTCCCTCTGCATTCTTTTTCCTCCCAACTCTCATTGACATCAATACTTCCTTCTTTTCCCTCTGCTTTCTTTTTCCTCCCAACTCTCATTGACATCAATACTTCCTTCTTTTCCCTCTGCATTCTTTTTCCTCCCAACTCTCATTGACATCAACACTTCCTTCTTTTCCCTCTGCATTCTTTTTCCTCCAAACTCTCATTGACATCAATACTTCCTTCTTTTCCCTCTGCATTCTTTTTCCTCCCAACTCTCATTGACATCAACACTTCCTTCTTTTCCCTCTGCATTCTTTTTCCTCCCAACTCTCATTGACATCAATACTTCCTTCTTCTCCCTCTGCGTTCTTTTCCTCCCAACTCTCATTGACATCAATACTTCTTTCTTCCTTCTGCGTTCTTTTTCCTCCCAACTCTTATTGACATCAATACTTCCTTCTTTTCCCTCTGCATTCTTTTTCCTCCCAACTCTCATTGACATCAATACTTCCTTCTTTTCCCTCTGCTTTCTTTTTCCTCCCAACTCTCATTGACATCAATACTTCCTTCTTTTCCCTCTGCATTCTTTTTCCTCCCAACTCTCATTGACATCAACACTTCCTTCTTTTCCCTCTGCGTTCTTTTCCTCCAAACTCTCATTGACATCAACACTTCCTTCTTTTCCCTCTGCATTCTTTTTCCTCCCAACTCTCATTGACATCAACACTTCCTGTTTTTCCCTCTGCTTTCTTTTTCCTCCCAACTCTCATTGACATCAACACTTCCTTCTTTTCCCTCTGCATTCTTTTTCCTCCCAACTCTCATTGACATCAACAATTCCTTCTTTTCCCTCTGCGTTCTTTTTCCTCCAAACTCTCATTGACATCAACACTTCCTTCTTTTCCCTCTGCTTTCTATTTCCTCCCAACTCTCATTGACATCAACACTTCCTTCTTTTCCCTCTGCGTTCTTTTCCTCCCAACTCTCATTGACATCAATACTTCCTTCTTTTCCCTCTGCGTTCTTTTTCCTCCCAACTCTCATTGACATCAATACTTCCTTCATCTCCCCTGCATTCTTTTTCCTCCCAACTCTCATTGACATCAACACTTCCTTCTTTTCCCTCTGCTTTCTTTTTCCTCCCAACTCTCATTGACATCAACACTTCCTTCTTTTCCCTCTGCATTCTTTTTCCTCCCAACTCTCATTGACATCAATACTTCCTTCTTTTCCCTCTGCGTTCGTTTTCCTCCCAACTCTCATTGACATCAAAACGTCCTTCTTCTCCCTCTGCGTTCTTTTTCCTCCTAACTCTCATTGACATCAACACTTCTTTCTTTTCCCTCTGCTTTCTTTTTCCTCCCAACTCTCATTGACATCAATACTTCCTTCTTCCTTCTGCGTTCTTTTTCCTCCCAACTCTTATTGACATCAATACTTCCTTCTTTTCCCTCTGCATTCTTTTTCCTCCCAACTCTCATTGACATCAATACTTCCTTCTTTTCCCTCTGCTTTCTTTTTCCTCCCAACTCTCATTGACATCAATACTTCCTTCTTTTCCCTCTGCATTCTTTTTCCTCCCAACTCTCATTGACATCAACACTTCCTTCTTTTCCCTCTGCATTCTTTTTCCTCCATACTCTCATTGACATCAACACTTCCTTCTTTTCCCTCTGCATTCTTTTTCCTCCCAACTCCCATTGACATCAACACTTCCTGTTTTTCCCTCTGCTTTCTTTTTCCTCCCAACTCTCATTGACATCAACACTTCCTTCTTTTCCCTCTGCATTCTTTTTCCTCCCAACTCTCATTGACATCAACAATTCCTTCTTTTCCCTCTGCGTTCTTTTTCCTCCAAACTCTCATTGACATCAACACTTCCTTCTTTTCCCTCTGCTTTCTATTTCCTCCCAACTCTCATTGACACCAACACTTCCTTCTTTTCCCTCTGCGTTCTTTTCCTCCCAACTCTCATTGACATCAATACTTCCTTCTTTTCCCTCTGCGTTCTTTTTCCTCCCAACTCTCATTGACATCAATACTTCCTTCATCTCCCCTGCATTCTTTTTCCTCCCAACTCTCATTGACATCAACACTTCCTTCTTTTCCCTCTGCGTTCTTTTTCCTCCCAACTCTCATTGACATCAATACGTCCTTCTTTTCCCTCTGCGTTCTTTTTCCTCCAAACTCTCATTGACATCAACACTTCCTTCTTTTCCCTCTGCATTCTTTTTCCTCCCAACTCTCATTGACATCAATGCTTCCTTCTTTTCCCTCTGCTTTCTTTTTCCTCCCAACTCTCATTGACATCAATACTTCCTTCTTTTCCCTATGCGTTCTTTTTCCTCCCAACTCTCATTGACATCAATACTTCCTTCTTTTCCCTCTGCATTCTTTTTCCTCCCAACTCTCATTGACATCAATACTTCCTTCTTTTCCCTCTGCTTTCTTTTTCCTCCCAACTCTCATTGACATCAATACTTCCTTCTTTTCCATCTGCATTCTTTTTCCTCCCAACTCTCATTGACATCAATACTTCCTTCTTTTCCCTCTGCGTTCTTTTTCCTCCAAACTCTCATTGACATCAACACTTCCTTCTTTTCCCTCTGCTTTCTTTTTCCTCCCAACTCTCATTGACACCAACACTTCCTTCTTTTCCCTCTGCGTTCTTTTCCTCCCAACTCTCATTGACATCAATACTTCCTTCTTTTCCCTCTGCGTTCTTTTTCCTCCCAACTCTCATTGACATCAATACTTCCTTCATCTCCCCTGCATTCTTTTTCCTCCCAACTCTCATTGACATCAACACTTCCTTCTTTTCCCTCTGCATTCTTTTTCCTCCAAACTCTTATTGACATTAACACTTCCTTCTTTTCCCTCTGCGTTCTTTTTCCTCCAAACTCTCATTGACATCAACACTTCCTTCTTTTCCCTCTGCTTTCTTTTTCCTCCCAACTCTCATTGACATCAATACTTCCTTCATCTCCCCTGCATTCTTTTTCCTCCCAACTCTCATTGACATCAACACTTCCTTCTTTTCCCTCTGCGTTCTTTTTCCTCCAAACTCTCATTGACATCAACACTTCCTTCTTTTCCCTCTGCGTCCTTTTTCTCCCAACTCTCATTGACATCAATACTTCCTTCTTTTCCCTCTGCGTTCGTTTTCCTCCCAACTCTCATTGACATCAAAACGTCCTTCTTCTCCCTCTGCGTTCTTTTTCCTCCCAACTCTCATTGACATCAACACTTCCTTCTTTTCCCTCTGCATTCTTTTCCTCCCAACTCTCATTGACATCAACACTTCCTTCTTTTCCCTCTGCATTCTTTTTCCTCCCAACTCTCATTGACATCAACACTTCCTTCTTTTCCCTCTGCATTCTTTTTCCTCCCAACTCTCATTGACATCAACACTTCCTTCTTTTCCCTCTGCATTCTTTTTCCTCCCAACTCTCATTGACATCAATACTTCCTTCTTCTCCCTCTGCGTTCTTTTCCTCCCAACTCTCATTGACATCAATACTTCCTTCTTCCTTCTGCGTTCTTTTTCCTCCCAACTCTTATTGACATCAATACTTCCTTCTTTTCCCTCTGCATTCTTTTTCCTCCCAACTCTCATTGACATCAATACTTCCTTCTTTTCCCTCTGCTTTCTTTTTCCTCCCAACTCTCATTGACATCAATACTTCCTTCTTTTCCCTCTGCATTCTTTTTCCTCCCAACTCTCATTGACATCAACACTTCCTTCTTTTCCCTCTGCGTTCTTTTCCTCCAAACTCTCATTGACATCAACACTTCCTTCTTTTCCCTCTGCATTCTTTTTCCTCCCAACTCTCATTGACATCAACACTTCCTGTTTTTCCCTCTGCTTTCTTTTTCCTCCCAACTCTCATTGACATCAACACTTCCTTCTTTTCCCTCTGCATTCTTTTTCCTCCCAACTCTCATTGACATCAACAATTCCTTCTTTTCCCTCTGCGTTCTTTTTCCTCCAAACTCTCATTGACATCAACACTTCCTTCTTTTCCCTCTGCTTTCTATTTCCTCCCAACTCTCATTGACATCAACACTTCCTTCTTTTCCCTCTGCGTTCTTTTCCTCCCAACTCTCATTGACATCAATACTTCCTTCATCTCCCCTGCATTCTTTTTCCTCCCAACTCTCATTGACATCAACACTTCCTTCTTTTCCCTCTGCTTTCTTTTTCCTCCCAACTCTCATTGACATCAACACTTCCTTCTTTTCCCTCTGCATTCTTTTTCCTCCCAACTCTCATTGACATCAATACTTCCTTCTTTTCCCTCTGCGTTCGTTTTCCTCCCAACTCTCATTGACATCAAAACGTCCTTCTTCTCCCTCTGCGTTCTTTTCCTCCCAACTCTCATTGACATCAATACTTCCTTCTTCCTTCTGCGTTCTTTTTCCTCCCAACTCTTATTGACATCAATACTTCCTTCTTTTCCCTCTGCATTCTTTTTCCTCCCAACTCTCATTGACATCAATACTTCCTTCTTTTCCCTCTGCTTTCTTTTTCCTCCCAACTCTCATTGACATCAATACTTCCTTCTTTTCCCTCTGCATTCTTTTTCCTCCCAACTCTCATTGACATCAACACTTCCTTCTTTTCCCTCTGCATTCTTTTTCCTCCAAACTCTCATTGACATCAACACTTCCTTCTTTTCCCTCTGCATTCTTTTTCCTCCCAACTCCCATTGACATCAACACTTCCTGTTTTTCCCTCTGCTTTGTTTTTCCTCCCAACTCTCATTGACATCAACACTTCCTTCTTTTCCCTCTGCATTCTTTTTCCTCCCAACTCTCATTGACATCAACAATTCCTTCTTTTCCCTCTGCGTTCTTTTTCCTCCAAACTCTCATTGACATCAACACTTCCTTCTTTTCCCTCTGCTTTCTATTTCCTCCCAACTCTCATTGACACCAACACTTCCTTCTTTTCCCTCTGCGTTCTTTTCCTCCCAACTCTCATTGACATCAATACTTCCTTCTTTTCCCTCTGCGTTCTTTTTCCTCCCAACTCTCATTGACATCAATACTTCCTTCATCTCCCCTGCATTCTTTTCCCTCCCAACTCTCATTGACATCAACACTTCCTTCTTTTCCCTCTGCGTTCTTTTTCCTCCCAACTCTCATTGACATCAATACGTCCTTCTTTTCCCTCTGCGTTCTTTTTCCTCCAAACTCTCATTGACATCAACACTTCCTTCTTTTCCCTCTGCATTCTTTTTCCTCCCAACTCTCATTGACATCAATGCTTCCTTCTTTTCCCTCTGCTTTCTTTTTCCTCCCAACTCTCTTTGACATCAATACTTCCTTCTTTTCCCTATGCGTTCTTTTTCCTCCCAACTCTCATTGACATCAATACTTCCTTCTTTTCCCTCTGCATTCTTTTTCCTCCCAACTCTCATTGACATCAATACTTCCTTCTTTTCCCTCTGCTTTCTTTTTCCTCCCAACTCTCATTGACATCAATACTTCCTTCTTTTCCATCTGCATTCTTTTTCCTCCCAACTCTCATTGACATCAATACTTCCTTCTTTTCCCTCTGCGTTCTTTTTCCTCCAAACTCTCATTGACATCAACACTTCCTTCTTTTCCCTCTGCTTTCTTTTTCCTCCCAACTCTCATTGACACCAACACTTCCTTCTTTTCCCTCTGCGTTCTTTTCCTCCCAACTCTCATTGACATCAATACTTCCTTCTTTTCCCTCTGCGTTCTTTTTCCTCCCAACTCTCATTGACATCAATACTTCCTTCATCTCCCCTGCATTCTTTTTCCTCCCAACTCTCATTGACATCAACACTTCCTTCTTTTCCCTCTGCATTCTTTTTCCTCCCAACTCTTATTGACATTAACACTTCCTTCTTTTCCCTCTGCGTTCTTTTTCCTCCAAACTCTCATTGACATCAACACTTCCTTCTTTTCCCTCTGCTTTCTTTTTCCTCCCAACTCTCATTGACATCAACACTTCCTTCTTTTCCCTCTGCGTTCTTTTCCTCCCAACTCTCATTGACATCAATACTTCCTTCATCTCCCCTGCATTCTTTTTCCTCCCAACTCTCATTGACATCAACACTTCCTTCTTTTCCCTCTGCGTTCTTTTTCCTCCAAACTCTCATTGACATCAACACTTCCTTCTTTTCCCTCTGCGTCCTTTTTCTCCCAACTCTCATTGACATCAATACTTCCTTCTTTTCCCTCTGCGTTCGTTTTCCTCCCAACTCTCATTGACATCAAAACGTCCTTCTTCTCCCTCTGCGTTCTTTTTCCTCCCAACTCTCATTGACATCAACACTTCCTTCTTTTCCCTCTGCATTCTTTTCCTCCCAACTCTCATTGACATCAACACTTCCTTCTTTTCCCTCTGCATTCTTTTTCCTCCAAACTCTCATTGACATCAACACTTCCTTCTTTTCCCTCTGCATTCTTTTTCCTCCAAACTCTCATTGACATCAACACTTCCTTCTTTTCCCTCTGCTTTCTATTTCCTCCCAACTCTCATTGACATCAAAACGTCCTTCTTTTCCCTCTGCATTCTTTTTCCTCCCAACTCTCATTGACATCAACACTTCCTTCTTTTCCCTCTGCGTTCTTTTTCCTCCCAACTCTCTTTGACATCAATACTTCCTTCTTTTCCCTATGCGTTCTTTTTCCTCCCAACTCTCATTGACATCAATACTTCCTTCTTTTCCCTCTGCATTCTTTTTCCTCCCAACTCTCATTGACATCAATACTTCCTTCTTTTCCCTCTGCTTTCTTTTTCCTCCCAACTCTCATTGACATCAATACTTCCTTCTTTTCCATCTGCATTCTTTTTCCTCCCAACTCTCATTGACATCAATACTTCCTTCTTTTCCCTCTGCGTTCTTTTTCCTCCAAACTCTCATTGACATCAACACTTCCTTCTTTTCCCTCTGCTTTCTTTTTCCTCCCAACTCTCATTGACACCAACACTTCCTTCTTTTCCCTCTGCGTTCTTTTCCTCCCAACTCTCATTGACATCAATACTTCCTTCTTTTCCCTCTGCGTTCTTTTTCCTCCCAACTCTCATTGACATCAATACTTCCTTCATCTCCCCTGCATTCTTTTTCCTCCCAACTCTCATTGACATCAACACTTCCTTCTTTTCCCTCTGCATTCTTTTTCCTCCCAACTCTTATTGACATTAACACTTCCTTCTTTTCCCTCTGCGTTCTTTTTCCTCCAAACTCTCATTGACATCAACACTTCCTTCTTTTCCCTCTGCTTTCTTTTTCCTCCCAACTCTCATTGACATCAACACTTCCTTCTTTTCCCTCTGCGTTCTTTTCCTCCCAACTCTCATTGACATCAATACTTCCTTCATCTCCCCTGCATTCTTTTTCCTCCCAACTCTCATTGACATCAACACTTCCTTCTTTTCCCTCTGCGTTCTTTTTCCTCCAAACTCTCATTGACATCAACACTTCCTTCTTTTCCCTCTGCGTCCTTTTTCTCCCAACTCTCATTGACATCAATACTTCCTTCTTTTCCCTCTGCGTTCGTTTTCCTCCCAACTCTCATTGACATCAAAACGTCCTTCTTTTCCCTCTGCGTTCTTTTTCCTCCCAACTCTCATTGACATCAACACTTCCTTCTTTTCCCTCTGCATTCTTTTCCTCCCAACTCTCATTGACATCAACACTTCCTTCTTTTCCCTCTGCATTCTTTTTCCTCCAAACTCTCATTGACATCAACACTTCCTTCTTTTCCCTCTGCATTCTTTTTCCTCCAAACTCTCATTGACATCAACACTTCCTTCTTTTCCCTCTGCTTTCTATTTCCTCCCAACTCTCATTGACATCAAAACGTCCTTCTTTTCCCTCTGCATTCTTTTTCCTCCCAACTCTCATTGACATCAACACTTCCTTCTTTTCCCTCTGCGTTCTTTTTCCTCCAAACTCTCATTGACATCAACACTTCCTTCTTTTCCCTCTGCGTCCTTTTTCTCCCAACTCTCATTGACATCAATACTTCCTTCTTTTCCCTCTGCGTTCGTTTTCCTCCCAACTCTCATTGACATCAACACTTCCTTCTTTTCCCTCTGCTTTCTTTTTCCTCCCAACTCTCATTGACATCAACACCTCCTTCTTTTCCCTCTGCATTCCTTTTCCTCCCAACTCTCATTGACATCAACAATTCCTTCTTTTCCCTCTGCGTTCTTTTTCCTCCAAACTCTCATTGACATCAACACTTCCTTCTTTTCCCTCTGCTTTCTTTTTCCTCCCAACTCTCATTGACACCAACACTTCCTTCTTTTCCCTCTGCGTTCTTTTCCTCCCAACTCTCATTGACATCAATACTTCCTTCTTTTCCCTCTGCGTTCTTTTTCCTCCCAACTCTCATTGACATCAATACTTCCTTCATCTCCCCTGCATTCTTTTTCCTCCCAACTCTCATTGACATCAACACTTCCTTCTTTTCCCTCTGCATTCTTTTTCCTCCCAACTCTCATTGACATCAACACTTCCTTCTTTTCCCTCTGCGTTCTTTTTCCTCCAAACTCTCATTGACATCAACACTTCCTTTTTTCCCTCTGCTTTCTTTTTCCTCCCAACTCTCATTGACATCAACACTTCCTTCTTTTCCCTCTGCGTTCTTTTCCTCCCAACTCTCATAGACATCAATACTTCCTTCATCTCCCCTGCATTCTTTTTCCTCCCAACTGTCATTGACATCAACACTTCCTTCTGTTCCCTCTGCGTCCTTTTTCTCCCAACTCTCATTGACATCAATACTTCCTTCTTTTCCCTCTGTGTTCGTTTTCCTCCCAACTCTCATTGACATCAAAACGTCCTTCTTCTCCCCCTGCGTTCTTTTTCCTCCCAACTCTCATTGACATCAATACTTCCTTCTTTTCCCTCTGCGTTCTTTTTCCTCCCAACTCTCACTGACATCAATACGTCCTTCCTTTCCCTCTGCATTCTTTTTCCTCCCAACTCTCATTGACATCAATACTTTCTTCTTTTCCCTCTTCATTCTTTTTCCTCCCAACTCTCATTGACATCAATACTTCCTTCTTTTCCCTCTGCGTTCTTTTTCCTCCAAACTCTCATTGACATCAACACTTCCTTCTTTTCCCTCTGCATTCTTTTTCCTTCCAACTCTCATTGACATCAATACTTCCTTCTTTTCCCTCTGCGTTCTTTTTCCTCCAAACTCTCATTGACATCAACACTTCCTTCTTTTCCCTCTGCATTCTTTTTCCTCCCAACTCTCATTGACATCAATACTTCCTTCTTTTCCCTCTGCGTTCTTTTTCCTCCAAACTCTCATTGACATCAACACTTCCTTCTTTTCCCTCTGCATTCTTTTTCCTCCCAACTCTCATTGACATCAACACTTCTTTCTTTTCCCTCTGCTTTCTTTTTCCTCCCAACTCTCATTGACATCAACACTTCCTTCTTTTCCCTCTGCGTTCTTTTCCTCCCAACTCTCATTGACATCAATACTTCCTTCATCTCCCCTGCATTCTTTTTCCTCCCAACTCTCATTGACATCAACACTTCCTTTTTTTCCCTCTGCGTCCTTTTTCTCCCAACTTTCATTGACATCAATACTTCCTTCTTTTCCCTCTGCCTTCGTTTTCCTCCCAACTCTCATTGACATCAAAACGTCCTTCTTCTCCCTCTGCGTTCTTTTTCCTCCCAACTCTCATTGACATCAACACTTCCTTCTTTTCCCTCTGCATTCTTTTCCTCCCAACTCTCATTGACGTCAACACTTCGTTCTTTTCCCTCTGCGTTCTTTTTCCTCCCAACTCTCATTGATATCAATACTTCCTTCTTTTCCCTCTGCGTTCTTTTTCCTCCCAACTCTCATTGACATCAATACTTCCTTCTTTTCCCTCTGCGTTCATTTTCCTCCCAACTCTCATTGACATCTATACTTCCTTCATCTCCCCTGCATTCTTTTTCCTCCCAACTCTCATTGACATCAACAGTTCCTTCTTTTCCCTCTGCATTCTTTTTCCTCCCAACTCTCATTGACATCAATACTTCCTTCTTTTCCCTCTGCATTCTTTTTCCTCCCAACTCTCATTGACATCAACACTTCTTTCTTTTCCCTCTGCTTTCTTTTTCCTCCCAACTCTCATTGACATCAACACTTCCTTCTTTTCCCTCTGCGTTTTTTTCCTCCCAACTCTCATTGACATCAATACTTCCTTCATCTCCCCTGCATTCTTTTTCCTCCCAACTCTCATTGACATCAACACTTCCTTCTTTTCCCTCTGCGTTCTTTTTCTCCAAACTCTCATTGACATCAACACTTCCTTTTTTCCCTCGCGTCCTTTTTCTCCCAACTCTCATTGACATCAATACTTCCTTCTTTTCCCTCTGCGTTCGTTTTCCTCCCAACTCTCATTGACATCAAAACGTCCTTCTTCTCCCTCTGCGTTCTTTTTCCTCCCAACTCTCATTGACATCAACACTTCCTTCTTTTCCCTCTGCATTCTTTTCCTCCCAACTCTCATTGACGTCAACACTTCCTTCTTTTCCCTCTGCGTTCTTTTTCCTCCCAACTCTCATTGATATCAATACTTCCTTCTTTTCCCTCTGCGTTCTTTTTCCTCCCAACTCTCATTGACATCAACACTTCCTTCTTTTCCCTCTGCATTCTTTTCCTCCCAACTCTCATTGATATCAATACTTCCTTCTTTTCCCTCTGCGTTCTTTTTCCTCCCAACTCTCATTGACATCAATACTTCCTTCTTTTCCCTCTGCGTTCTTTTTCCTCCCAACTCTCATTGACATCAATACTTCCTTCTTTTCCCTCTGCGTTCATTTTCCTCCCAACTCTCATTGACATCTATACTTCCTTCATCTCCCCTGCATTCTTTTTCCTCCCAACTCTCATTGACATCAACAGTTCCTTCTTTTCCCTCTGCATTCTTTTTCCTCCCAACTCTCATTGACATCAATACTTCCTTCTTTTCCCTCTGCATTCTTTTTCCTCCCAACTCTCATTGACATCAACACTTCTTTCTTTTCCCTCTGCTTTCTTTTTCCTCCCAACTCTCATTGACATCAACACTTCCTTCTTTTCCCTCTGCGTTTTTTTCCTCCCAACTCTCATTGACATCAATACTTCCTTCATCTCCCCTGCATTCTTTTTCCTCCCAACTCTCATTGACATCAACACTTCCTTCTTTTCCCTCTGCGTTCTTTTTCTCCAAACTCTCATTGACATCAACACTTCTTTTTTTCCCTCGCATCCTTTTTCTCCCAACTCTCATTGACATCAATACTTCCTTCTTTTCCCTCTGCGTTCGTTTTCCTCCCAACTCTCATTGACATCAAAACGTCCTTCTTCTCCCTCTGCGTTCTTTTTCCTCCCAACTCTCATTGACATCAACACTTCCTTCTTTTCCCTCTGCATTCTTTTCCTCCCAACTCTCATTGACGTCAACACTTCCTTCTTTTCCCTCTGCGTTCTTTTTCCTCCCAACTCTCATTGATATCAATACTTCCTTCTTTTCCCTCTGCGTTCTTTTTCCTCCCAACTCTCATTGACATCAACACTTCCTTCTTTTCCCTCTGCATTCTTTTCCTCCCAACTCTCATTGATATCAATACTTCCTTCTTTTCCCTCTGCGTTCTTTTTCCTCCAAACTCTCATTGACATCAACACTTCCTTCTTTTCCCTCTGCTTTCTTTTTCCTCCCAACTCTCATTGACATCAATACTTCCTTCATCTCACCTGCATTCTTTTTCCTCCCAACTCTCATTGACATCAACACTTCCTTCTTTTCCCTCTGCATTCTTTTTCCTCCCAACTCTCATTGACATCAACACTTCCTTCTTTTCCCTCTGCGTTCTTTTTCCTCCAAACTCTCATTGACATCAACACTTCCTTCTTTTCCCTCTGCGTTCTTTTCCTCCCAACTCTCATTGACATCAATACTTCCTTCATCTCCCCTGCATTCTTTTTCCTCCCAACTCTCATTGACATCAACACTTCCTTCTTTTCCCTCTGCGTTCTTTTTCCTCCAAACTCTCATTGACATCAACACTTCCTTTTTTTCCCTCTGCGTCCTTTTTCTCCCAACTCTCATTGACATCAATACTTCCTTCTTTTCCCTCTGCGTTCGTTTTCCTCCCAACTCTCATTGACATCAAAACGCCCTTCTTCTCCCTCTGCGTTCTTTTTCCTCCCAACTCTCATTGACATCAACACTTCCTTCTTTTCCCTCTGCATTCTTTTCCTCCCAACTCTCATTGACGTCAACACTTCCTTCTTTTCCCTCTGCGTTCTTTTTCCTCCCAACTCTCATTGATATCAATACTTCCTTCTTTTCCCTCTGCGTTCTTTTTCCTCCCAACTCTCATTGACATCAACACATCCTTCTTTTCCCTCTGCATTCTTTTCCTCCCAACTCTCATTGACATCAACACTTCCTTCTTTTCCCTCTGCGTTCTTTTTCCTCCCAACTCTCATTGATATCAATACTTCCTTCTTTTCTCTCTGCGTTCTTTTTCCTCCAAACTCTCATTGACATCAACACTTCCTTCTTTTCCCTCTGCATTCTTTTTCCTCCCAACTCTCATTGACATCAATACTTCCTTCTTTTCCCTCTGCGTTCTTTTTCCTCCAAACTCTCATTGACATCAACACTTCCTTCTTTTCCCTCTGCATTCTTTTTCCTTCCCACTCTCATTGACATCAATACCTCCATTTTTTCTCCTCTGCGTTCTTTTTCCTCCCAACTCTCATTGACATCAACACTTCCTTCTTTTCCCTCTGCTTTCTTTTCCCTCCCAACTCTCATTGACATCAATACTTCCTTCATCTCCCCTGCATTCTTTTTCCTCCCAACTCTCATTGACATCAACACTTCCTTCTTTTCCCTCTGCGTTCTTTTTCCTCCAAACTCTCATTGACATCAACACTTCCTTCTTTTCCCTCTGCGTCCTTTTCCTCCCAACTCTCATTGACATCAATTCTTCCTTCTTTTCCCTCTGCGTTCTTTTTCCTCCAAACTCTCATTGACATCAACACTTCCTTCTTTTCCCTCTGCATTCTTTTTCCTCCAAACTCTCATTGACATCAATACTTCCTTCTTTTCCCTCTGCGTTCTTTTTCCTCGAAACTCTCATTGACATCAACACTTCCTTCTTTTCCCTCTGCGTTCTTTTTCTTCCCAACTCTCATTGACATCAACACTTCCTTCTTTTCCCTCTGCATTCTTTTTCCTCCCAACTCTCATTGACATCAATACTTCCTTCTTTTCCCTCTGCTTTCTTTTTCCTCCCAACTCTCATTGACATCAACACTTCCTTCTTTTCCCTCTGCGTTCTTTTTCCTCCAAAGTCTCATTGACATCAGGCATCTCCCATTCTATCCCAAAAACTCGTCGTAATATAACAGAGGCTAAATCAACATGACTTGATCTGCCTCTGTGGGGAGAGAATGCTGGACTTAGGTATTAAATAGTCCTCCTTGTAACTTTATCAAGTATTCGCCATTGCCCATAACGTCCTTTAAGTTTCTTTTCTTCAGTACCTTTTAACACCAAATGTCGCTACCAAACATTTCCCACATCTTCCCATCTATGTAAGTGCTTCACCTCCCCCGGCGTCGTTGTTTTCTTGACCTCTCTTTGTCGTCGTTAAGTCCTTTACATCTCATTGTCCTCGTTACGTCCCAGTCTCATCCTGACTTTATCCTGATTGTGTCACTTGCTCTAATGTTCACACTTAAGATAAGAGTTAAGATAAGAGTTAAGATAAGATAAGATAAGATAACACTTTATTATCCCGAAAGGAAATTCTTTTTACATCATTTTTACGTTGGGGAGGTTGGAGAGCATCATTTCAAAATGAACAATAATAAAACCATCTTTTTGAAAAAATCAAATGGACTTGTAGAAATGCATGATAAAGCATTTATTGAAAGCATAAAGTTAAAAATAGTGTTTTCTTTGTGAAGTTCAGAATTGGAACTTTAAAATATGAACTGTTAATATTCGAGATCTACATTAATCCTATCGCATGCTAGACAAGTTTAAAAGCAGATCAACTGATTGATTTTTTGTTACAGGCAGTTTTTGTATCCAAGCCATTTGTTACTATGTACTGTATCTTAATACAATGTGAACTCTGATAAAGAATCATTACTTTAAGAAATATTTAAACCAACAGCATTTGAATGAGATATCTTATTTAATAATTATTTGAAATCGTTTCACTTAATTTCGGTATATATCTTAAAAAAGGCATGTATACAAAATTAGATTTGAATGTTTTTAATATTCTATTAATTGTTCTTAAAAGTGTAAGCGAAACATTTAAATATTGAACCAAACCTAAATCTTCAGAAGTCCTAGTTTGAGCAGTTTTTGAAGAATTAGTTTGGGTAAAGTCATGAAAAAACTACACCTTAGGGGGAGGGCCATACGTTGTGGGTGGTCACATTTAAGTATACAATCCAAATTGAAAAAGTCCTGGCCCAGCCCCTGCAATAAATGACCATTCACGTCAAGGCCATCGAGGCTATTTTTCCTCCACAAATTTTTCTGAAACCTTCACGTTATCGATTGACTGTGAGAAGAACCATCCCTTGATCGTGCAAGCTCTTTGCTTTTCTATTTACTTAAAATTTTTGAACACTTTCCTGATAATCATACTGTGAATACTCTTGGAAGAGATAAGAGACAATCTGGCAAACGTGATATTTTTAAGCTTCATTTCAATGCGGTTCAATTATAAGCTGAGAGAAATATTATATATTTAAAAAAAAACAAACACTGTTTCTTCAGTTACACGTGTAAACATCTTATTTTCAGAATCGCCAGTGAATCCATTGACAGGGATACCAGCGCCCTCAGTCGGAGGGGGGTCGACAGGATCAGCAGGCTCAGGATCGTCAGTTCTTAGTAATCTTATTGCTCCAAGTGCGCTTTCTGGATCTGGCATGGCAGGATTTTCCACTCGAGGTAGGATTCTAAACCTTTTTGCCTAAACAACACTGGGTTTGAACTTTTGAGGAATGTTTCCGGTACATCATTACTATTTCCAATGCAATACGCTTCATTAAGAATGTGGGCTGATTTTAGCGTGTTGTTTTAAATTGATTAGAAAGGAAATGTATTTGTTGACTGATAATGTATATGTAGTTTATTGTCCAATGTTTTAATTATTCAATATGGCTAAATTATGCCATGAAGTAGTTCTTCCTTTCTTTTGGTTTAACTAAAGCAATGAACACATCACTAAAAACTTAAGACTTTTACTCACGCACAAACAGGGAGAGTGTAGACATGACGTAATCAATCAATATCATTTCTGGTGCACTTCGTGTCATTGATGGAATTCGCAAGCCTATCGTATAATTGTATTGATTAGGCATTTCAGTAATTGGCGAGTTTCATGTCAGATATCTGCTTCAGCATATGAGTATTGTCTCCTTAATTTTTACAGACCATACATGTAGGTTTCGTGTTCCAGAATCATGTAGCGATACTCCACCTCCTTGTGGCGACAACGCTGAATGCCACGATACCGATTCCTCTTACACCTGTACGTGCATCAATGGGTATGAAAAGGATGATAACGGGAATTGCGTAGGTGAGTCAAACCATATAGAAATAGACAGAGTTACAGAAGAAACGCCACCAAACAAGTTACGAAATATTCAAACCTCGAGTTTTAGATGTCACTGTATTCAAAGCATGACATATTATATTTTCATGTTATGTGCCTGAAGCAAATTGTCGTTTTGATGTTTCCATAAATAGACGAAGTTCTCGTAGGAAAGGCAATATGAGCATGTTTATGTTTTATTGTAGTTATGATGCGTTGACAAATATATATTTCAAAGTAAGCTTTATATGTTTGAAAATTTTGTTGAGAATACAAATTTATCTTTTAGGCATATCAAGTTAGTCATTTACTATCCCAGCTTTAATCGATTACGATAATTGTTCATGTTCATTGAAAGATGGCATTAAGATGACTTTAATATCTGTGTCATGTGTCACAATTAAGATGGTTTTTTGATTTGATAAAATTTTGATGAAACAAGGCCTCAATTCAATTCAATACACACTTAAAAAATTAATTATAATTGCAGACATTGACGAATGCAAGCTGCAAAAGTGTGATGATAGCGCTACTTGCGTTAACAATGCAGGGAGCTTTGATTGTACTTGTCTTGAGGGATATAAGATGGAAAATGATAAATGTGTTGGTAAGTAAATCAAAGCCAAATGAAGTCAGAATATCGATACACACCTTAAAAAAACCTCGTTTTTAATATTCTGAGTACGTTTATCGTATATTCATGTAGCTCATAGACTTTGCAATTAACATACGTTTTTTGGGAATGCATTCATTGTTTCTAATATTTTGACGTGATAATAGTTTGTTAACTTGCAGTCTTGAAACAAAACCTTGCTTGAATGAATTCATCCTCTAAATCTAAACCTCAATTTAAACAGATTAAAAGTAATGTAAACTTTAGTGAAAACAAAACAGTAAGTCCTGTAAATGAGAGACCTGTTGTATAAGATGAAATGAAAACGAATTATATTTGTAATTAAACCATGAGAATAAACCAAAAGTGGTTCAGGTTTACAGCAGGCAAATCCTTTATCAGTTTTTCACGCCATAAAATACACTAACGCGTACATGCTTTAAACGGTACAATGATTTCACATGTGCAGTTATAGTTAATTATGTACTTACCAACGACAGACTTTAATGCAAAGTTTCTCATATTTCAGATAAAGACGAGTGTTCAGATGAATCTTACGAATGTGGATCTAACTCTCAGTGTTTCAACATTGAACCCGGTTATGAATGTCCTTGTAATGAAGGATACGCCAATGAAAACGGTGCCGGTGACTGTGTTGGTAGGTGTTTTCACATTGATAATAAATAGCTGCAGATGAAACAGCAGAAGGTCAATGTCTAAGTAAACCCAGCGTCAATAATAATTGCTCAACTCTAGTATTCAGTCTAGCTAGACGCAGCAACAGGTCGTATCAGCCGAACTATCGGCGACCTATGACCCTCCCACGCTACATGTGCGAATGCAGACCATTGGGGCTTGGTAAGACGAGCCCTGATTGGTCAATTCAACAGGTCAGGTGACGCAATGTAATTAAGGATTCAGCCATAAGAGTGAGTGAGTGAGTTATTGTTTAGCGCCGATGGGCAATATTGCAGCCATTAGCGGCCTGATAAAAAGAAACATGTTCGTAATATTATGATCAGTTATAAGGAAACCTAACACAATTTGAATGTACATACAATTTGTGTAAGAAAATCAAAAATCTTAGTTGGTATTAAATTTCGTTTCAATTCGTCAAAGGCCAAAGTCACAAAAACATGTTATAATTACTATTAAACACTTTTAATAATCACATGATTGTAATATTAATGAAAGTGATAAATGATTGTAAGACCTTGGTCAAGGTCAATGTCAAAAGGAATGGGTTGGTGCTATATTCACCTATTTTGAGAATTATTTTGACAAGTTCGTATCCAATGTCAAAGGTCAAGGTTACGGCTTATCAAAATACCAAAACATTCCTTGTGAACAAGATAACTTGAAGGTTTTTTGTGGAATGACGCCCTATTTGGAATATATCAACTGTTGAGAAGTACCAAAATTTTTGAAATATTTCATTTCAATTCGTCAAAAGTCATGGTCACAACATAATTGTGAATTTGTGAGGAAACGCTTTATCTTAGCTATGAACTTTATCCTGTACACGATTACTATTTCCATGGAAAAGTGATCATTGAATGTTTGACCTTGTGGGTCACAATATGTGAGTTATGTTCATCTTTAATCAATTTGGAAATTAGAAATAAATATTATGTTCATCATACTCCTTGATATTTTGTCCACATTCAAGGTAAAATCACATTTGATTGCTTCCGGGAGTGGGAAGAACAAGGAAAGATGAAACCCCTTGTTTCAGGGTTGCTCTGCTTTATAAATGTCATCCAAACGCTAATTAATTTTTAATCACTAATATTTATTGCACACTTATCCCAAATTTATGTAGGTAAAATGAACATGACATATTCAAACATCTAGTTTTAGGTGTCACTGAAACATAAAAACCATGAAAATAAATCAAGATTGGCTCAGGTTTAACCAGGTAAATGCTATATCAGCTTTTCAAGCCATAAAATACAGTGCGTACGTACTTAACATGATACAATGATTTCATGTATGCACTGATATGTTATGTACTTGAAGAAAAGGCTTCATCAACGGAAGAAAGGGAAGCTTTTACCCGAAACAAACACGTCAATATCGGCGATTTTCGTCAATAATCGAAATTCCCAGTCTCTATCAGAAGGAACATCGGTAAAAGCTTGAAGGACTTAGGAAGGAACTTCGGTAATTTCCGTGAATTCCCGGTCGCGAGAAGAATCTCCTGTCAACGTGAGTACTGTTTTGTTTCCTTCTGAGCGATTTTAGATTAACAGGTTTGAGTATGTTTCAGATAAAAACGAATGTACAGCAGAAACCTTCGAATGTGGACCTAACTCTCATTGTGTTAACATTGAACCTGGCTATGAATGTTCTTGCAATGATGGATACGTCAATCAAAATGGTGATTGTGTTGGTGAGTGTTTCCACGCTAAAAATAAAATAACTTTAACTGAAACTGCATAAATTTAATAATAAATGACAACATGATTTGTCATGCAGGATTTAAATACTTTCAATGAATAATACATTTTAGATTTATGAGGTTTCAGTTTGACAGGTCAGTTCGTTGGCAGTATCCTACATTTCAACCAGTAAATAGTAAACTTCTTGTAGCTCCTCCTCTGAAAAGTTCGTAAAATACAACGTTTGAAGATTTCGTAATTATAATCAAAATCTTAATGTCAATAAAAACAACTTCATTAAGATCCTAGTGCAACCATCTGCTTCCCACTTGTGAGGTTAACAATGGCTCTAGGTATAGATTACAATCGGAGAAAAATAAATGTGTTTATGAGTACATAAGAATAAAATTTAACATAATTTCATGATAAGATTTTATTGCCCACAATCAATAAGTATTGAAAGAGGTATGACTTAGATTTAGAAAAAGTATCAAACTTACAGTCAGTCAATCGTTTTCTAAATTATAGAAGAAAAACTCTTATTAACAGAAAAGGATTGTTCGAACACCGACTGACTTTTAATTTCTATTTTTTTCATTTTCTATTGATTGAAAGATTGCATTCACATCTTAGTTTAAACACTTGTATCGCATTGCATAATCTTCTTTGACGTGATGATAGTTTAAAGTAGAAAACTAAAGCAAATATTTAAATACATTTAATGTGATTGACAAAATAATAATATATACGTTTCTAAAATATCAGCCGACTTCATGAATACCTATAGAATCCATAATCTCGTCAACGAAATAAAATCTTTACTGCTATAGAAAAACGACTCCGTCGTTATAAATATTTTGTATCATTTCAAAAAATTTATTAGCACTTGGTTTTAATCACATCTCACCGATTTAGATGACATTATTAATAATAATAGTCCATTTGCATCACGCTTATTCCAAATGAGATACATGCTCAAAGTGCACAACGTAGTTAAAAAATGTAAGAGAAAGTTTACATGGGGAACACTTGTCTGAAAAGATATGTTTTCAGGCTGGTCTTGAAGGATTGTAAAGCTTGTGCAAGTCACAATTCAAGAGGAATAGAGTTCCAGTAGGTGGCAGCACTAACAGTAAATGAACGTTGTCCAAATGAGGAGGTTTTGACTCTTTGCACTGTGAGGAGACTTTGTGATTGTGAACGCAGGGCTCGGGTCCCAGGTAGATATTGTTTAGCTGTACCCTTTGTACAGATGGATGTAGAAAAGTAAAAAAGGCCACAATAGGTACAAACGCCACATTTCATTTGTATACATTAATATAGTGTACACTTTTGAGATATTTGAGATACACACATACATAGAGCAAACTTACCAATCACCTGACAACACCTGAATCAGGCCAAATGTACAGATCAGGGGCAAAAGAAACCATATCATATCAAATGCAGCTTAGTTATAGCCACGATTGAAACAGAGTTACTACAAATTTGAACTGACCTAATGAAGATAATCTGTTCACAGTTTTGAAAAATAGGTTAACATCTCCTAAACTATACATCATAGAATAGGGATAACTTGCTTTATAACTTTTTTCCTTAGTAAATATGCACACACCAATTAATTTCCATCAAGGTTGTTTATATTGATAACATCTTATATTCATAAAAGTTTCAACATTTCATGATTTTTTACTTCCAATTTTAAAAGAAATCTTGCCAAAATGAGATATATCAAAAAAGCTGTTTTAGGACCCCAACTGTATTTAAATCTACTTGCATGCAGTTGGTAATAAATAGAGAACCGATTGTCTTGCTTTTCATGTTGAACCATAATGAATAAACATAAATGCTAACAGATGTCGCCCCATACCAAACCTTATACTTTGCTTGACTTTGCTTTTTATGAAAAAGACCTAAAACATTGGGTAAAAAGTATACATCTATAAAATAAATTAGTTCTCAAAAGACACAATACTAACCAAATCGAAAGATAACGTATTGCCCTAAGGTGAGATAAGATAAGACTTTAGGGAAAAAGGAAATTTGATTAACATCCATGTGAGCTCTGAAACATTAACAAGTACGAATATTAATAAAACATCAAATGACTCATATTTTTATAAATTGATTTGATTTGAATCTCCTTAACAAGGCGTGATAGCAGGGGATAATTGAACAATAACGGTTGTTTTAAAATGTCATACAGCAACAACATGTCAACGAATTCATGTTCAATAACGTCCATCCAATTGACAACATCACTTGCACGCCTTATCACAATTAATCTAAGATGCCAACATCCCAACTGTCCCAAAACCATTTAAAAAGGTGACTTAAACACTCTATGTGTGAATGGAAATGCTCCGATTCAAAAGCATCTTTTCCTAAAGAATTTAATTTAGTATACTTCTTCACAAGACATACCTGTAACCAATTTTCAAAACTGACAGTATCCGGGATTGAAATTTTGCTTTGACGACCTTGAAAACTTTCTTTGGACACAAGTTTATATTCACAGACGTCGATGAATGCCAAAATGGTAACTTCATTTGTGATGGCAACTCGGTCTGCGTCAACAGTGATGGAAGTCATACCTGCGAGGAGTGTGGATCTGGCTTGACAGTTGAAGCTGGGACAAATGAATGTGTTGGTGAGTTAACAAATAAAATTATTTTTAGAATGAAGGATTTCACATCCAACTAAGAATCAATACTCAATTAAGTGGGGTTATACGATTAACGTATCACATTTATATGGCGAAACCTTACTATTCTCATCCTGCGTTATATAAAACATCGAATCTCCGAATCTTTGAAAAGCAAACGAATATATCATTTTCAAATATATATAGCACCTTCTGCTTGCTTTGTTTAATAAAATGATGACACTCAAATGGATTTAAATACCAGTTAGGTTATTGTTATCGTATTGTGTAAAATTGGCTTTATGATACTTGTAATGTTATAAGTACTCCTTCCGATATTCTTTTCTTTATATGTTTCATATTTTTGTGCACATCTTGTACTCTGTATGCATGTAAAGGAGTTTATTATATTGTGAAGTTTCCTTGCATTTAAGATACTGTCAGGGTGGAAGTAAACTTCTATTCATTAATAAAATTGATTATGTATACTTTTCAAATTCACAGTGTTGATTTAATTAACGTTTAATCCCGAAAAGGAATGGCAAAGGAATCAGTTGCAAATTTTAAAATTCCATAGGCCCATGAAAGGGTCATAATTTTTGTAACATTCTACTTATCTATCATCAATCGTGTTACCAAAAGATTGATAGGATTTTAAAATCATCCTACATGTTTATCTTGTTGCGACTTCTTCAATCATGTTTTCAATTCAATGTCTGAAATAGGATACTGTTATTATTTCATCAAATATTGTTATAAATATGATTGCAGACATTGACGAATGCAACCAAGGTGGTTGTGGGGAAAACTTTAATTGCGATAATATCGATTTAAAATGATAAAAAGAGTGAGTGAGTGAGTTATTGTTTAGCGCCGATGGGCAATATTGCAGCCATTAGCGGCCTGATAAAAAGAAACATGTTCGTAATATTATGATCAGTTATAAGGAAACCTAACACAATTTGAATGTACATACAATTTGTGTAAGAAAATCAAAAATCTTAGTTGGTATTAAATTTCGTTTCAATTCGTCAAAGGCCAAAGTCACAAAAACATGTTATTGCGAAATTGTTTAAATAATTACTATTAAACACTTTTAATAATCACATGATTGTAATATTAATGAAAGTGATAAATGATTGTAAGACCTTGGTCAAGGTCAATGTCAAAAGGAATGGGTTGGTGCTATATTCACCTATTTTGAGAATTATTTTGACAAGTTCGTATCCAATGTCAAAGGTCAAGGTTACAGCTTATCAAAATACCAAAACAATCCTTGTGAACAAGATAACTTGAAGGTTTTTTGTGGAATGACGCCCTATTTGGAATATATCAACTGTTGAGAAGTACCAAAATTTTTGAAATATTTCATTTCAATTCGTCAAAAGTCATGGTCACAACATAATTGTGAATTTGTGAGGAAACGCTTTATCTTAGCTATGAACTTTATCCTGTACACGATTACTATTTCCATTGAAAAGTGATCATTGAATGTTTGACCTTGTGGGTCACAATATGTGAGTTATGTTCATCTTTAATCAATTTTGGAAATTAGAAATAAATATTATGTTCATCATACTCCTTGACATTTTGTCCACATTCAAGGTAAAATCACATTTGATTGCTTCCGGGAGTGGGAAGAACAAGGAAAGATGAAACCCCTTGTTTCAGGGTTGCTCTGCTTTATAAATGTCATCCAAACGCTAATTAATTTTTAATCACTAATATTTATTGCACACTTATCCCAAATTTATGTAGGTGACAATAGCATTTTTGCATGCTTTTTTAAGCATTCCTAAAAATAAGAGAATTTCAAGTTTACAATGTCAATGAAAGAATCTGATAATGTCTGTTAAAGTCTAATGCCAAACGGAGTCAACATATATACTAGTATATATTAAAATGAACTATAAAAATGCATGTTTCGTCTAAAGGCAATTAAATACAGTTACGGGAACATGAAACATGACACACCCTGTTCAGTAGTTATAGTATATTTGAAATTACTTTACTATTTCAGATATAGACGAGTGTACGGATGACACTCACAACTGTGGTTTGAACTCTGATTGTGTCAACAATTCCCCCGGCTTCCAATGTGATTGTCACTCAGGATATGAAAAAGATGGTGATGACTGTGTTGGTAGGTGTTTCCCAATTGGTTTTGAAATGAGGAAGATGACACTGCGACAGTGAAACATAATATATCAAGTGGCAATTAATCCATATAAATGTATCATATATTTGTAGCTTTAGATGCTGTTATTGCATTTGTATTTACCTGGGCAAAAAATGGGCCATGATATCAACTTGAGTCCCAGTTTAGTACGTCCCTCTGTGTAACAAAGGAAACTCCACCAAACAAGTTACGAGATATTCAAACATCTAGTTTTAGGTGTCACTGAAACAGAAAAACAGTGCGTACGTACTTAACATGATACAATGATTTCATGTATGCACTGATACGTTATGTACTTGAAGAAAAGGCTTCATCAGCGGAAGAAAGGGAAGCTTTTACCCGAAACAAACACGTCAATATCGGCGATTTTCGTCAATAATCGAAATTCCCAGTCTCTATCAGAAGGAACATCGGTAAAAGCTTGAAGGACTTAGGAAGGAACTTCGGTAATTTCCGTGAATTCCCGGTCGCGAGAAGAATCTCCTGTCAACGTGAGTACTGTTTTGTTTCCTTCTGAGCGATTTTAGATTAACAGGTTTGAGTATGTTTCAGATAAAAACGAATGTACAGCAGAAACTTACGAATGTGGACCTAACTCTCATTGTGTTAACATTGAACCTGGCTATGAATGTTCTTGCAATGATGGATACGTCAATCAAAATGGTGATTGTGTTGGTGAGTGTTTCCACGCTAAAAATAAAATAACTTTAACTGAAACTGCATAAATTTAATAATAAATGACAACATGATTTGTCATGCAGGATTTAAATACTTTCAATGAATAATACATTTTAGATTTATGAGGTTTCAGTTTGACAGGTCAGTTCGTTGGCAGTATCCTACATTTCAACCAGTAAATAGTAAACTTCTTGTAGCTCCTCCTCTGAAAAGTTCGTAAAATACAACGTTTGAAGATTTCGTAATTATAATCAAAATCTTAATGTCAATAAAAACAACTTCATTAAGATCCTAGTGCAACCATCTGCTCCCCACTTGTGAGGTTAACAATGGCTCTAGGTATAGATTACAATCGGAGAAAAATAAATGTGTTTATGAGTACATAAGAATAAAATTTAACATAATTTCATGATAAGATTTTATTGCGCACAATCAATAAGTATTGAAAGAGGTATGACTTAGATTTAGAAAAAGTATCAAACTTACAGTCAGTCAATCGTTTTCTAAATTATAGAAGAAAAACTCTTATCAACAGAAAAGGATTGTTCGAGCACCGACTGACTTTTAATTTCTATTTTTTTCATTTTCTATTGATTGAAAGATTGCATTCACATCTTAGTTTAAACACTTGTATCGCATTGCATAATCTTCTTTGACGTGATGATAGTTTAAAGTAGAAAACTAAAGCAAATATTTAAATACATTTAACGTGATTGACAAAATAATAATATATACGTTTCTAAAATATCAGCCGACTTCATGAATGCCATGAATAGAATCCATAATCTCGTCAACGAAATAAAATCTTTACTGCTATAGAAAAACGACTCCGTCGTTATAAATATTTTGTATCATTTCAAAAAATTTATTAGCACTTGGTTTTAATCACATCTCACCGATTTAGATGACATTATTAATAATAATAGTCCATTTGCATCACGCTTATTCCAAATGAGATACATGCTCAAAGTGCACAACGTAGTTAAAAAATGTAAGAGAAAGTTTACATGGGGAACACTTGTCTGAAAAGATATGTTTTCAGGCTGGTCTTGAAGGATTGTAAAGCTTGTGCAAGTCACAATTCAAGAGGAATAGAGTTCCAGTAGGTGGCAGCACTAACAGTAAATGAACGTTGTCCAAATGAGGAGGTTTTGACTCTTTGCACTGTGAGGAGACTTTGTGATTGTGAACGCAGGGCTCGGGTCCCAGGTAGATATTGTTTAGCTGTACCCTTTGTACAGATGGATGTAGAAAAGTAAAAAAGGCCACATTAGCTACCAACGCCACATTTCATTTGTAAACATTACTTAAGTGTACACTTTTGAGATATTTGAGATACACACATACATAGAGCAAACTTACCAATCACCTGACAACACCTGAATCAGCCCAAATGTACAGATCAGGGGCAAAAGAAACCATATCATATTAAATGCAGCTTAGTTATAGCCACGATTGAAACAGGGTTACTACAAATTTGAACTGACCTAATAAAGACAATCAGTTCACAGTTTTGAAAAATAGGTTAACATCTCCTAAACTAGACGTCATAGAATGGTGAAAACTTTCTTTATTACTTTTTTCTTAAATACGCACACCAATTAATTTCCATCAAGGTTGTTTATATTGATAACATCTTATATTCATAAAAGTTTCAACATTTCATGATTTTTTACTTCCAATTTTCAAAAAAATCTTGCAAAAATGAGATATATCAAAAAAGCTGTTTTAGGACCCCAACTGTATTTGAATCTACTTACATGCAGTTGGTAATGAATAGAGAACCGATTGTCTTGCTTTTCATTTTGAACCTTAATGAATAAACATAAATGCGAACAGATGTTGGCCCATACCAAACTTATACTTTGCTTGGCTTTGCTTTTTATGAAACAGACCTAAAACATTGGGTAAAAAGTGTACATCTATAAAATAAATTAGTTCTAAAAGACACAATACTAACCAAATCGAAAGATAACGTATTGCCCTTAGATGAGATAAGATAAGACTTTAGGGAAAAAGGAAATTTGATTAACATCCATGTGAGCTCTGGAACATTAACAAGTACGGATATGAATAAAACATCAAATGACTCACATTTTTATATATTGATTTGATTTAAATCTCCCTAACAAGGCGTGACAGCAGGGGATAATTGAACTATAACGGTTGTTTTAAAATGTCATGTGTTTTAAAATGTCATACAGCAACGACATGTTCAATAACGTCAATCAAATTGACAACATCACTTGCACGCCCTATCACAATTAATCTAAGATGCCAACATCCCAACTGTCCCAAAACCATTTTACAAAGTGACTTAAACACTCTATGTGTGAATGGAAATCCTCAGATTCAAAAGCATCTTTTCCTGAAGAATTTAATTTAGTATACTCCTTCACAAGACATACCTGTAACCAATTTTCAAAACTGACAGTATCCGGGAGTGAAATTTTGCTTTGACGACCTTGAAAACTTTCTTTGAACACAAGTACTTTCAATTGTGATGGCAACTCGGTCTGCGTCAACAGTGTTGGAAGTCATACCTGCGAGGTTATACAATAAACGTATTACATTTATATGGCGAAACCTTACTATTCTCATCCTACGTTATATAAAACATCGAATCTCCGAATCTTTGAAAAGCAAACGAATATATCATTTTCAAATATATATAGCACCTTCTGCTTGCTTTGTTTAATCAAATGATGACACTCAAATGGATTAAAATACCAGTTAGGTTATTGTTATCGTATTGTGTAAAATTGGCTTTATGATACTTGTAATGTTATAAGTACTCCTTCCGATATTCTTTTCTTTATATGTTTCATATTTTTGTGCACTTCTTGTACTCTGTATGCATGTAAAGGAGTTTATTATATTGTGAAGTTTCCTTGCATTTAAGATACTGTCAGGGTAGAAATAAACTTCTATTCATTAATAAAATTGATTATGTATACTTTTCAAATTCACAGTGTTGATTTAATTAACGTTTAATCCCGAAAAGGAATGGCAAAGGAATCAGTTGCAAATTTTAAAATTCCATAGGCCCATGAAAGGGTCATAATTTTTGTAACATTCTACTTATCTATCATCAATCGTGTTACCAAAGGATTGATAGGATTTTAAAATCATCCTACATGTTTATCTTGTTGCGACTTCTTCAATCATGTTTTCAATTCAATGTCTGAAATAGGATACTGTTATTATTTCATCAAATATTGTTATAAATATGATTGCAGACATTGACGAATGCAACCAAGGTGGTTGTGGGGAAAACTTTAATTGCGATAATATCGATTTAAAATGATAAAAAGAGTGAGTGAGTGAGTTATTGTTTAGCGCCGATGGGCAATATTGCAGCCATTAGCGGCCTGATAAAAAGAAACATGTTCGTAATATTATGATCAGTTATAAGGAAACCTAACACAATTTGAATGTACATACAATTTGTGTAAGAAAATCAAAAATCTTAGTTGGTATTAAATTTCGTTTCAATTCGTCAAAGGCCAAAGTCACAAAAACATGTTATTGCGAAATTGTTTAAATAATTACTATTAAACACTTTTAATAATCACATGATTGTAATATTAATGAAAGTGATAAATGATTGTAAGACCTTGGTCAAGGTCAATGTCAAAAGGAATGGGTTGGTGCTATATTCACCTATTTTGAGAATTATTTTGACAAGTTCGTTTCCAATGTCAAAGGTCAAGGTTACGGCTTATCAAAATACCAAAACAATCCTTGTGAACAAGATAACTTGAAGGTTTTTTTGTGGAATGACGCCCTATTTGGAATATATCAACTGTTGAGAAGTACCAACATTTGGAAATATTTTCATTTCAATTCGTCAAAAGTCATGGTCACAACATAATTGTGAATTTGTGAGGAAACGCTTTATCTTAGCTATGAACTTTATCCTGTACACGATTACTATTTTCATTGAAAAGTGATCATTGAATGTTTGACCTTGTGGGTCACAATATGTGAGTTATGTTCATCTTTAATCAATTTTGGAAATTAGAAATAAATATTATGTTCATCATACTCCTTGACATTTTGTCCACATTCAAGGTAAAATCACATTTGATTGCTTCCGGGAGTGGGAAGAACAAGGAAAGATGAAACCCCTTGTTTCAGGGTTGCTCTGCTTTATAAATGTCATCCAAACGCTAATTAATTTTTAATCACTAATATTTATTGCACACTTATCCCAAATTTATGTAGGTGACAATAGCATTTTTGCATGCTTTTTTAAGCATTCCTAAAAATAAGAGAATTTCAAGTTTACAATGTCAATGAAAGAATCTGATAATGTCTGTTAAAGTCTAATGCCAAACGGAGTCAACATATATACTAGTATATATTAAAATGAACTATAAAAATACATGTTTCGTCTAAAGCTAATTAAATACAGTTACGGGAACATGAAACATGACACACCCTGTTCAGTAGTTATAGTATATTTGAAATTACTTTACTATTTCAGATATAGACGAGTGTACGGATGACACTCACAACTGTGGTTTGAACTCTGATTGTGTCAACAATTCCCCCGGCTTCCAATGTGATTGTCACTCAGGATATGAAAAAGATGGTGATGACTGTGTTGGTAGGTGTTTCCCAATTGGTTTTGAAATGAGGAAGATGACACTGCGACAGTGAAACATAATATATCAAGTGGCAATTAATCCATATAAATGTATCATATATTTGTAGCTTTAGATGCTGTTATTGCATTTGTATTTACCTGGGCAAAAAATGGGCCATGATATCAACTTGAGTCCCAGTTTAGTACGTCCCTCTGTGTAACAAAGGAAACTCCACCAAACAAGTTACGAGATATTCAAACATCTAGTTTTAGGTGTCACTGAAACAGAAAAACAGTGCGTACGTACTTAACATGATACAATGATTTCATGTATGCACTGATACGTTATGTACTTGAAGAAAAGGCTTCATCAGCGGAAGAAAGGGAAGCTTTTACCCGAAACAAACACGTCAATATCGGCGATTTTCGTCAATAATCGAAATTCCCAGTCTCTATCAGAAGGAACATCGGTAAAAGCTTGAAGGACTTAGGAAGGAACTTCGGTAATTTCCGTGAATTCCCGGTCGCGAGAAGAATCTCCTGTCAACGTGAGTACTGTTTTGTTTCCTTCTGAGCGATTTTAGATTAACAGGTTTGAGTATGTTTCAGATAAAAACGAATGTACAGCAGAAACTTACGAATGTGGACCTAACTCTCATTGTGTTAACATTGAACCTGGCTATGAATGTTCTTGCAATGATGGATACGTCAATCAAAATGGTGATTGTGTTGGTGAGTGTTTCCACGCTAAAAATAAAATAACTTTAACTGAAACTGCATAAATTTAATAATAAATGACAACATGATTTGTCATGCAGGATTTAAATACTTTCAATGAATAATACATTTTAGATTTATGAGGTTTCAGTTTGACAGGTCAGTTCGTTGGCAGTATCCTACATTTCAACCAGTAAATAGTAAACTTCTTGTAGCTCCTCCTCTGAAAAGTTCGTAAAATACAACGTTTGAAGATTTCGTAATTATAATCAAAATCTTAATGTCAATAAAAACAACTTCCTTAAGATCCTAGTGCAACCATCTGCTCCCCACTTGTGAGGTTAACAATGGCTCATGGTATAGATTACAATCGGAGAAAAATAAATGTGTTTATGAGTACATAAGAATAAAATTTAACATAATTTCATGATAAGATTTTATTGCGCACAATCAATAAGTATTGAAAGAGGTATGACTTAGATTTAGAAAAAGTATCAAACTTACAGTCAGTCAATCGTTTTCTAAATTATAGAAGAAAAACTCTTATCAACAGAAAAGGATTGTTCGAGCACCGACTGACTTTTAATTTCTATTTTTTTCATTTTCTATTGATTGAAAGATTGCATTCACATCTTAGTTTAAACACTTGTATCGCATTGCATAATCTTCTTTGACGTGATGATAGTTTAAAGTAGAAAACTAAAGCAAATATTTAAATACATTTAACGTGATTGACAAAATAATAATATATACGTTTCTAAAATATCAGCCGACTTCATGAATGCCATGAATAGAATCCATAATCTCGTCAACGAAATAAAATCTTTACTGCTATAGAAAAACGACTCCGTCGTTATAAATATTTTGTATCATTTCAAAAAATTTATTAGCACTTGGTTTTAATCACAATAATAATAATAATAGTCCATTTGCATCACGCTTATTCCAAATGAGATACATGCTCAAAGTGCACAACGTAGTTAAAAAATGTAAGAGAAAGTTTACATGGGGAACACTTGTCTGAAAAGATATGTTTTCAGGCTGGTCTTGAAGGATTGTAAAGCTTGTGCAAGTCACAATTCAAGAGGAATAGAGTTCCAGTAGGTGGCAGCACTAACAGTAAATGAACGTTGTCCAAATGAGGAGGTTTTGACTCTTTGCACTGTGAGGAGACTTTGTGATTGTGAACGCAGGGCTCGGGTCCCAGGTAGATATTGTTTAGCTGTACCCTTTGTACAGATGGATGTAGAAAAGTAAAAAAGGCCACATTAGCTACCAACGCCACATTTCATTTGTAAACATTACTTAAGTGTACACTTTTGAGATATTTGAGATACACACATACATAGAGCAAACTTACCAATCACCTGACAACACCTGAATCAGCCCAAATGTACAGATCAGGGGCAAAAGAAACCATATCATATTAAATGCAGCTTAGTTATAGCCACGATTGAAACAGGGTTACTACAAATTTGAACTGACCTAATAAAGACAATCCGTTCACAGTTTTGAAAAATAGGTTAACATCTCCTAAACTAGACGTCATAGAATGGTGAAAACTTTCTTTATTACTTTTTTCTTAAATACGCACACCAATTAATTTCCATCAAGGTTGTTTATATTGATAACATCTTATATTCATAAAAGTTTCAACATTTCATGATTTTTTACTTCCAATTTTCAAAAAAATCTTGCCAAAATGAGATATATCAAAAAAGCTGTTTTAGGACCCCAACTGTATTTGAATCTACTTACATGCAGTTGGTAATGAATAGAGAACCGATTGTCTTGCTTTTCATTTTGAACCTTAATGAATAAACATAAATGCGAACAGATGTTGGCCCATACCAAACTTATACTTTGCTTGGCTTTGCTTTTTATGAAACAGACCTAAAACATTGGGTAAAAAGTGTACATCTATAAAATACATTAGTTCTAAAAGACACAATACTAACCAAATCGAAAGATAACGTATTGCCCTTAGATGAGATAAGATAAGACTTTAGGGAAAAAGGAAATTTGATTAACATCCATGTGAGCTCTGGAACATTAACAAGTACGGATATGAATAAAACATCAAATGACTCACATTTTTATATATTGATTTGATTTAAATCTCCCTAACAAGGCGTGACAGCAGGGGATAATTGAACTATAACGGTTGTTTTAAAATGTCATGTGTTTTAAAATGTCATACAGCAACGACATGTTCAATAACGTCAATCAAATTGACAACATCACTTGCACGCCCTATCACAATTAATCTAAGATGCCAACATCGCAACTGTCCCAAAACCATTTTACAAAGTGACTTAAACACTCTATGTGTGAATGGAAATCCTCAGATTCAAAAGCATCTTTTCCTGAAGAATTTAATTTAGTATACTCCTTCACAAGACATACCTGTAACCAATTTTCAAAACTGACAGTATCCGGGAGTGAAATTTTGCTTTGACGACCTTGAAAACTTTCTTTGAACACAAGTACTTTCAATTGTGATGGCAACTCGGTCTGCGTCAACAGTGTTGGAAGTCATACCTGCGAGGTTATACAATAAACGTATTACATTTATATGGCGAAACCTTACTATTCTCATCCTACGTTATATAAAACATCGAATCTCCGAATCTTTGAAAAGCAAACGAATATATCATTTTCAAATATATATAGCACCTTCTGCTTGCTTTGTTTAATCAAATGATGACACTCAAATGGATTAAAATACCAGTTAGGTTATTGTTATCGTATTGTGTAAAATTGGCTTTATGATACTTGTAATGTTATAAGTACTCCTTCCGATATTCTTTTCTTTATATGTTTCATATTTTTGTGCACTTCTTGTACTCTGTATGCATGTAAAGGAGTTTATTATATTGTGAAGTTTCCTTGCATTTAAGATACTGTCAGGGTAGAAATAAACTTCTATTCATTAATAAAATTGATTATGTATACTTTTCAAATTCACAGTGTTGATTTAATTAACGTTTAATCCCGAAAAGGAATGGCAAAGGAATCAGTTGCAAATTTTAAAATTCCATAGGCCCATGAAAGGGTCATAATTTTTGTAACATTCTACTTATCTATCATCAATCGTGTTACCAAAAGATTGATAGGATTTTAAAATCATCCTACATGTTTATCTTGTTGCGACTTCTTCAATCATGTTTTCAATTCAATGTCTGAAATAGGATACTGTTATTATTTCATCAAATATTGTTATAAATATGATTGCAGACATTGACGAATGCAACCAAGGTGGTTGTGGGGAAAACTTTAATTGCGATAATATCGATTTAAAATGATAAAAAGAGTGAGTGAGTGAGTTATTGTTTAGCGCCGATGGGCAATATTGCAGCCATTAGCGGCCTGATAAAAAGAAACATGTTCGTAATATTATGATCAGTTATAAGGAAACCTAACACAATTTGAATGTACATACAATTTGTGTAAGAAAATCAAAAATCTTAGTTGGTATTAAATTTCGTTTCAATTCGTCAAAGGCCAAAGTCACAAAAACATGTTATTGCGAAATTGTTTAAATAATTACTATTAAACACTTTTAATAATCACATGATTGTAATATTAATGAAAGTGATAAATGATTGTAAGACCTTGGTCAAGGTCAATGTCAAAAGGAATGGGTTGGTGCTATATTCACCTATTTTGAGAATTATTTTGACAAGTTCGTTTCCAATGTCAAAGGTCAAGGTTACGGCTTATCAAAATACCAAAACAATCCTTGTGAACAAGATAACTTGAAGGTTTTTTTGTGGAATGACGCCCTATTTGGAATATATCAACTGTTGAGAAGTACCAACATTTGGAAATATTTTCATTTCAATTCGTTAAAAGTCATGGTCACAACATAATTGTGAATTTGTGAGGAAACGCTTTATCTTAGCTATGAACTTTATCCTGTACACGACTACTATTTTCATTGAAAAGTGATCATTGAATGTTTGACCTTGTGGGTCACAATATGTGAGTTATGTTCATCTTTAATCAATTTTGGAAATTAGAAATAAATATTATGTTCATCATACTCCTTGACATTTTGTCCACATTCAAGGTAAAATCACATTTGATTGCTTCCGGGAGTGGGAAGAACAAGGAAAGATGAAACCCCTTGTTTCAGGGTTGCTCTGCTTTATAAATGTCATCCAAACGCTAATTAATTTTTAATCACTAATATTTATTGCACACTTATCCCAAATTTATGTAGGTGACAATAGCATTTTTGCATGCTTTTTTAAGCATTCCTAAAAATAAGAGAATTTCAAGTTTACAATGTCAATGAAAGAATCTGATAATGTCTGTTAAAGTCTAATGCCAAACGGAGTCAACATATATACTAGTATATATTAAAATGAACTATAAAAATACATGTTTCGTCTAAAGGCAATTAAATACAGTTACGGGAACATGAAACATGACACACCCTGTTCAGTAGTTATAGTATATTTGAAATTACTTTACTATTTCAGATATAGACGAGTGTACGGATGACACTCACAACTGTGGTTTGAACTCTGATTGTGTCAACAATTCCCCCGGCTTCCAATGTGATTGTCACTCAGGATATGAAAAAGATGGTGATGACTGTGTTGGTAGGTGTTTCCCAATTGGTTTTGAAATGAGGAAGATGACACTGCGACAGTGAAACATAATATATCAAGTGGCAATTAATCCATATAAATGTATCATATATTTGTAGCTTTAGATGCTGTTATTGCATTTGTATTTACCTGGGCAAAAAATGGGCCATGATATCAACTTGAGTCCCAGTTTAGTACGTCCCTCTGTGTAACAAAGGAAACTCCACCAAACAAGTTACGAGATATTCAAACATCTAGTTTTAGGTGTCACTGAAACAGAAAAACAGTGCGTACGTACTTAACATGATACAATGATTTCATGTATGCACTGATACGTTATGTACTTGAAGAAAAGGCTTCATCAGCGGAAGAAAGGGAAGCTTTTACCCGAAACAAACACGTCAATATCGGCGATTTTCGTCAATAATCGAAATTCCCAGTCTCTATCAGAAGGAACATCGGTAAAAGCTTGAAGGACTTAGGAAGGAACTTCGGTAATTTCCGTGAATTCCCGGTCGCGAGAAGAATCTCCTGTCAACGTGAGTACTGTTTTGTTTCCTTCTGAGCGATTTTAGATTAACAGGTTTGAGTATGTTTCAGATAAAAACGAATGTACAGCAGAAACTTACGAATGTGGACCTAACTCTCATTGTGTTAACATTGAACCTGGCTATGAATGTTCTTGCAATGATGGATACGTCAATCAAAATGGTGATTGTGTTGGTGAGTGTTTCCACGCTAAAAATAAAATAACTTTAACTGAAACTGCATAAATTTAATAATAAATGACAACATGATTTGTCATGCAGGATTTAAATACTTTCAATGAATAATACATTTTAGATTTATGAGGTTTCAGTTTGACAGGTCAGTTCGTTGGCAGTATCCTACATTTCAACCAGTAAATAGTAAACTTCTTGTAGCTCCTCCTCTGAAAAGTTCGTAAAATACAACGTTTGAAGATTTCGTAATTATGATCAAAATCTTAATGTCAATAAAAACAACTTCCTTAAGATCCTAGTGCAACCATCTGCTCCCCACTTGTGAGGTTAACAATGGCTCATGGTATAGATTACAATCGGAGAAAAATAAATGTGTTTATGAGTACATAAGAATAAAATTTAACATAATTTCATGATAAGATTTTATTGCCCACAATCAATAAGTATTGAAAGAGGTATGACTTAGATTTAGAAAAAGTATCAAACTTACAGTCAGTCAATCGTTTTCTAAATTATAGAAGAAAAACTCTTATCAACAGAAAAGGATTGTTCGAGCACCGACTGACTTTTAATTTCTATTTTTTTCATTTTCTATTGATTGAAAGATTGCATTCACATCTTAGTTTAAACACTTGTATCGCATTGCATAATCTTCTTTGACGTGATGATAGTTTAAAGTAGAAAACTAAAGCAAATATTTAAATACATTTAACGTGATTGACAAAATAATAATATATACGTTTCTAAAATATCAGCCGACTTCATGAATGCCATGAATAGAATCCATAATCTCGTCAACGAAATAAAATCTTTACTGCTATAGAAAAACGACTCCGTCGTTATAAATATTTTGTATCATTTCAAAAAATTTATTAGCACTTGGTTTTAATCACAATAATAATAATAATAGTCCATTTGCATCACGCTTATTCCAAATGAGATACATGCTCAAAGTGCACAACGTAGTTAAAAAATGTAAGAGAAAGTTTACATGGGGAACACTTGTCTGAAAAGATATGTTTTCAGGTTGGTCTTGAAGGATTGTAAAGCTTGTGCAAGTCACAATTCAAGAGGAATAGAGTTCCAGTAGGTGGCAGCACTAACAGTAAATGAACGTTGTCCAAATGAGGAGGTTTTGACTCTTTGCACTGTGAGGAGACTTTGTGATTGTGAACGCAGGGCTCGGGTCCCAGGTAGATATTGTTTAGCTGTACCCTTTGTACAGATGGATGTAGAAAAGTAAAAAAGGCCACATTAGCTACCAACGCCACATTTCATTTGTAAACATTACTTAAGTGTACACTTTTGAGATATTTGAGATACACACATACATAGAGCAAACTTACCAATCACCTGACAACACCTGAATCAGCCCAAATGTACAGATCAGGGGCAAAAGAAACCATATCATATTAAATGCAGCTTAGTTATAGCCACGATTGAAACAGGGTTACTACAAATTTGAACTGAACTTATAAAGACAATCTGTTCACAGTTTTGAAAAATAGGTTAACATCTCCTAAACTAGACGTCATAGAATGGTGAAAACTTTCTTTATTACTTTTTTCTTAAATACGCACACCAATTAATTTCCATCAAGGTTGTTTATATTGATAACATCTTATATTCATAAAAGTTTCAACATTTCATGATTTTTTACTTCCAATTTTCAAAAAAATCTTGCCAAAATGAGATATATCAAAAAAGCTGTTTTAGGACCCCAACTGTATTTGAATCTACTTACATGCAGTTGGTAATGAATAGAGAACCGATTGTCTTGCTTTTCATTTTGAACCTTAATGAATAAACATAAATGCAAACAGATGTTGGCCCATACCAAACTTATACTTTGCTTGGCTTTGCTTTTTATGAAACAGACCTAAAACATTGGGTAAAAAGTGTACATCTATAAAATACATTAGTTCTAAAAGACACAATACTAACCAAATCGAAAGATAACGTCTTGCCCTTAGATGAGATAAGATAAGACTTTAGGAAAAAAGGAAATTTGATTTACATCCATGTGAGCTCTGGAACATTAACAAGTACGGATATGAATAAAACATCAAATGACTCACATTTTTATATATTGATTTGATTTAAATCTCCCTAACAAGGCGTGACAGCAGGGGATAATTGAACTATAACGGTTGTTTTAAAATGTCATGTGTTTTAAAATGTCATACAGCAACGACATGTTCAATAACGTCAATCAAATTGACAACATCACTTGCACGCCCTATCACAATTAATCTAAGATGCCAACATCCCAACTGTCCCAAAACCATTTTACAAAGTGACTTAAACACTCTATGTGTGAATGGAAATCCTCAGATTCAAAAGCATCTTTTCCTGAAGAATTTAATTTAGTATACTCCTTCACAAGACATACCTGTAACCAATTTTCAAAACTGACAGTATCCGGGAGTGAAATTTTGCTTTGACGACCTTGAAAACTTTCTTTGAACACAAGTACTTTCAATTGTGATGGCAACTCGGTCTGCGTCAACAGTGTTGGAAGTCATACCTGCGAGGTTATACAATAAACGTATTACATTTATATGGCGAAACCTTACTATTCTCATCCTACGTTATATAAAACATCGAATCTCCGAATCTTTGAAAAGCAAACGAATATATCATTTTCAAATATATATAGCACCTTCTGCTTGCTTTGTTTAATCAAATGATGACACTCAAATGGATTAAAATACCAGTTAGGTTATTGTTATCGTATTGTGTAAAATTGGCTTTATGATACTTGTAATGTTATAAGTACTCCTTCCGATATTCTTTTCTTTATATGTTTCATATTTTTGTGCACTTCTTGTACTCTGTATGCATGTAAAGGAGTTTATTATATTGTGAAGTTTCCTTGCATTTAAGATACTGTCAGGGTAGAAATAAACTTCTATTCATTAATAAAATTGATTATGTATACTTTTCAAATTCACAGTGTTGATTTAATTAACGTTTAATCCCGAAAAGGAATGGCAAAGGAATCAGTTGCAAATTTTAAAATTCCATAGGCCCATGAAAGGGTCATAATTTTTGTAACATTCTACTTATCTATCATCAATCGTGTTACCAAAAGATTGATAGGATTTTAAAATCATCCTACATGTTTATCTTGTTGCGACTTCTTCAATCATGTTTTCAATTCAATGTCTGAAATAGGATACTGTTATTATTTCATCAAATATTGTTATAAATATGATTGCAGACATTGACGAATGCAACCAAGGTGGTTGTGGGGAAAACTTTAATTGCGATAATATCGATTTAAAATGATAAAAAGAGTGAGTGAGTGAGTTATTGTTTAGCGCCGATGGGAAATATTGCAGCCATTAGCGGCCTGATAAAAAGAAACATGTTCGTAATATTATGATCAGTTATAAGGAAACCTAACACAATTTGAATGTACATACAATTTGTGTAAGAAAATCAAAAATCTTAGTTGGTATTAAATTTCGTTTCAATTCGTCAAAGGCCAAAGTCACAAAAACATGTTATTGCGAAATTGTTTAAATAATTACTATTAAACACTTTTAATAATCACATGATTGTAATATTAATGAAAGTGATAAATGATTGTAAGACCTTGGTCAAGGTCAATGTCAAAAGGAATGGGTTGGTGCTATATTCACCTATTTTGAGAATTATTTTGACAAGTTCGTTTCCAATGTCAAAGGTCAAGGTTACGGCTTATCAAAATACCAAAACAATCCTTGTGAACAAGATAACTTGAAGGTTTTTTTGTGGAATGACGCCCTATTTGGAATATATCAACTGTTGAGAAGTACCAACATTTGGAAATATTTTCATTTCAATTCGTCAAAAGTCATGGTCACAACATAATTGTGAATTTGTGAGGAAACGCTTTATCTTAGCTATGAACTTTATCCTGTACACGATTACTATTTCCATTGAAAAGTGATCATTGAATGTTTGACCTTGTGGGTCACAATATGTGAGTTATGTTCATCTTTAATCAATTTTGGAAATTAGAAATAAATATTATGTTCATCATACTCCTTGACATTTTGTCCACATTCAAGGTAAAATCACATTTGATTGCTTCCGGGAGTGGGAAGAACAAGGAAAGATGAAACCCCTTGTTTCAGGGTTGCTCTGCTTTATAAATGTCATCCAAACGCTAATTAATTTTTAATCACTAATATTTATTGCACACTTATCCCAAATTTATGTAGGTAAAATGAACATGACATATTCAAACATCTAGTTTTAGGTGTCACTGAAACATAAAAACCATGAAAATAAATCAAGATTGGCTCAGGTTTAACCAGGTAAATGCTATATCAGCTTTTCAAGCCATAAAATACAGTGCGTACGTACTTAACATGATACAATGATTTCATGTATGCACTGATATGTTATGTACTTGAAGAAAAGGCTTCATCAACGGAAGAAAGGGAAGCTTTTACCCGAAACAAACACGTCAATATCGGCGATTTTCGTCAATAATCGAAATTCCCAGTCTCTATCAGAAGGAACATCGGTAAAAGCTTGAAGGACTTAGGAAGGAACTTCGGTAATTTCCGTGAATTCCCGGTCGCGAGAAGAATCTCCTGTCAACGTGAGTACTGTTTTGTTTCCTTCTGAGCGATTTTAGATTAACAGGTTTGAGTATGTTTCAGATAAAAACGAATGTACAGCAGAAACCTTCGAATGTGGACCTAACTCTCATTGTGTTAACATTGAACCTGGCTATGAATGTTCTTGCAATGATGGATACGTCAGTCAAAATGGTGATTGTGTTGGTGAGTGTTTCCACGCTAAAAATAAAATAACTTTAACTGAAACTGCATAAATTTAATAATAAATGACAACATGATTTGTCATGCAGGATTTAAATACTTTCAATGAATAATACATTTTAGATTTATGAGGTTTCAGTTTGACAGGTCAGTTCGTTGGCAGTATCCTACATTTCAACCAGTAAATAGTAAACTTCTTGTAGCTCCTCCTCTGAAAAGTTCGTAAAATACAACGTTTGAAGATTTCGTAATTATAATCAAAATCTTAATGTCAATAAAAACAACTTCATTAAGATCCTAGTGCAACCATCTGCTCCCCACTTGTGAGGTTAACAATGGCTCTAGGTATAGATTACAATCGGAGAAAAATAAATGTGTTTATGAGTACATAAGAATAAAATTTAACATAATTTCATGATAAGATTTTATTGCCCACAATCAATAAGTATTGAAAGAGGTATGACTTAGATTTAGAAAAAGTATCAAACTTACAGTCAGTCAATCGTTTTCTAAATTATAGAAGAAAAACTCTTATTAACAGAAAAGGATTGTTCGAGCACCGACTGACTTTTAATTTCTATTTTTTTCATTTTCTATTGATTGAAAGATTGCATTCACATCTTAGTTTAAACACTTGTATCGCATTGCATAATCTTCTTTGACGTGATGATAGTTTAAAGTAGAAAACTAAAGCAAATATTTAAATACATTTAATGTGATTGACAAAATAATAATATATACGTTTCTAAAATATCAGCCGACTTCATGAATACCTATAGAATCCATAATCTCGTCAACGAAATAAAATCTTTACTGCTATAGAAAAACGACTCCGTCGTTATAAATATTTTGTATCATTTCACTTGGTTTTAATCACATCTCACCGATTTAGATGACATTATTAATAATAATAGTCCATTTGCATCACGCTTATTCCAAATGAGATACATGCTCAAAGTGCACAACGTAGTTAAAAAATGTAAGAGAAAGTTTACATGGGGAACACTTGTCTGAAAAGATATGTTTTCAGGCTGGTCTTGAAGGATTGTAAAGCTTGTGCAAGTCACAATTCAAGAGGAATAGAGTTCCAGTAGGTGGCAGCACTAACAGTAAATGAACGTTGTCCAAATGAGGAGGTTTTGACTCTTTGCACTGTGAGGAGACTTTGTGATTGTGAACGCAGGGCTCGGGTCCCAGGTAGATATTGTTTAGCTGTACCCTTTGTACAGATGGATGTAGAAAAGTAAAAAAGGCCACATTAGCTACCAACGCCACATTTCATTTGTAAACATTACTTAAGTGTACACTTTTGAGATATTTGAGATACACACATACATAGAGCAAACTTACCAATCACCTGACAACACCTGAATCAGCCCAAATGTACAGATCAGGGGCAAAAGAAACCATATCATATTAAATGCAGCTTAGTTATAGCCACGATTGAAACAGGGTTACTACAAATTTGAACTGACCTAATAAAGACAATCTGTTCACAGTTTTGAAAAATAGGTTAACATCTCCTAAACTAGACGTCATAGAATGGTGAAAACTTTCTTTATTACTTTTTTCTTAAATACGCACACCAATTAATTTCCATCAAGGTTGTTTATATTGATAACATCTTATATTCATAAAAGTTTCAACATTTCATGATTTTTTACTTCCAATTTTCAAAAAAATCTTGCCAAAATGAGATATATCAAAAAAGCTGTTTTAGGACCCCAACTGTATTTGAATCTACTTACATGCAGTTGGTAATGAATAGAGAACCGATTGTCTTGCTTTTCATTTTGAACCATAATGAATAAACATAAATGCTAACAGATGTTGGCCCATACCAAACTTATACTTTGCTTGGCTTTGCTTTTTATGAAACAGACCTAAAACATTGGGTAAAAAGTGTACATCTATAAAATAAATTAGTTCTCAAAAGACACAATACTAACCAAATCGAAAGATAACGTATTGCCCTAAGATGAGATAAGATAAGACTTTAGGGAAAAAGGAAATTTGATTTACATCCATGTGAGCTCTGGAACATTAACAAGTACGGATATGAATAAAACATCAAATGACTCACATTTTTATATATTGATTTGATTTGAATCTCCCTAACAAGGCGTGACAGCAGGGGATAATTGAACTATAACGGTTGTTTTAAAATGTCATGTGTTTTAAAATGTCATACAGCAACGACATGTTCAATAACGTCAATCAAATTGACAACATCACTTGCACGCCCTATCACAATTAATCTAAGATGCCAACATCCCAACTGTCCCAAAACCATTTTACAAAGTGACTTTAACACTCTATGTGTGAATGGAAATCCTCAGATTCAAAAGCATCTTTTCCTGAAGAATTTAATTTAGTATACTCCTTCACAAGACATACCTGTAACCAATTTTCAAAACTGACAGTATCCGGGAGTGAAATTTTGCTTTGACGACCTTGAAAACTTTCTTTGAACACAAGTACTTTCAATTGTGATGGCAACTCGGTCTGCGTCAACAGTGTTGGAAGTCATACCTGCGAGGTTATACAATAAACGTATTACATTTATATGGCGAAACCTTACTATTCTCATCCTGCGGTATATAAAACATCGAATCTCCGAATCTTTGAAAAGCAAACGAATATATCATTTTCAAATATATATAGCACCTTCTGCTTGCTTTGTTTAATCAAATGATGACACTCAAATGGATTAAAATACCAGTTAGGTTATTGTTATCGTATTGTGTAAAATTGGCTTTATGATACTTGTAATGTTATAAGTACTCCTTCCGATATTCTTTTCTTTATATGTTTCATATTTTTGTGCACTTCTTGTACTCTGTATGCATGTAAAGGAGTTTATTATATTGTGAAGTTTCCTTGCATTTAAGATACTGTCAGGGTAGAAGTAAACTTCTATTCATTAATAAAATTGATTATGTATACTTTTCAAATTCACAGTGTTGATTTAATTAACGTTTAATCCCGAAAAGGAATGGCAAAGGAATCAGTTGCAAATTTTAAAATTCCATAGGCCCATGAAAGGGTCATAATTTTTGTAACATTCTACTTATCTATCATCAATCGTGTTACCAAAAGATTGATAGGATTTTAAAATCATCCTACATGTTTATCTTGTTGCGACTTCTTCAATCATGTTTTCAATTCAATGTCTGAAATAGGATACTGTTATTATTTCATCAAATATTGTTATAAATATGATTGCAGACATTGACGAATGCAACCAAGGTGGTTGTGGGGAAAACTTTAATTGCGATAATATCGATTTAAAATGATAAAAAGAGTGAGTGAGTGAGTTATTGTTTAGCGCCGATGGGCAATATTGCAGCCATTAGCGGCCTGATAAAAAGAAACATGTTCGTAATATTATGATCAGTTATAAGGAAACCTAACACAATTTGAATGTACATACAATTTGTGTAAGAAAATCAAAAATCTTAGTTGGTATTAAATTTCGTTTCAATTCGTCAAAGGCCAAAGTCACAAAAACATGTTATTGCGAAATTGTTTAAATAATTACTATTAAACACTTTTAATAATCACATGATTGTAATATTAATGAAAGTGATAAATGATTGTAAGACCTTGGTCAAGGTCAATGTCAAAAGGAATGGGTTGGTGCTATATTCACCTATTTTGAGAATTATTTTGACAAGTTCGTATCCAATGTCAAAGGTCAAGGTTACAGCTTATCAAAATACCAAAACAATCCTTGTGAACAAGATAACTTGAAGGTTTTTTGTGGAATGACGCCCTATTTGGAATATATCAACTGTTGAGAAGTACCAAAATTTTTGAAATATTTCATTTCAATTCGTCAAAAGTCATGGTCACAACATAATTGTGAATTTGTGAGGAAACGCTTTATCTTAGCTATGAACTTTATCCTGTACACGATTACTATTTCCATTGAAAAGTGATCATTGAATGTTTGACCTTGTGGGTCACAATATGTGAGTTATGTTCATCTTTAATCAATTTTGGAAATTAGAAATAAATATTATGTTCATCATACTCCTTGACATTTTGTCCACATTCAAGGTAAAATCACATTTGATTGCTTCCGGGAGTGGGAAGAACAAGGAAAGATGAAACCCCTTGTTTCAGGGTTGCTCTGCTTTATAAATGTCATCCAAACGCTAATTAATTTTTAATCACTAATATTTATTGCACACTTATCCCAAATTTATGTAGGTGACAATAGCATTTTTGCATGCTTTTTTAAGCATTCCTAAAAATAAGAGAATTTCAAGTTTACAATGTCAATGAAAGAATCTGATAATGTCTGTTAAAGTCTAATGCCAAACGGAGTCAACATATATACTAGTATATATTAAAATGAACTATAAAAATACATGTTTCGTCTAAAGGCAATTAAATACAGTTACGGAAACATGAAACATGACACACCCTGTTCAGTAGTTATAGTATATTTGAAATTACTTTACTATTTCAGATATAGACGAGTGTACGGATGACACTCACAACTGTGGTTTGAACTCTGATTGTGTCAACAATTCCCCCGGCTTCCAATGTGATTGTCACTCAGGATATGAAAAAGATGGTGATGACTGTGTTGGTAGGTGTTTCCCAATTGGTTTTGAAATGAGGAAGATGACACTGCGACAGTGAAACATAATATATCAAGTGGCAATTAATCCATATAAATGTATCATATATTTGTAGCTTTAGATGCTGTTATTGCATTTGTATTTACCTGGGCAAAAAATGGGCCATGATATCAACTTGAGTCCCAGTTTAGTACGTCCCTCTGTGTAACAAAGGAAACTCCACCAAACAAGTTACGAGATATTCAAACATCTAGTTTTAGGTGTCACTGAAACAGAAAAACAGTGCGTACATACTTAACATGATACAATGATTTCATGTATGCACTGATACGTTATGTACTTGAAGAAAAGGCTTCATCAGCGGAAGAAAGGGAAGCTTTTACCCGAAACAAACACGTCAATATCGGCGATTTCGTCAATAATCGAAATTCCCAGTCTCTATCAGAAGGAACATCGGTAAAAGCTTGAAGGACTTAGGAAGGAACTTCGGTAATTTCCGTGAATTCCCGGTCGCGAGAAGAATCTCCTGTCAACGTGAGTACTGTTTTGTTTCCTTCTGAGCGATTTTAGATTAACAGGTTTGAGTATGTTTCAGATAAAAACGAATGTACAGCAGAAACTTACGAATGTGGACCTAACTCTCATTGTGTTAACATTGAACCTGGCTATGAATGTTCTTGCAATGATGGATACGTCAATCAAAATGGTGATTGTGTTGGTGAGTGTTTCCACGCTAAAAATAAAATAACTTTAACTGAAACTGCATAAATTTAATAATAAATGACAACATGATTTGTCATGCAGGATTTAAATACTTTCAATGAATAATACATTTTAGATTTATGAGGTTTCAGTTTGACAGGTCAGTTCGTTGGCAGTATCCTACATTTCAACCAGTAAATAGTAAACTTCTTGTAGCTCCTCCTCTGAAAAGTTCGTAAAATACAACGTTTGAAGATTTCGTAATTATAATCAAAATCTTAATGTCAATAAAAACAACTTCATTAAGATCCTAGTGCAACCATCTGCTCCCCACTTGTGAGGTTAACAATGGCTCTAGGTATAGATTACAATCGGAGAAAAATAAATGTGTTTATGAGTACATAAGAATAAAATTTAACATAATTTCATGATAAGATTTTATTGCGCACAATCAATAAGTATTGAAAGAGGTATGACTTAGATTTAGAAAAAGTATCAAACTTACAGTCAGTCAATCGTTTTCTAAATTATAGAAGAAAAACTCTTATCAACAGAAAAGGATTGTTCGAGCACCGACTGACTTTTAATTTCTATTTTTTTCATTTTCTATTGATTGAAAGATTGCATTCACATCTTAGTTTAAACACTTGTATCGCATTGCATAATCTTCTTTGACGTGATGATAGTTTAAAGTAGAAAACTAAAGCAAATATTTAAATACATTTAACGTGATTGACAAAATAATAATATATACGTTTCTAAAATATCAGCCGACTTCATGAATGCCATGAATAGAATCCATAATCTCGTCAACGAAATAAAATCTTTACTGCTATAGAAAAACGACACCGTCGTTATAAATATTTTGTATCATTTCAAAAAATTTATTAGCACTTGGTTTTAATCACATCTCACCGATTTAGATGACATTATTAATAATAATAGTCCATTTGCATCACGCTTATTCCAAATGAGATACATGCTCAAAGTGCACAACGTAGTTAAAAAATGTAAGAGAAAGTTTACATGGGGAACACTTGTCTGAAAAGATATGTTTTCAGGCTGGTCTTGAAGGATTGTAAAGCTTGTGCAAGTCACAATTCAAGAGGAATAGAGTTCCAGTAGGTGGCAGCACTAACAGTAAATGAACGTTGTCCAAATGAGGAGGTTTTGACTCTTTGCACTGTGAGGAGACTTTGTGATTGTGAACGCAGGGCTCGGGTCCCAGGTAGATATTGTTTAGCTGTACCCTTTGTACAGATGGATGTAGAAAAGTAAAAAAGGCCACATTAGCTACCAACGCCACATTTCATTTGTAAACATTACTTAAGTGTACACTTTTGAGATATTTGAGATACACACATACATAGAGCAAACTTACCAATCACCTGACAACACCTGAATCAGCCCAAATGTACAGATCAGGGGCAAAAGAAACCATATCATATCAAATGCAGCTTAGTTATAGCCACGATTGAAACAGAGTTACTACAAATTTGAACTGACCTAATGAAGATAATCTGTTCACAGTTTTGAAAAATAGGTTAACATCTCCTAAACTATACATCATAGAATAGGGATAACTTGCTTTATAACTTTTTTCCTTAGTAAATATGCACACACCAATTAATTTCCATCAAGGTTGTTTATATTGATAACATCTTATATTCATAAAAGTTTCAACATTTCATGATTTTTTACTTCCAATTTTAAAAGAAATCTTGCCAAAATGAGATATATCAAAAAAGCTGTTTTAGGACCCCAACTGTATTTAAATCTACTTGCATGCAGTTGGTAATAAATAGAGAACCGATTGTCTTGCTTTTCATGTTGAACCATAATGAATAAACATAAATGCTAACAGATGTCGGCCCATACCAAACCTTATACTTTGCTTGACTTTGCTTTTTATGAAAAAGACCTAAAACATTGGGTAAAAAGTATACATCTATAAAATAAATTAGTTCTCAAAAGACACAATACTAACCAAATCGAAAGATAACGTATTGCCCTAAGGTGAGATAAGATAAGACTTTAGGGAAAAAGGAAATTTGATTAACATCCATGTGAGCTCTGAAACATTAACAAGTACGAATATTAATAAAACATCAAATGACTCATATTTTTATAAATTGATTTGATTTGAATCTCCTTAACAAGGCGTGATAGCAGGGGATAATTGAACAATAACGGTTGTTTTAAAATGTCATACAGCAACGACATGTCAACGAATTCATGTTCAATAACGTCCATCCAATTGACAACATCACTTGCACGCCTTATCACAATTAATCTAAGATGCCAACATCCCAACTGTCCCAAAACCATTTAAAAAGGTGACTTAAACACTCTATGTGTGAATGGAAATGCTCCGATTCAAAAGCATCTTTTCCTAAAGAATTTAATTTAGTATACTTCTTCACAAGACATACCTGTAACCAATTTTCAAAACTGACAGTATCCGGGATTGAAATTTTGCTTTGACGACCTTGAAAACTTTCTTTGGACACAAGTTTATATTCACAGACGTCGATGAATGCCAAAATGGTAACTTCATTTGTGATGGCAACTCGGTCTGCGTCAACAGTGATGGAAGTCATACCTGCGAGGAGTGTGGATCTGGCTTGACAGTTGAAGCTGGGACAAATGAATGTGTTGGTGAGTTAACAAATAAAATTATTTTTAGAATGAAGGATTTCACATCCAACTAAGAATCAATACTCAATTAAGTGGGGTTATACGATAAACGTATCACATTTATATGGCGAAACCTTACTATTCTCATCCTGCGTTATATAAAACATCGAATCTCCGAATCTTTGAAAAGCAAACGAATATATCATTTTCAAATATATATAGCACCTTCTGCTTGCTTTGTTTAATCAAATGATGACACTCAAATGGATTAAAATACCAGTTAGGTTATTGTTATCATATTGTGTAAAATTGGCTTTATGATACTTGTAATGTTATAAGTACTCCTTCCGATATTCTTTTCTTTATATGTTTCATATTTTTGTGCACATCTTGTACTCTGTATGCATGTAAAGGAGTTTATTATATTGTGAAGTTTCCTTGCATTTAAGATACTGTCAGGGTGGAAGTAAACTTCTATTCATTAATAAAATTGATTATGTATACTTTTTAAATTCACAGTGTTGATTTAATTAACGTTTAATCCCGAAAAGGAATGGCAAAGGAATCAGTTGCAAATTTTAAAATCCATAGGCCCATGAAAGGGTCATAATTTTTGTAACATTCTACTTATCTATCATCAATCGTGTTACCAAAAGATTGATAGGATTTTAAAATCATCCTACATGTTTATCTTGTTGCGACTTTTTCAATCAAGTTTTCGATTCAATGTCTAACATAGAATACTGTTATTGTTTCATCAACTAGTGTTATAAATATTCAGCTGCGTATCTTAAGTTTGTTCACTTGCTTGTGATAAATAATGATGTAATTTAGGTTTGGTTTTGACGTTCATAAAATAACCCAAGGAACACTTACAAAATATCATCAATTCTCCATGTGTGTAATAACCATTCCCAAACCATATTTCAGGATCGTCTCGTAACTGGTGCTGAATGTCAATATTGGCATGGTTAAATAAACAGATGGGGGTCATATTTGTAAAATCCGGATTTTCTTAAATTTCGATAAAAATCATCCATGTAAAGTTTGTAGGAAAACAATTATCACAGTTACGTTGCCTTAGCGCAAAGGAACACATATGAATAAGATTTAAAGCTGTTGATCACTTATGAAGGCTTTTTAGAGCAAAATATAAATCAGTGTTTTCGAAATTTTGATCCCTGGTCACTTCAATGACCTGCCAAATTTGTTACAGCTATCTGCTAGGTATGACATACGAATATGTTAATGCAAACTGAATCATAACTTATGCAGTGAAATTTCATCATTATTGGTTTCGTTTTCACAATGCTAAGATGCCTCAAAGACGTTGCAAATTACATGATATTTGCACTAGAATACGAAGGTAAGTGAACAAACTTAAGATACGCAGCTGTAATTGCAAACTTTGACGAATGCAACCAAGGTGGTTGTGGGGAAAACTCTGATTGCGCTAACAAAGCAGGCAGCTTTGAATGCACCTGTCTTGAGGGATACAACATGGACAATGATCAGTGTGTTAGAGTATGGATTCAAAATGATAAAAAGAAACATGTTCGTAATATTATGATCAGTTATAACGAAACCTAACACGATGTGAATGTACATACAATACGTTTAAAAAAAATAAAAGTCTTAGACGACAATAAACAATTATAGACTTGTGATGAGGTCAATACCTCTTTATATAGACCCGAGGAAACAATATTGACCGAGGGCGAAGTCCCAGGTAGATATTGTAAAGCTGTACCCTTTGTACAGATGGATGTAGAAAAGTAAAAAAGGCCACATTAGGTACCAACGCCACATTTCATTTGTAAACATTAATAAAGTGTACACTTTAAATTGCAAAATGGTGTCATATTTTAACATTATACGTATAAACAAAGTACATTGGACGGAAATAAAATGTATTTTCATATTTCAGATAACAATGAGTGTACAGATGGATCTCATGGCTGTGGAATTAACTCCAATTGTGTCAACAATGACCCCGGTTATGAATGTTTTTGTAACACCGGATATGCCAAAGAAAATGGCGATGGTGACTGTATTGGTAGGTTCTGTTGTTGTCTGACACTGAAAGAGTTAAACTGACACATAGAAGGACAATTTCTCTTGTGGCACTACACCAATTAAATGTCACATATATTTACAGACGTCGCTAATACCTTAATATTAGTGAAAGAAAAGCTTTATTGCTGTTGTTTCATCGAAACGATAGTTTGTATTCTTGCAATGTTTCCAACACATTGGTATCGTCCTGTAAGACCGAATTCCGAAAATAAAATTAAATCAACACATGTAATGGTGGGTTTAACTAGCTGTACCCTTTGTAAAGATGGATGTAGAAAAGTAGAAAAGTAGAAAAGGCCACAATAGGTACAAACGCCACATTTCATTTGTATACATTAATATAGTGTACACTTTTGAGATATTTGAGATACACACATACATAGAGCAAACTTACCAATCACCTGACAACACCTGAATCAGGCCAAATGTACAGATCAGGGGCAAAAGAAACCATATCATATTAAATGCAGCTTAGTTATAGCCACGATTGAAACAGAGTTACTACAAATTTGAACTGACCTAATGAAGATAATCTGTTCACAGTTTTGAAAAATAGGTTAACATCTCCTAAACTATACATCATAGAATAGGGATAACTTGCTTTATAACTTTTTTCCTTAGTAAATATGCACACACCAATTAATTTCCATCAAGGTTGTTTATATTGATAACATCTTATATTCATAAAAGTTTCAACATTTCATGATTTTTTACTTCCAATTTTAAAAGAAATCTTGCCAAAATGAGATATATCAAAAAAGCTGTTTTAGGACCCCAACTGTATTTAAATCTACTTGCATGCAGTTGGTAATAAATAGAGAACCGATTGTCTTGCTTTTCATGTTGAACCATAATGAATAAACATAAATGCTAACAGATGTCGGCCCATACCAAACCTTATACTTTGCTTGACTTTGCTTTTTATGAAAAAGACCTAAAACATTGGGTAAAAAGTATACATCTATAAAATAAATTAGTTCTCAAAAGACACAATACTAACCAAATCGAAAGATAACGTATTGCCCTAAGGTGAGATAAGATAAGACTTTAGGGAAAAAGGAAATTTGATTAACATCCATGTGAGCTCTGAAACATTAACAAGTACGAATATTAATAAAACATCAAATGACTCATATTTTTATAAATTGATTTGATTTGAATCTCCTTAACAAGGCGTGATAGCAGGGGATAATTGAACAATAACGGTTGTTTTAAAATGTCATACAGCAACAACATGTCAACGAATTCATGTTCAATAACGTCCATCCAATTGACAACATCACTTGCACGCCTTATCACAATTAATCTAAGATGCCAACATCCCAACTGTCCCAAAACCATTTAAAAAGGTGACTTAAACACTCTATGTGTGAATGGAAATGCTCCGATTCAAAAGCATCTTTTCCTAAAGAATTTAATTTAGTTTACTTCTTCACAAGACATACCTGTAACCAATTTTCAAAACTGACAGTATCCGGGATTGAAATTTTGCTTTGACGACCTTGAAAACTTTCTTTGGACACAAGTTTATATTCACAGACGTCGATGAATGCCAAAATGGTAACTTCATTTGTGATGGCAACTCGGTCTGCGTCAACAGTGATGGAAGTCATACCTGCGAGGAGTGTGGATCTGGCTTGACAGTTGAAGCTGGGACAAATGAATGTGTTGGTGAGTTAACAAATAAAATTATTTTTAGAATGAAGGATTTCACATCCAACTAAGAATCAATACTCAATTAAGTGGGGTTATACGATAAACGTATCACATTTATATGGCGAAACCTTACTATTCTCATCCTGCGTTATATAAAACATCGAATCTCCGAATCTTTGAAAAGCAAACGAATATATCATTTTCAAATATATATAGCACCTTCTGCTTGCTTTGTTTAATCAAATGATGACACTCAAATGGATTTAAATACCAGTTAGGTTATTGTTATCGTATTGTGTAAAATTGGCTTTATGATACTTGTAATGTTATAAGTACTCCTTCCGATATTCTTTTCTTTATATGTTTCATATTTTTGTGCACATCTTGTACTCTGTATGCATGTAAAGGAGTTTATTATATTGTGAAGTTTCCTTGCATTTAAGATACTGTCAGGGTGGAAGTAAACTTCTATTCATTAATAAAATTGATTATGTATACTTTTCAAATTCACAGTGTTGATTTAATTAACGTTTAATCCCGAAAAGGAATGGCAAAGGAATCAGTTGCAAATTTTAAAATTCCATAGGCCCATGAAAGGGTCATAATTTTTGTAACATTCTACTTATCTATCATCAATCGTGTTACCAAAAGATTGATAGGATTTTAAAATCATCCTACATGTTTATCTTGTTGCGACTTCTTCAATCATGTTTTCAATTCAATGTCTGAAATAGGATACTGTTATTATTTCATCAAATATTGTTATAAATATGATTGCAGACATTGACGAATGCAACCAAGGTGGTTGTGGGGAAAACTTTAATTGCGATAATATCGATTTAAAATGATAAAAAGAGTGAGTGAGTGAGTTATTGTTTAGCGCCGATGGGCAATATTGCAGCCATTAGCGGCCTGATAAAAAGAAACATGTTCGTAATATTATGATCAGTTATAAGGAAACCTAACACAATTTGAATGTACATACAATTTGTGTAAGAAAATCAAAAATCTTAGTTGGTATTAAATTTCGTTTCAATTCGTCAAAGGCCAAAGTCACAAAAACATGTTATTGCGAAATTGTTTAAATAATTACTATTAAACACTTTTAATAATCACATGATTGTAATATTAATGAAAGTGATAAATGATTGTAAGACCTTGGTCAAGGTCAATGTCAAAAGGAATGGGTTGGTGCTATATTCACCTATTTTGAGAATTATTTTGACAAGTTCGTATCCAATGTCAAAGGTCAAGGTTACAGCTTATCAAAATACCAAAACAATCCTTGTGAACAAGATAACTTGAAGGTTTTTTGTGGAATGACGCCCTATTTGGAATATATCAACTGTTGAGAAGTACCAAAATTTTTGAAATATTTCATTTCAATTCGTCAAAAGTCATGGTCACAACATACTTGTGAATTTGTGAGGAAACGCTTTATCTTAGCTATGAACTTTATCCTGTACACGATTACTATTTCCATTGAAAAGTGATCATTGAATGTTTGACCTTGTGGGTCACAATATGTGAGTTATGTTCATCTTTAATCAATTTTGGAAATTAGAAATAAATATTATGTTCATCATACTCCTTGACATTTTGTCCACATTCAAGGTAAAATCACATTTGATTGCTTCCGGGAGTGGGAAGAACAAGGAAAGATGAAACCCCTTGTTTCAGGGTTGCTCTGCTTTATAAATGTCATCCAAACGCTAATTAATTTTTAATCACTAATATTTATTGCACACTTATCCCAAATTTATGTAGGTGACAATAGCATTTTTGCATGCTTTTTTAAGCATTCCTAAAAATAAGAGAATTTCAAGTTTACAATGTCAATGAAAGAATCTGATAATGTCTGTTAAAGTCTAATGCCAAACGGAGTCAACATATATACTAGTATATATTAAAATGAACTATAAAAATACATGTTTCGTCTAAAGGCAATTAAATACAGTTACGGGAACATGAAACATGACACACCCTGTTCAGTAGTTATAGTATATTTGAAATTACTTTACTATTTCAGATATAGACGAGTGTACGGATGACACTCACAACTGTGGTTTGAACTCTGATTGTGTCAACAATTCCCCCGGCTTCCAATGTGATTGTCACTCAGGATATGAAAAAGATGGTGATGACTGTGTTGGTAGGTGTTTCCCAATTGGTTTTGAAATGAGGAAGATGACACTGCGACAGTGAAACATAATATATCAAGTGGCAATTAATCCATATAAATGTATCATATATTTGTAGCTTTAGATGCTGTTATTGCATTTGTATTTACCTGGGCAAAAATAGGGCCATGATATCAACTTGAGTCCCAGTTTAGTACGTCCCTCTGTGTAACAAAGGAAACTCCACCAAACAAGTTACGAGATATTCAAACATCTAGTTTTAGGTGTCACTGAAACAGAAAAACAGTGCGTACGTACTTAACATGATACAATGATTTCATGTATGCACTGATACGTTATGTACTTGAAGAAAAGGCTTCATCAGCGGAAGAAAGGGAAGCTTTTACCCGAAACAAACACGTCAATATCGGCGATTTTCGTCAATAATCGAAATTCCCAGTCTCTATCAGAAGGAACATCGGTAAAAGCTTGAAGGACTTAGGAAGGAACTTCGGTTTCAGATAAAAACGAATGTACAGCAGAAACTTACGAATGTGGACCTAACTCTCATTGTGTTAACATTGAACCTGGCTATGAATGTTCTTGCAATGATGGATACGTCAATCAAAATGGTGATTGTGTTGGTGAGTGTTTCCACGCTAAAAATAAAATAACTTTAACTGAAACTGCATAAATTTAATAATAAATGACAACATGATTTGTCATGCAGGATTTAAATACTTTCAATGAATAATACATTTTAGATTTATGAGGTTTCAGTTTGACAGGTCAGTTCGTTGGCAGTATCCTACATTTCAACCAGTAAATAGTAAACTTCTTGTAGCTCCTCCTCTGAAAAGTTCGTAAAATACAACGTTTGAAGATTTCGTAATTATAATCAAAATCTTAATGTCAATAAAAACAACTTCATTAAGATCCTAGTGCAACCATCTGCTCCCCACTTGTGAGGTTAACAATGGCTCTAGGTATAGATTACAATCGGAGAAAAATAAATGTGTTTATGAGTACATAAGAATAAAATTTAACATAATTTCATGATAAGATTTTATTGCGCACAATCAATAAGTATTGAAAGAGGTATGACTTAGATTTAGAAAAAGTATCAAACTTACAGTCAGTCAATCGTTTTCTAAATTATAGAAGAAAAACTCTTATCAACAGAAAAGGATTGTTCGAGCACCGACTGACTTTTAATTTCTATTTTTTTCATTTTCTATTGATTGAAAGATTGCATTCACATCTTAGTTTAAACACTTGTATCGCATTGCATAATCTTCTTTGACGTGATGATAGTTTAAAGTAGAAAACTAAAGCAAATATTTAAATACATTTAACGTGATTGACAAAATAATAATATATACGTTTCTAAAATATCAGCCGACTTCATGAATGCCATGAATAGAATCCATAGAATCCATAATCATGTCAACGAAATAAAATCTTTACTGCTATAGAAAAACGACTCCATCGTTATAAATATTTTGTATCATTTCAAAAAAATTATTAGCACTTGGTTTAAGTCACATCTCACCGATTTAGATGACATTATTAATAATAATAGTCCATTTGCATCACGCTTATTCCAAATAAGATACATGCTCAAAGCGCACAACATAGTTAAAAAATGTAAGAGAAAGTTTACATGGGGAACACTTGTCTGAAAAGATATGTTTTCAGGCTGGTCTTGAAGGATTGTAAAGCTTGTGCAAGTCACAATTCAAGAGGAATAGAGTTCCAGTAGGTGGCAGCACTAACAGTAAATGAACGTTGTCCAAATGAGGAGGTTTTGACTCTTTGCACTGTGAGGAGACTTTGTGATTGTGAACGCAGGGCTCGGTTAGGTGTATACTGGTGTAGGAGATCACAGAGGTATGCTGGGGCATCACTGTTCATACACTTGAAAGTCAGGCACTGCCAATATTCCTTATGAGTGATTATGAGTGATTTTGCCCAAAGACTTTATGTATAAGTTGAATGATATCGGACCCAGTACAGATCCTTTTGGTACACTGTATTCTGGTGTAGGAGATCATAGAGGTATGCTGGGGGATCATTGTTCATACACTTGTAAGTCAGGCACAGTATTAAGAAAATGACTCTCCCCTGAATAGGTAGCTAGTGAAGCTGTTGAAGCACGGGTGTATTGTGGTCATTTTTGTGACATCTTGAAACAATCCCGGCAGCAGTGATTTGAACTCGTTGGAGTTTAGTAGTAACAGACTTTGGGGCACCAACAAGCAGGCTATTACAATAGTCCAACTTTGACATTACCAGTGAGAGAACAAAAACAGTGGCCGATTTTGTCATCAGATATTTCCTTATATTGCCAAACTTCCTTAGCTGCAGGAAGGATACTTTCGCTAGGCGATTTACACGATTTGTCATAGTGAGCTCAGGATGACTCCTAGATCTTTCACAGAAGATGCTATTTAAAGGATTGATTGTCCAAATGTGATTGACTGTAGGTTGACATTCTTGACCTTTGATTTTGATCCAACAAGGAGACACTTAGTCTTCTCATTATTCAGTTTGATTCGGTGTTTGGACATCCATGTCTTCTCGTCATCATAGCAATGTGACAGAGTTTGAATTGCTGCACTTACACTTGGGTTATCAGTCGGGAATATCTTCATCAGCTGCGAATCATCAGCATATTGATGGCGCTGAACTTCATGATTATGAGTGATTTTGCCCAAAGACGTTATGTATAAGTTTAATGATATCGGACCCAGTACAGATCCTTGGGGTACACCACACAAAATTTCATGGGGATCAGAAATCCATCAATAGGAACAGTTTGCTGTCTGTGAGAAAGACATGATCTTAACCAATCCAGTGCTTTACCATCTACATGACATTCACTCTTCAGTCTAAACATCAGGCAATCATGGTCGATTGTATCGAAGGCTGAGGTAAGATCTAACATGACAAGCAGGGCCATATTACCTCTATCAGCCCCCATGCGCAGGTCATTCAGGACTCTCAAAAGAGCGGTTTCTGTCGAAAAGTTGTTTCTGTATGCAGATTGAATATTATCAAGGAGGTTGTGGTGGTCGAGGTGTTTGCATAGACGGTCTGCTACTGCCCTCTCTACTAATTTAAAGATGAAGCTAAGATTCGACACAGGCCCATAGTTTTTCAGGTTGTCTGGATCAACATAACAAAATAGATATCCCGACTTAAGCAGTAATTATATATGTCTGGATCAAGAGATCAATATCAAACAATGTATCATCTGATTGTTTTTTTACCCTTGTTGATTTGTTTGCACAGACAATACTTTCAAATATTAGAAAAAATCGGTTTGAAAGGTCTTCTGATAACGAAGTTAGTGCTTATCGAAGTGCGCAGGTTTAGACTGCTCATCCCGACAGCCTGAATCTGTCCTTTACACCATAAACGACAAAAGCTGTTCTGCGCATGCCCAAAGTGGCTAGTGACGAGATTTATAATGAAATGAATGGTTTATTCTCATGAAGATCACAAAAAGTGACATAGAGAAACAATACAAATATACAGGTTTGTTTATGGGAGCATAGGTAGAAAGGTTTTGACGTAATTGCATACTTTCAACTGAAGTGCTTTATGCTCACATGACATTAATGATATAAAATTATCTAAAGATGGATATTTACAATAATAGTTAGGTAATAATTAATCTCTTACTTCATTAAGAAATGGACAATAGAAAATGATATGGGCCTCATCATCGATTGATTATTTACAGAGTACACATCATCTCTCTTCTTTTCTAATGTTATACCATCTATCTCTTTCTATTGGGAGTCTTTGGTTACAAGTTCTGATTTTAGTGAGCCAAATGCGCACATTTAAAGGAAAGTGTAATAAATAACATTCAAGGTATGGTGACAGAACATGACTATAAAGAGTTGTAGCAGAGATAGCTCAGACATGCTCTAATTAGGTTAATACAAGGAATCCAGCTTGGTATTACAGTAATGTGATTACAAATTTAGAAAAGGAATATTATTCTAAGAGACACCAATCCTGTCACCCATTGGTCAACTGGGACCACTACCTCCATTCAAAAAATCAACTTCCAAGATTATCATAGCTAATATGTGCATGACACGTTGAATATAGGTTAACTTGGAGATTAGCTACTCCATAGATTGAAAACTTATACAGGTAAAGTACAGATACAGCAACAGCGTGGCTACATGAAGTTTTGAAGTTAGTAATTTTAAATGGATAGGTGTTAGTCACATTCATAGATAGATTGATATTAAAGAGAAACAATTCTACCTCAGACGAACTCACTTGTATAAAACGTTTATATGAAAAATAAGTTGTTTTTTTAGTAACTTCTTTGAGAGGCATTTTAGAATAAAACTGCCTCCTGACGTGTTAGTTTCTAAATATGTTTAAAAGACGTGAAATGTCATCTATTTAATTTTTGTTTTTTAATATTACTTTTTTTTATTTTTATATTCTTATCTCTATTTATTAATTTAATTTTAAATATTTTTAGTAAAATTTGTATCCAACATTATTTATCGTAAAATATGCTCTTTTAGTGTCTCATAAGCCAGTTTGTGGCTCGACGCACTGCTTTTATATTGCTGTACAATGTGTATTCATATAACATGTTCAAGTGCGTGTGACACTTAAATAAAAAATATACTACTACTACTACTACTACTGTTAGTAGGTTAGGGCTTCCCTCGATGTATGCCCTCGTTATGTAAAACAACACAAGCTAATAGTAAAAGCCAAAAGTTTAACCGTCGATTGAAGATACTAAACATCCTCCAAATATCTCAAACTTTCAACGAATCGGTAGTTAAGTTAGTCATCTTGCAATTTCTATTTATGAATATGTAAGACAATGAATGAAACGATGATGGGCGCACAATCCTACACTGTAACAGCATGCAGCTTGTCTCGCCTCATAATACTGAACGTGAGAACCCGGATGTATTTTCGCCATAATCAATGCTCACACGTGAACTGTTACATCTGCGTGCATAGTTGTTTGTTGTTATTGGTAAACATACTTAAGAAGCACAGCAGAAAGGACTTTATGATATAATACTATAATATTTTTTTACACTTAAACCATTTTTTATTAAATGCCTTTGACTTCATGGCCAAACCGAATGAAGATTTATTAAATTAACCCTACCCAAAATAATTCTTTACCTTTATCAGATAGAGCAAAAACAGTATTCCTAATTTCAACAGGTTATAATTTACCAATCGGAGATAAAAAAGGATGTTAAGGAACACAATTGCTAATTAGCTGATGTCATAAAATAGCCAGGTGTTGATAATTGTGCGTTATATAACCTACCTGCTAATTTAATAGCTTTTAATTAGGAAACAGACAGGAAATAAGATAGACAGTAACGAAATTGTGTAATAAGTGAATATCTGATCTAAAGAAAGTAAATAACACCAGCAGACCAATGTCATTGTTTATTCAACATTTTTACACAAGGCTCAAATCTAAATGTGAGCATTGTACATTCGGATTATTGCCATAAATCAGCCCAAAACTTTGTGCTTTGTTTTATATTTTACTAATCAGAAAAGCATTTTTTTCTCTGCATGCCAAACTGTTCATTCAGTTCGAAACCAAAATTCGGGGAAGTGATCGGAACACGTGAGTTCGATGTAGATTGTCACATTGCTCTCTTTGACCGAACACAGCGTGTCAATTTGGCGTGGAAAGATCAATGTGATGGAAAGTTGTCGACGGAGACTTCATCAGGAGATATTCTAGGACAGTTGACAGTTACACAATAATATGAGTTACTGTTAATCGGTTGGAAAAAGCAGAATTACGGATTTCGCTTATCTTTTTCCATAAGCAGACGAACGCTTCACCTTCTGCCACGTCATTTCAGGTATCCCCTTCCCGTGGCCTCTCAGTCTCGTTTTGGTTTGTCGCTGGACGGTGACAAGCAGACGCCTTGTTACGCAATGTTTATTTATTTGTAGTTTAATTGAGAAACTGTGTATCATTGCTGTTTTTGTCTAATATTTATATGGTTATTTTACTAATGTGACAAGCAGACGCCTTGTTACGCAATGTTTATTTATTTGTAGTTTAATTGAGAAACTGTGTATCATTGCTGTTTTTGCCTAATATTTATATGGTTATTTTACTAATAGAAGTTTTCCGTTAAAATGTCTTAAATGATTACCCCACAAATTCGAAAGAATAGTCAACGATAATACATAGTATCAAATTCATCGGTTTTATCTGATGTTTTTTGTTTTCTGTTACATCATCAGCTTACTCTCTTCAGATTGGAACGAATGTGAGGAAACAGAACCGTGCGAAACGGACGAAGTCTGCACCAATACAATTGGAGACTACGAGTGTACAGGTGAGCTTTAATGCACTCCAGTGGCTGATCCAGGAATTTTTAAAACTTTGTGTGCAGACCCCTTGACAAGTGAGGATAATAAATTGTAGGTTTGGTGGCCCTAAGGGCCACAGGGGCTATGCCCTTTCTGGATCTTCTTCTCCAGAACCATAAAGCCTAGAAAGCTGAAACTTTGTGTACAGACTCCTTGACTAGAAAGGATTATAGATTGTAGCTTTGTGGCCCTGTGCCCCCTAGTTAGGGTCACAGGGGTCATACCCTTACACGTATTATATTTCATCTTCTTCTCCAAAAGCAACATTCCTAGAAACCTGAAACATTGTGTACATACTCCTTGACTAGTGAGGCTCATCAATAGTAGGTTTGGTGGCCCTGTGGCCGATGATAAGGGCCATATAGGCTACGCCCTTAAAAACCTGTTTTCATCTTCTTCAAGGCCTAAAAAGTTGAAACTTTGTGTACAGAATCCGTGACTAGTGAGGATTATAAATTGTAGCTTTTGTGGCCTGTGGCCCCTAGTTAGGGCCACAGGGGCCACGCCCTTACAACCTATTTGCATCGTCTTCTCCAGAACCATAATGCCTAGAAACTTTGTGTACAGACTCCTTGACTAGTTAGGATTATAGATTGTAACTTCTGTGACTCTGTGGCCCCATATAAGGAAGTCAGCGGCCACGCCTAAACCATATTCTCATCTTCTTCTCCAGAAGGCCCAGTAAACTCCTTGACTAGTGAGGAACAATAATTGAATATTTTGTGACCCTGTGGTCCCTTCTAAGGGGGAACCACATTGACCACACCCTAAAGCAAAATCAAATGTAAAGCCTGATGAGCTACAGAGCCAATGGCTCTATTGTTTTCTCTAGGAGAGCATTTCGAAAACCCTAGATGTGGTAGTATTAAAACAGGTGAACGTGGGTTTTTTGTTGGTTGAGAATGTTATTCGGGTAATTCAATGAAAAAGTGATTAAGTTAACTCTATTACATCGGGTATTTGATAAAGCAATGTAAAAAGCACTTGCACAGTAACTTTTTCATGCCTATGTTGGTATGGTTCTTTGTCTTTGGTTAATAAATCTCGCTTAGAAATGTTCATGAGTTTTACCATAACAGGTCTCACCTTAAGATGACTTCACTGAATAAGTCTTGATCGCATAACAGGTCTCACCTTAAGATGACTTCACTGAATAAGTCTTGATTGCATAACAGGTCTCACCTTAAGATGATTTCACTGAATAAGGCTTGATCGCATAACAGGTCTCACCTTAAGATGACTTCACTGAATAAGGCCTGATCGCATAACAGGTCTCACCTTAAGATGACTTCACTGAATAAGTCTTGATCGCATAACAGGTCTCGCCTTAAGATGACTTCACTGAATAAGTCTTGATCGCATAACAGGTCTCACCTTAAGATGACTTCACTGAATAAGGCCTCATCGCATAACAGGTCTCACCTTAAGATGACTTCACTGAATAAGGCCTGATCGCATAACAGGTCTCACCTTAAGATGACTTCACTGAATAAGATGACTTCACTGAATAAGTCTTGATCGCATAACAGGTCTCGCCTTAAGATGACTTCACTGAATAAGTCTTGATCGCATAACAGGTCTCGCCTTAAGATGACTTCACTGAATAAGTCTTGATCGCATAACAGGTCTCGCCTTAAGATGACTTCACTGAATAAGTCTTGATAGCATAACAGGTCTCACCTTAAGATGACTTCACTGAATAAGGCCTCATCGCATAACAGGTCTCACCTTAAGATGACTTCACTGAATAAGGCCTGATCGCATAACAGGTCTCACCTCAAGATGACTTCAATGAATAAGATGACTTCACTGAATAAGTCTTGATCGCATAACAGGTCTCGCCTTAAGATGACTTCACTGAATAAGTCTTGATCGCATAACAGGTCTCACCTTAAGATGACTTCACTGAATAAGTCTTGATCGCATAACAGGTCTCGCCTTAAGATGATTTCACTGAATAAGTCTTGATCTCATAAGAGGTCTCACCTTGAGATGACTTCACTGAATAAGTCTTGATCGCATAACAGGTCTCGCCTTAAGATGACTTCACTGAATAAGTCTTGCTCCCATAACAGGTCTCGCCTTAAGATGACTTCACTGAATAAGTCTTGATCGCATAACAGGTCTCGCCTTAAGATGACTTCACTGAATAAGTCTTGATCGCATAACAGGTCTCGCCTTAAGATGACTTCACTGAATAAGTCTTGATCTCATAACAGGTCTCGCCTTAAGATGACTTCACTGAATAAGTCTTGATCGCATAACAGGTCTCACCTTAAGATGACTTCACTGAATAAGTCTTGATCGCATAACAGGTCTCACCTTAAGATGACTTCACTGAATAAGTCTTGATTGCATAACAGGTCTCACCTTAAGATGATTTCACTGAATAAGGCTTGATCGCATAACAGGTCTCACCTTAAGATGACTTCACTGAATAAGGCCTGATCGCATAACAGGTCTCACCTTAAGATGACTTCACTGAATAAGTCTTGATCGCATAACAGGTCTCGCCTTAAGATGACTTCACTGAATAAGTCTTGATCGCATAACAGGTCTCACCTTAAGATGACTTCACTGAATAAGGCCTCATCGCATAACAGGTCTCACCTTAAGATGACTTCACTGAATAAGGCCTGATCGCATAACAGGTCTCACCTTAAGATGACTTCACTGAATAAGATGACTTCACTGAATAAGTCTTGATCGCATAACAGGTCTCGCCTTAAGATGACTTCACTGAATAAGGCCTGATCGCATAACAGGTCTCACCTTAAGATGACTTCACTGAATAAGGCCTGATCGCATAACAGGTCTCACCTCAAGATGACTTCACTGAATAAGATGACTTCACTGAATAAGTCTTGATCGCATAACAGGTCTCGCCTTAAGATGACTTCACTGAATAAGTCTTGATCGCATAACAGGTCTCACCTTAAGATGACTTCACTGAATAAGTCTTGATCGCATAACAGGTCTCGCCTTAAGATGATTTCACTGAATAAGTCTTGATCTCATAAGAGGTCTCACCTTGAGATGACTTCACTGAATAAGTCTTGATCGCATAACAGGTCTCGCCTTAAGATGACTTCACTGAATAAGTCTTGCTCCCATAACAGGTCTCGCCTTAAGATGACTTCACTGAATAAGTCTTGATCGCATAACAGGTCTCGCCTTAAGATGACTTCACTGAATAAGTCTTGATCGCATAACAGGTCTCGCCTTAAGATGACTTCACTGATTAAGTCTTGATCTCATAACAGGTCTCGCCTTAAGATGACTTCACTGAATAAGTCTTGATCGCATAACAGGTCTCACCTTAAGATGACTTCACTGAATAAGTCTTGATCGCATAACAGGTCTCACCTTAAGATGACTTCACTGAATAAGTCTTGATTGCATAACAGGTCTCACCTTAAGATGATTTCACTGAATAAGGCTTGATCGCATAACAGGTCTCACCTTAAGATGACTTCACTGAATAAGGCCTGATCGCATAACAGGTCTCACCTTAAGATGACTTCACTGAATAAGTCTTGATCGCATAACAGGTCTCGCCTTAAGATGACTTCACTGAATAAGTCTTGATCGCATAACAGGTCTCACCTTAAGATGACTTCACTGAATAAGGCCTCATCGCATAACAGGTCTCACCTTAAGATGACTTCACTGAATAAGGCCTGATCGCATAACAGGTCTCACCTTAAGATGACTTCACTGAATAAGATGACTTCACTGAATAAGTCTTGATCGCATAACAGGTCTCGCCTTAAGATGACTTCACTGAATAAGTCTTGATCGCATAACAGGTCTCGCCTTAAGATGACTTCACTGAATAAGTCTTGATCGCATAACAGGTCTCGCCTTAAGATGACTTCACTGAATAAGTCTTGATAGCATAACAGGTCTCACCTTAAGATGACTTCACTGAATAAGGCCTCATCGCATAACAGGTCTCACCTTAAGATGACTTCACTGAATAAGGCCTGATCGCATAACAGGTCTCACCTCAAGATGACTTCACTGAATAAGATGACTTCACTGAATAAGTCTTGATCGCATAACAGGTCTCGCCTTAAGATGACTTCACTGAATAAGTCTTGATCGCATAACAGGTCTCACCTTAAGATGACTTCACTGAATAAGTCTTGATCGCATAACAGGTCTCGCCTTAAGATGATTTCACTGAATAAGTCTTGATCTCATAAGAGGTCTCACCTTGAGATGACTTCACTGAATAAGTCTTGATCGCATAACAGGTCTCGCCTTAAGATGACTTCACTGAATAAGTCTTGCTCCCATAACAGGTCTCGCCTTAAGATGACTTCACTGAATAAGTCTTGATCGCATAACAGGTCTCGCCTTAAGATGACTTCACTGAATAAGTCTTGATCGCATAACAGGTCTCGCCTTAAGATGACTTCACTGAATAAGTCTTGATCTCATAACAGGTCTCGCCTTAAGATGACTTCACTGAATAAGTCTTGATCGCATAACAGGTCTCACCTTAAGATGACTTCACTGAATAAGTCTTGATCGCATAACAGGTCTCACCTTAAGATGACTTCACTGAATAAGGCCTGATCGCATAACAGGTCTCACCTTAAGATGACTTCACTGAATAAGTCTTGATCGCATAACAGGTCTCACCTTAAGATGACCTCACTAAATAAGGCTTGATCGCATAACAGGTCTCACCTTAAGATGACCTCACTAAATAAGGCTTGATCGCATAACATGTCTCGTCTAAAGATGATTTCACTGAATAAGGCTTGATCGCATAACATGTCTCGTCTAAAGATGACTTCACTGAATAAGGCTTGATCGCATAACAATAACAAAAAATAGATTTTGTGGGAGTATTTGCTTTCGCAATAAACCAAGGTGAAGGTCATATTCTCGGCGATGTACAGTTGTGAATAGTCTAGAAATATTCTTTGTTGAAATGATTTTTTTCACAGAAACGTCTACTACAATTTATTAACATTTTCATTTTGATTCCCAGTGCACGAGTAAACATTGTATTTGGTAGATATTCATTTCCTCCATTAAATGAAGATATAATTTGATATATGTTTGTCATCTTCCCACGGCAAGGTGAAAACGTATCGAGCAACTCTCCTCGCTTTAGACCTTGCCTTCACAAGGTAGAAAACTGGTGATCCGGAGCAGCGACACCTATCGTGATCACGAGTTACGCCCCTTATCAGCTCTTACAAAATAGCCAATGAAATTTCGGAACAAATTCAAAATACTAACAGACGATCTTTTTGAAAACTATCCGAGTGAAATTTAATTTCAAATTTCAGTCCGCATGGTTGTTTTCACGTTTTTGATGAGCTCCGAGAATGCAGAGAAGACAAACATTTATGTATCACTCAAATTAATTGTTTCTCGCCCTTGTAAAACACATACAAAAGTATTTTTTCAAATCGGCTCAGTTAACATGCTGTCTTCTGATTGGACTATTCTACTTCCTTGCAGCGGGTTGAAATGCTAGCACAGAAATCACGGCCAATGAAGTCAAGGGAGGAATGGGAAAGTTTAGAAACTTTTTCGTTTCGCCCGTGACGTTGTGAAGATGTATGTTTGTGTGAGATACAGGTTAATGCAAGTTATTACAAACAATTTGAGAAAAAATGTGTCCAGTGGTTAACAGGTTTCCAAACATTTATCATACAATCAAGCCAAACATTATGGTCAAGGGATGAACAATATTTTGTTGGGAGTAATCCAGGTAAGAAACATTAAGTCAATTGTTCATCGTTCTTCCAAATACTGGAGAACGTATTTACATCTAAGATATCAATAAGTGACTAAGTTGATCTCTCTGAAATCTTGTCTTCTCACAATACATTTGAAATGGTTTCACAGTATCATACACAAATGAACCACACATACACTCTTTTGATTGGATACGTATACGTAAAGTACTTATTTTCATCAGGTAAGCAATGCAATAATATAACTCAGATTTGAGTACAGAAATGTGCCAAAGCCTATGTACATCGATATCCCGTACTGAAAGATATTTGTGTTGGTTTTCTCTTGCAGTTAAATTATTAAGAATAAATATATTTGCTGAGTTATAAATGATTTTTGCAACACAGGTTTTCTACTTTGATTTACAAGGAAATCTAGAGTTTATTTGGTACGTTTTTCTATCATTTGTGAGATGGTATTTATATGTCAAAATGGTACATTGGTGATTTTGTACTTATAGCTTCTCTGTCCGGATGGGAGTTCAGAAGGAATTGACTAAGCCTGTGATTTAAAACCTTTCTAAAAACAAAGTCTAAGTAGCCTCTGCATAATTTGCCGGGGAATATGAGGCATCTCTTTTCAATGTAAGCCTGGTCTGATATTAAATCTAAACAATCTCGTGCAACATGTGATGAGGAATATTTAGAAAGTCCCTGGATGATGTTACAAAAATAAGACTGGTCCTTTTCAAGCATATCATGTTCTTCTGATGTTAAGTTACATCACAATTCACAGGCAAATAGGGCACATGGTAACATAACTCTGTTTCATACACCAGAGGCAGTTATGGGATGGAGAACACCAAAAAAGAAACCACAGCAGCGATTTGTGTTAACTAACATTCTTAGTTTATCACATGATTTTTGAGTAGGTATAATGGTTGATGTTGCAGTTGAAATGTAAAAATCAGCATACACAACATGGTCATTTAGTGCTATCAAATTATCTCCAATGTAAAAAGATGGACTTTTATTTCTTTGAGTTTTACCAAATAAAAGAACTTTTCTTTTATCGGCATTATATTTAAGATGCCAATTGCAAGAATAGTCAAAACACACATTTAGTGCAGACAATAGGCCGACTATGGCTCCACTTACAATAGTGGTATCATCAGCTAGTAGGATACCTAGTAGGTTACCCCACGGTTGACATAAACCTTGTCGTAACGTATCCAGATAATAAACCAGATCATTGATATACAATGAAAAAGGCCAAGCTTAGAGGACACATCCTTCCCCAACACCTTCTTTGATAGGAAAAGGAGAAGATTCAAATCCCCTAGTTTAACACATGGTTGCTTTGAGGTATATCTATTACGTTGTATACGCCAAAGTTTACCATTCAATCAAAAGCCTTTTCGTTATCTAGAAAAACACAGTTCACTGGTGGGTGTCTTTTTTAACACCAATTTTCTATTCTTTCCAAAATGACCCTTTCAAGTGATTTGCTAAGAACAGGTGTCACAGTAATACCATTGTAGTTTGATGGGTCTCGAGGGCTTTTGTGAATGGGATTATGCGAAGTATAGTACCAATATTGAAACCACAAGGCAAATATTCATAACAAACAATAGCATTGAATAATGTATCTAAATGTTGTATAACAGATCTCCCTGCAAACTTGATGTGTTCATTAACAATAGCATCAGGGCCAGGTGACTTGCCGTTCTTAAGTCAGCGTATATTACGTAGGATTTCATCAAAAGTAAATGGACATTGTGAAAGTGCATTGGTATCAACACAATCATTTTGAGCGTTTTCGAGTTTTGATACAAAATTGTTTACATATTCAGTAAAACACGAGTCAAACATAACATCGGTACATGGTATAGCACAGGTCTCTAACGTAATCAGCAAACATATTACATATATCTTCTTGATTATCACATGATTTGTTATTGTAAGTGAGTATTTGCGTGGTTTCTTTTTTTACGCTTGTATATTTTGGTCATTTTAAAATACTCTTGTATACCTAGTTCAGAAGCTACGTAAATTCTTTTTGAATTTAAGATCATCTCCACATTTCTCCGATTGGCCATGTTGTTTCCTATAAGTACGTTTTGCTTCCTTGTAGGCAACAACATACATAGGATCCTTATCGTGGATTTTACCATTATTATTCCATTCGCTCCGAGGTTTTCTCATTGCTATTTTGCTCAAAGGCATTACATTATCCTTTTGCCTGTTGTTATTTGGCCTGTTACAATTTCACATCATTTTGTGAATTCAGCAAGAATACAATGACAAATTAATAATATTCCTTATTTTACAGTTCAAAGCCCATCTCAGGTGTGTCAAGCGAGAGGCTATACGTACAACGAAAAGAGCAATTTTTGCTTCAAGGTCGTAGAGAGCTATGTTGGTAAATCAAAAGCAGATGACGAGTGCACACTTGAAGGTGGTGGTGCAAGGTTAGCAATGCCAAACACAGAAGACAAGCTTAATGCAATCAAAAATTACATTACAGGTGAGATTCCGAAAGACACAAACAGATGATTTTTTTCCGATTCGTTCTTGAAACATAAGAATGATAAATGTAACCGTAATATTTGATTAAATACATCTTAAGTGCGTGGCAAGAAACCAATCAGGCTGAATTTGAAAAGAGAAGATGTTGCTAAATAAAGATGAGCAGTTTTTACAGATTTGTTAATACAAAGTATCATTTTTCAGGGTCCTCTACGATTTCGGACGAATACTTGTGGGTAGGAGCGATGCAGCTGTACGATGATTGGCGTCTTTACAATTATTATTTTTATGGCTACTGGACCTACGATTGGTGGTACTACTGGTACTATGGGTATTACTACTGGTATTACTCTTATGTAGTTTATACTGAATATGAAGAAACGGTTGCTTGGAGTGACACAAGCCTTGTCGCCCGGGATCTCTTCTCTTACGAACCATATTTCAGTTCTCATGAATGTACAGATATTGATCATTTCTTCGACTACCAACTGTACGAGGTGGACTGTGATAAGAAGATGTCCTATGTGTGTGAGATTCCCGTGAAGAGTAAGTACAACAACTTGAATGTTTATTTACAATCTGTTTCAGTTAATAAGATACCGGTAAGCAATTGCATATGTGTATAACAGCATACTGAAAGTGGTTGAACCTACTAGGTGTCCATGATGCAAATATAATATATTATAATATCGTTATTGTGATGTCAATCACATACCTCCCGCTGAACTGACAAAATCAACTCCCATTGTTCATGTATGCACTTATTTTGCCATGATTAAACGTAGAGAAGGGGGTATATGTTATACATTGAATTTCTTCAAGATTGAATTAAAGTATGTCATATCGACTCCATTTCGAAAAAGATAAGCACAATTCGCTGACATAGAGAAATTTGTTTTAAAGCTGCTAAGCGATGGACAAGACCATAATGGCTTATTGTTTGTTAAAATGTCTGACACAACAGCAATATTTGAGAAACACTGTTGTTAGACAACTAAGGGATTCATGCGCATTTGACAAAGCACTGTATAACCAAATTATACGCCCTCTATTTTTTCACCATTCTTTCCCAACAGAGGCAGATCAAGTCATGTTGACTTAGCCTCTGTTCTATCACGCCGACGCTGTGGAATCGAATGGAAGATGCCTGATTGGAGGCAATCAGCGTTAGTTGTGCAATCAGCTACGCTGTTCTAAAATCATCGTTTTGGCTACTGAATCAAGGCAAAGGCATTGTGATATGAACCACCCTTTCCATGCGAGAAGCGTTGTCATTTGATAAAGAAATTCAAATGGATTGTGTTGCGGGTTTTTTCCACCAGGGGAAACTGCCGGAACCTACGGATTTCGGCGTAATAGAACAGAGGCTAAATCGACATGACTTGATCTGCCTCTGTGGGGAGAGAATGATCCTTACGATATGGGTAATGAATATGTACAATTTTGAATTTATTTCATGAATTATTCCATATTCTTTCGTTTTTAATTTAAAGAATCAAATTATGAAAATTGTAAAACAGTGGAATATAATAAAACAATTGCAAACGTCAAGAAAAGATTCGATGGAGTGATGAGATAATTGAAAATCCACCATGTGATCTGCCTCCACTTTGATGAGAACGTGAGTCTCTGTTAACTTTGGAAGATGCAATTGCACATGCTTTAGTAAGCGAGTCGATAGCACTATCAGATAAAGTCCCAGGATTCTTCTCTTCTGCATTGCCTTGAAGATTTTCGCTACTTCTGGGTCAAACTGTCATTTCACAAATAACGTTGAGTATTCTTCCCTGATAAATGATAAACCTGCTTTCTGAACTTCAAGTAAGTCCTGTAACACTGCATTGGTAACATTCTTCTCAGCACTCACAGCAAATAGTATTCTAGCCGTGGTCTCAATATAAGATTGAGCTTTCTGTAAAACGTTTAGTGACACCAAGTCCTGCCGATTAACACCAGTACGATCAAAAGTAGTAACCCACTCCGTGGGCAGTTTAACCTGTTATATAGGTCTCTTTATCTCTGAAAACACTCTCTGAGAACCTGAGGAATAATACTGCTGTGTGGAAACGATTTACGAAGTACGAGGCGGGCACTGGGTCTTCCACCAAACTGTCAACATCCGGCGAGCTGTTCAGCTTTCCTTCCGGCGCATGCGCATTAACTTTTTCACTGTCATCTGCTTTGGCCTGGAGGGCCGAAAGTCTGTCACTAATCAGCTGTATTTTGCTGACTGATTCCACTCAAATCTAAAGATCTTTTATCCTGGCTACTCTTTTCATTATCTGACATACTTATTCAGCTTGAAATAAACCGCCAAACCACGTAATTATATCAATTTCACGCAGCTGGCGTCCGTCACGACCAGTCTGCCAACGAGGTAAAGCTAGAGTGAATGTCTAGTTTCGTATCAACCAAGATACGAAACACGAACATTAGTTTCGTACTTATGCTAGTAACTACTGTTGATCATACATGTAGTGTCAGTCAACTCTTCCAAGTTTACACCATTCTCTCCCCACAGAGGCAGCTCAGTCACACCTTAGTTAGCCTCTGTTATATTACGGCAGGATCCCAGGGTTCCGACAGATTGCCCTAGCGGCAAAAACTTGTAATTCACCGTATCTCCGTTAGTTGAAGCCAATGAAAACACCGATTGGATATCCATGACTTGAAGAAGTCTGAACGGAGGTATCGTGACATGGAAAATATCATGCCTTCATGTTTTTGTTTCATAAACAGTGTGAGAGGGAACTATTTGAAAAATCAGATATGCATAGGGTTTTCATTAGAACGATAATGTTTTATAATTGTGTAAATTATTATTTGTTTTATGATAATTTCTATTTTTCTAATTAACCAAACAAACACTAATTAGAAGGTAAAAAACGATGTTTTGTAGAAGAAAGAGTTGTCTTCCCTGGATGTTAATTTTCCACGATAGTTTTGCCGAACCATACGGAAATAGCCGAGGTTTTGCGAATGACCGCTTTTGAAACGGCGTCGGCGATTGCACAACTAACTTCGATTGCCTCCAATCAGATTTCTATCTTTCTATCCCATGTATTAGCCGTAATAGAACAGAGGCTAACTCAGGTATGTGGTGAGAGAATGAGTTTACACCTGTTAGTAGGGAACATCATTCAAAGTGAAACGGAAGAATAACTGAAATGAAATGACGTTCCATGTTGCTTGTGTATAAAGTATGATTAATCTCGTTGACAGATTGTCCGGAGCCATTCAAGTATGATGAAGACTCGCACTTTTGCTACCACTACGAAGATGAGTTCGTTTACGGAAAAGAAACTGCACAAGACAAGTGCGCAAACACATATCCTAATGCCAGGCTAGCAGTCACCAACACACAGCGAAAGATTGACGTGATTAACGCTGACAAGGCAAATATGGGTACGTTGAATATAAAGAAAGATTTTAAACCTTTTTAATAATGCAATTTTGAAAATTATTTAAAATTAATAAGGATAATAACCTACATTTTAGATACATTTATTGATAATACACAGTTATTCAAGGTGCTATATCGATTTATTTTTAATCTTTTTAAAATTGCAATTTGGAAAATTATTTAAAACATATAAGGATAATAACCTATATTTTATGATACATTTATTGATAATACACAGTTATTCAAGGGGCTATATCGATTTACTTAAAAACAATTGAGGGCATTCCCGACAATATCACCTCGATTTCTAAACAGAAGAAAAACATCCTATGTTCATGTTTCCTTGGAAATTTATTTATAATTAGGTAGGAATTTCTCCACATCAGTGTGCACTAAATGCTGATTAATGAAATGGTTCCAACTCATATGCCAATAGTGTTAGGACAAAATGTAATGATTGTCAAACATATTCGTTTTATCACTTGAATGTGTCAATCCAATCTACCTATGGGTCACAGGTACTTGGTCTTAGATTCCGAAAAAAGTGTGTTAAAAAAGACTACGTAATACGAATTGCTGTCATCAATCCTTCGTACTTACAAGTATTCCAATCTATGTCAATACAAGTAAACTGCTATAGATTGTACATGAAAAAGTTGAAATCCAAAGGCGTTTGTTACTTACGTTTTACGGTGTTTGGTTCAGCTTTTACGTCTATGATTACATCATGTCTTTTGGATATCATATTATATCATGTTTCTGCACAAGAATATAATCGCAATGAAATAGTATCACTCCTGGAAAATGCCAGCTACAAACTTCTCACTGGAAACACAGAAATAACAAATCATCCCCTCCCTCCCTCTTCAATATGAAGAGAAAGAAATGTTAATAAATATGTTGGTGAAATGATGGGTGCAGCTCTGATCTTAGATCATGTTCGTTTTTGTGTAAAAACCAAATGGTGACCAGGGCTCTTCACCTAGGCAGTCCAAAACGTCAACATTACACTCAATCTAACCAGCCAGGGTGGTTAAAATCGGCCTAGTTCCGAGGAAAAAATACTGAATATAGTAACTGCATGGAAATATTGAATCCTCTACACAAGGTCTGACCGTACCCCTGTACCTCGCATGTTTAATACCAGTAAAACGCAGCCGAAGCCCAGTCGTTAGCAGACCAATCACATCATCTTGCTTATAACACCGCAGTGATCATGTTCAAAGCATGGTTAACAGGAGTTACTTGTCCATAACTTGATACCAAAGACTTTTGCCGGTGGCATGTGATTGGTTTGCTGAGTAAACTTACTGGGTTGCCGTCTGACTAAGTGCAGAGGATAACTATCGAAGTAATCTGTCAGATTCCAATAGGGTTAATATTTGTAAACTTCTGGATAGCTATCGGAGCAACATGTTCGATTCTCATAGGGTTAATTTTTGTAAACTTTTATTCCTCGGAACTAGGCATATATTAATCAGACTGTCTAACCAGCTTTACACTTGCATAACCAAGTACATGAGGTATGGATCTGTTTGGTCATCTGTTTTGAAATTACAATTTAATATTACTGAACAGTCAATAAACATCAATGTCACTAGATATTAAGCTGAATGATTGTTTTTAGTTTTATTAGTATAACAGTATTCACTCTATTCTGCTTTCTATCCACAGCATACTGTAGCAACTGTTTCTATCCTGTGATTGTCTTTAGTTTTATTAGTATTACAGTATTCACTCTATTCTGTTTTCTATTCACAGCATACTGTAGCAACTGTGACAACTATGTGATCGTGGGTGCCGAGCAGAATGGCTATAGCGATAATTACTATACTGAGATCAACACCTGGAGTGATGGCAGCGACATCCGCTTAGACCTGTTCGATACTGGGATGTATCTGTACTATTCTTATACTTGCATGATGATAAGCGGGAACAAGCTGATTGATTGGACCTGTAATCAGCAATATACTTACGTTTGCGAGATCCCACAGTAACGAGAGGAGGCCAAATTCAAGGACCACCAGCATATATTAAACGATCTGATGTCAGTATTAGTCAAAGTTGTGTTTCGGTAAAACTTAAATATGTTTTGTTTCTTTCAACTTCACGTTCTTTGTCGTGTTCAAATCTTCCCGAATCAAGATATTGCGTTATTTCCAACATTTTATTTTATTTTGTCTTGAAGGACCTTAAAGGACTGAATTGTCATCATGAAACTTGTCTGATGAAAATCTTATGTTTCTGTGGTGAAAACTACCTAGTAACTGGCGGCCCTTGAACATGGCTTGAAGTTAGGCCACTTAAGCACACTCTCCTTTTAAGTACAACTAAATTCATAATTGGTTTCTCGTATTGATTTATGACCTCATAGTGATGAAATTAAATTGAACTTATTCAATGGTTTCTGTTAATGTTGTTACATTTGGAATTTTGCTTTTATTCATCCTGAGAAGGGATATAAACAATGAGTTCAAAGAGCAACCATTGTCATATATAAAATAAGAGGAAAGGTATTGTTTATGTGGTCAAACAACACTGTGCTTACTGAACTTGCTTACTAAACAACGTTTCTCAAATAAAATTTGCAATTTTGTTCTGCTAGTTTTATACTTTTTTGTGTCTGATCACTATTACACATTTATAATGTACGCTTTCAAAGTCTTGAGTCCAACTAGCTCAATGTGATGAAAAACCTGAAGCATTGACTTCATGACTGAACACAACTCACCCTACCAGGCTGTTTCCATAGTTATTTTCACTCTTTTTGCTTCACACACTGTTTGCTGCAAGGCCGCTTACCAGTAGTAACGAATGGTTCTTCCGTTTGAACATTCTACTACAGTTACAGCAATACGACGACCATGGACATCTTTAGATCTTCAAAGATGGTTACAACAGGACACATACCATAGCGAGTTAAAGTTCTTTAGAAATTAAGTCATACATTGAAATGCTATAGATCAAAAGGGAAACATGATTTTATTTTCATAGATGTCAATCACATCTTCAACTTCAAGTGCAAACCTAACCTATGTTTTCGAATATTGATCAGGGGTAAGAATTTGCCATTTTCGTAAATGAATGTTGAAGCTAGTGAAGAACATGACACTGAGTCTAAATATCCTTTCTCTTCCATCTGCGGAACAAAGAATATTCAACACTCATCTCGTACACACTGCAGCACCCGTTTCCAATATCGAAATAGCTAAGGTAGATCCATTCTCTCCCCACAGAGGCAGATCAAGTCAAGAAATGTTGATGCAGCCTCTGCTATATTACGCCGAGTTTGTGGGATAGAATGGGAGATGCCTGGTTGGAGGCAATCAAAGTTAGTTGTGCAATCAGCGACGCCGTTCTTAGACTTAAATCATCATTTTGGCTATTAAATGATGACACAGGCATTGTGAAATGAACCACCCTTTCCATGGAGAAGCGTTGTCATTCGCTTAAGTAATTTAAATGGATTGTGGTGCATTTTTTTCAGCCGGAACCAACGGATTTTGGCGTAATACAACAGAGGCTGTATCAACATTTCATGACTTATCTGCCTCTGTGGGGGGAGAATGAGGTAGATCGCGTCCCACAAAATGTTACCAGCGAGGGGTGAAGGTCAACTCCGCGAAGGGGAGATGAGCTCAGATTTTCTTTTTTCTCTATCTCCTTATCACTATCAAGTCAAGTCAAAATCAAAGGATGTCTATTGCATGTGCGGCCTCAGGCCCACATACATTAGGGTTACATGTTGTACAATTCCAACATTAAATTATAAAGTATTTAGGTTCATATTTGTTTTTAACAGTTCATCTTTTAGAGACATGGCATAGATTACATATTGTGAAAGCTTAAAAATTATTGAACAATCGTCAGTTGACAAATTTTCTTAACGCAACGATAGAAGTCGTAGAAAAATAATAAACAGGGATATACTGTTTACGCAAATCTTCAAGTTGTTGGCAAACAAATAAAAAGTGTAATTCGCTTTCAATACCATTTTTACATTTTACATTTGGGCATATTCTATTGTTTATATCAATCGACTTACGTCTACCTTCATTTATCATGAACTCGGATAGTCCTAATCTAAATCGGATTAATGAAAACCTCAGCTTCTTAGAAGTTAAAGGCAATAAATATCTTTCGGGTTGGAGTAGGGTTTTAAAAATCGGATATGAATCATATTGCGAGCTGTTTCCTAATGTCGACTGCCAATCCTTGTTAAACATACCAATGATTGTTTCCTGAAAACGATAAAGGAAGAGGTTTACGTTCCCAACCGACTGGCTCAGCCACACAAAATCATAGCCATGTGAAAATAATAGACTGCGTACATTGGAAGCCCATGTCGCTTTACCTAAGTCGTCAAAGTGAACAGGCATATATAGCTTTTTTGGGTAATCTATTTTCGTGCATACATATTATTTTCAACCACAATTTCAAACATGTAATCTAAGAATTTATATATAATGGAAATCTCCCGTATTTTCCGTAAACCATACATGTTGGGGATTGCTGACCAACGCAAAGAAATGTTTTAAGCCAATAGATTTACAAGCCAATATATATACTTTGTCAATGCATTCAAAACGTTGGAGTCCCCATAACTCTGAGCTATAAAGTACATGTACGATTGGTTTGATTGAGAATCAAAAAGCTTAAAATATCTTTGGAGTCAATAAATAGTCAGAAAATAACAGTATAAACATTTCTAATAAACATGGAAACGTCTCGACACCATGTTTTCAATAACAACAATATCGTGATAAAGATCATTTATTACGAAAGATAAAAGAATAGGGCTGAGAACACAACCTTGTCTCAATCTTAATGGGCAATAAAAGAAATCAGTCATAAAATCACCACAACGTACACAAGCTTTAACATTTCTATACATTGATTTCAACATCGTGATCATCTTTCCCTTCAGTCCTACATTGTTTATACAGAACCATAGTTTTGATCGATCAACGTAATCGAAAGCCTTCTTGAAATAAAAAATGCAACATATAACTTACGATTACGTCGAGATAAGGATTTCTGTGTGAGTGCAAATAGTGAAAATATATGGTCTGATGTTGAATATTGTTTTCTAAAACCAGCTTGCAATTCGGGGATAATATTCATCGTATTCGACCACTTAGAAAGTCGATTATTTAGGATAGTGTTGAACACTTTACCCAATATACTCGTGAGGGAGATACCTCTATAATTATTAGGGTTTACATAATCTCCTCTCTTGTGTATATGGATAATAACTGACATTGCCAAATGGATTGGAAAAATACCCTTCTCGAAACGTTTATTGAAACACTTAATCAAGAAATTAATAAATAATGTGAGGATTTCAACATTTCAACAACTACTTGGACTAAACCAGCTGATTTTCCGTTTTGTAAGTGAAACAACGCTTCAGTTATCTCTTGATCAGTTATAGATGAATTAAGCACTAGTGCTTCCGGGTCTGCAGAATCATCAAATATAATTGAATCATTTCCAAAACCGCTGTCAATAAGAGAATCACTTAAAACTAAATCATTTCTAAAAACCTTTTTGAAATAATGTTGCCATGTCGTTTCGGCAATATTATTGCTCAAAGATGCTCTTGAATTTTCGTATTTGTTTCCAAAATTTAGATGGGGAATTACTTACCTTGCATAATATCTCGACATTTCGTTTACAAATGTCTGATTTATAACTCCGACTAACTTTCTGTTTCTCTCTTTACAGTATAATCTTCTATCAGGAAATTTTCTGTATTTCCGTAGTGATTTTCGTGCTGCTTTCCGCGCCGACTCAGCATTCAATGGTTACTTAAGCTTGTTCTTTCACATGATTTCATTACACATTTGTTCACGCAATTAGCAGAATCTACGACCATGCATACAATATCATCTATTGCCTCTTCCACATTATTCTCGATTTTATCAAAGACTGATTGAATACTAAACCTAAAATTCATTTCGAGTGCTTCCAAGAAGTTGTGACGAAAAGCATCGTTCCATATGTGTGCCTTGACGGTGAGTTGGAAGTATTCATTAAAAGAAAATTGCAAGTTATTTAAAGTGGCAAATGGTCAGATTCTATTACACACTAGCTCATTTGTTTTGTTTGAGTATTCATTTTTCATACCAACTCATATTGTCTGTAAAATGCACAGGCCGAGGTGTTAATCAGACTAAGCGGGTGTTCATGATGAACACCCGGTAATGCGATAAACACCTGATAGTGAAACAATGATATTTTGATTTCCGAAATTTATTCAAGTTCAAAGTTAAATTTGCAAATCAAAGACACTCACTATAAGGGCAATTTTCCAATACAAGACATTTACAAATTTTGCACTATAGACATGGGTTCGAACCTGCGACCTTTTGTTTCCGCGCACAGTGACTTATCCATTAGACCACGGAGGCCAGTTAAGAAGACAGGATGTATTTCATGACATCATGGTTTCATTTTACAGTTTCCTGAGAATAAACATATCGGTGATTCTTTGTATATATTGAGGATTTATAAAAAAAACATCATTGGTACCAAATATTCTTATGCATAATAACGTTTTTCGTAATCTGTTTTCATATCAATCCAGTGTGGTAGCTTGTTAGGTCCCGCACGGATTGCACGTGCAGCACAAGAGGCTTATGCCAATGTCAGCTTCTTGAAGTGGACATTGTTTCTCAAATGAGAGTCAATATTTCACCTTCTCATTATATACAGTGAGTTATTGTTTAGCGCCGCTTGGGCAATATTGCAGCCATTAGCGCCATTATATACAAGAAAGATATGCATTTCGGCATTATCAAAACTGATGTCATGTTAAAAATTAAATAATATAGCGTTGAGCTAGTGTGTAAAATAGTTACCGACATCGACCTCGGGTTCAAGTTAGATGAACCCTCGCGCACGTGAATCATGAACGCCGAGGCCACCCTCGCGCACGTGATTCATGAACACCTCGGCCTACCGGCCTCGGCGTTCATGATTCACGTGCGCGAGGGTTCATCTAACTTGAACCCGAGGTCGATGTCGGTAACTATTACTTACATCTTGACTCCTCAGGATCTGTTCCAGAATTACTTGACCCATCAACTTATGTATATATTGGAAAAAATCGGCCGAAGAGATAAAAAAACAATTTATACTACTGTCTTGTTGTCCTATGAAAGAAAATTTCCCACGGATGTCTCCAAAAAATCGACCATTAACTATGAAAAGCTGAAAGGCATAAGATGTGTCAAATAGGAATTGTCCGAACAACAGAGTCATGTGTATGTTTATTTTCTACTGGAACTACAACTAAAGTAACAACAACTCACTACAACTAAAGTAACAACAACTCACTACAACTAAGAGTATCGGAAGTTCGTGTTCGTTGTCCTGATTGAAAGGGGCGGTATATTAATATCAAACTAGGAGTTAAAACTGTAAATGTCGTAATTAGTATGTTATAGAAGACAAATATAATGTTATTCCCGTCTGTTCAGCATTTATATTATACCTAAAGAGTTCTTACAGAATGCCATTTGGTCCATCTAACAATCCTTAACGAAATGTCGAAATGAAAATGTAATGTTTTAATTGATCTTAAAAAACCAATGATGTAAATAAAGATGTAAAATACATAAAAGTACTATTTAACCCTCCCAAATATACCAAACTAAAGATTGATCGCAATATGACAGTTCATCTGATTATTTTGATGTTTCAATTGGCTTTTTGGTTGGTTTTTCCAATTTTTGAAACGCAAGTACTAAGACATCACAAAGATGGAGAAAGATTAAGATTCTCAGATCAACAACTCTTTTTTATTCAGGGCAAGATAACATAACCAATCTAATTAACAATTTACATGTTATTTCCTAATATTTTGATGGATTATAATAATCTGTTTAGAGAAATAATTCTGTTCTTTTGATCATTTTTATTGTTTCGAGTACCTGTAACCTAATTGAGAGAAACATTCCCATCTGAAGCATGCAATGAAACAATGAAAACTATTATTATACTTTGGTTGCATTATGTACAAAGACATTCTTCGAATTCCTAGGCAGTACCATGCCGTCGACCAATCTTTAAAGGTAGGTGGAATTTAAAGTGCGAAGTGTTGAATAGTGAGGAAATATATAGATTAGTATACAGTACTGAATGAATGTCATTGTTTAAAAAATCAGTCGTAGATGTTATTTGCCTGTTTATAACATGTTTTTGGATGTGTGTTTTTCGCTGATTGTTTTACTTAGCAAAAAAGATTGAAATCAAATGCGTTTTTTTACATCTGATGACTGAAATTCGGTAGAATGCCCAGATATTATGATGACACACATCAACGAGCAGACTTTTATTGATTTTTTTTAGATCCTTAAAATAACCTTTTAATATCCCGCTAATGGTTGAAATATTGCCCAAGCGGGGTTAAGCACTAACACACTAGACTTTAGATGCACGAATTATGCAGTCTGATCGTAAACGACAGTAAACTGGAGGAATAAAACATTAGTAAATCTACCGGGAATCGAACATGTTCTAACAGAGAGCTATTCCTCCACAAGGTCTGAATGCAGCCCACCTACGAGCATGTTGCTGTTACCCGTTTGTCGCAGATCCTATCGAATCGTCTTGTGTTTCACGTTTGGGTAAACAAGAGTTACCTTAGTTACTGATACCAAAAGTTTTGTATGTTTGAATTTGTATAAAGGACGAAACTGAATAAGGTCATACAAAAACTTGTATCATAGTCCTTGCGCTTAGCTGGATGAGCCTACGTCTAAACATGCGACAACGGATACAGCGGTCAGTCCGTGAGGATGGTTAAAACATGCCCGAGTTTGATCTTCGCCAGAGACACGAATTATAAAATTTGAAAGAATAAGAAAATTTGAAATCCGTGCGATTTGAGCCTAATGTAAAGACAGTTGCGATTAAGACTCAGATTGCGATTCAGAATATTCTGAATTTATGCCCATGCGAGAAAGTGTGCAATGTGGTGGAACTATCAGTATCGCCTAGTAGAGGGTCGCGTCAGCCAACCTTTTCTGCAACCTATGACCCGCCAACGTTATACGTGCGAAGGCAGACTATTGCGGCTTGATAAGATGAGATCTGATTGGTTTATTCGATACGTGGGCTGACCCTCTATTAAACCTTTCTAGACTCAGTATAAGAGTGGAACGGATAAAATTGAGGCTAGGTTTACTTAGACTGCGTGTGCATCGAGAGAGTATCGCAAAGTTACCGGGACTAACGTAAGAGCATCTTAACGCTTCGTATGACAGTCGGTAAAGTTGTTTTAGTTCCGGTGTCATAGAGTAGGATTGCCCCCTTACCCATGTTTCCCCCCCGAAAACTGGCTCAATATCCAACTTTCCTCCAAATATCTGGCTATATAGCAAATTTTTACCCATATATCTGACTCTATCAAGCAAACTTTCCCACGGATATCTGTCAACATAACCACTTTTCTCACCCGGAATATCCAATATATAGACGTTTTTTTCGCTTAAGAGTCAGATTTCCCCCTACATTGAAGACGATTAAAGCCAAATTTTATACAATCTTTTGTGAGTTCTTTATGCAAGACAAATTCTCGATCCTCTGTACATGTTCCAATGAAAGAGAAGTTTCGGGCTATTGCATATTATTTGGTATTGATAGCTTTGGGACATTCTCTCCCCACAGAGGGAGATCAAGTCATGAAATGTTGATACAGCCTCTTGTTATATTACGCCGAAATGTGTGGGTTCCGACTGTTTCCCCTAGCACCACAATCAATTTGAATTTCCTTATCAAATGACAACGCTTTTCGCATTGAAAGGGTGGTTCATATCACAATTCTTTTGCCATGATTCAGTAGCAACAATGAAGATTTAGGAATATAGCAATCTAGTTAAAACTGTCATGTTTACTCGTATAGCTATGTCTTGGGATGTAACTTTTACTCTCTTGGCTGCTCGAGGTGCTACCGTACTAACTATCATGTAATGTTATCGTCCCCTAAGTCCTTACGTTACATCTAGCTACTAACTCTCTCAAAGAGAACAGCCAGTTCTTTTTCCATTGGTTGATTTCCGCGCATGCGCGACACGGACCAGGTGGTTTAGTAGCTAGATGTAACGTAAGGACTTAGGGGACGATAACATTACAGTTAGTTTTAACTAGATTGGGAATATAGTGTCGCTGATTGCACAACTAACTTTGATTGCCTCCAATCAGGCATCTCCCATTTTATCCCACAAAGTCGGCGTAATAGAACAGAGGCTGTATGAGGCTGAGAATGACTTTGAGACTGTTCACTGAGTCTTCAATCTGATGAACTATCACCACATTGAGAACGAAAGAAAGCTCAAAGCATGATTGTATACAAATGCATGCAGGATCCATAGCATTCATTTATCATCCATAAATAAATCCTGATTTGATGTTTTGTATGAGTGATATGGATGCACTTGTATAATGTTAGATATTGTTCCATACTTGTGCAATCTCCAATTAGACGTTAATGATGGAACAACTCAACTATGTAATGATGATATTTACATAATATCATCCTTATTTGATTAAAAATAATAGAATGTTATTGATACTGCATTTATCTTAAATATCAGATTATGTCAACAAGAAATACCGTTATGTAGCTCAGTACCATTTGACATGATAGAGCTTTATGTTTGGTTGAGAACAGGAGCCATCTTCAAACGAGGCGTGTGATGACCTTAATGAAGTTTAAAGACAGTTTGGCATGCTTTACTATCATATAACCGAAAGCCCTCACACAGCATAACTGATAACTTTAACGTAGTTGCTTTAAAGTAACTATCATGTTCTCCGGACATGAATCCCATAGAACACTTACGAAACTTCCTGTATCGACAAATCTGAAGACTACAAGTGAAAGTAATTTTGAGTAAATGCTACTGAAACGAATACTCTATTGATATCAAACAAACGGTGTTTTGTATACATGCTTTTCATTTTTTTCTAAGCTTGGTAAACTAACATTCTTTTAAGCATTTATTTATATTGAAATTAAATCAGTGTTTTATAACTTCTATCAAGCAAATGGAGATTATTAAGTGTAATATTTTGTCTTTGTTAGCTTAACGCTTAAATGTTACAGTCATAGGCCAAAATCAATTATCAAATTATTATTTGTTTACCATTTTACAAGAATGTTTATGAAAAATATTGTTTTTCATATTATTGATACTTTATTTGAAAAATAAGCATAAAAGTGATGATTTTGCTATATTTCTCCCTTTGCTTTGATGAGGGAGGGGGGTCTAAAGCGGAAATCTGGCTTTTTAGTAAATTTTCCCAAGAGGGAAATTTGAAACGGGTATTCGGGTGTTTTCCAACATGTCGGTACATTTCTACGTGCATTATACATATGAGCTTTGCCTATGAATGAGATTGTACACGAGCTAGCTCGAGATGAACTGACCCGTGTGTTGGTGACTATATCTCTTTTTTGGCGTGGGAACCAGGTCATTATTAATTTTCATGGACAACATCCTACTATAACACCGTATTTGCAGGGCTCGTTCAATTCATTCCGAGTATGTCATTTATATCACGGCTGCTAGTATTGAAATCCCGCAACACAATTATGGCTATGCATTGTAGTGAAACTTGCAACCCTTTACTGGAACTGGCGAACCGTGGGTGGTATTGCGTTTGAATTCTGTAAGTATTGCACCAAACCTTACTGCATATATATATTACGGTTCTCTACTGCAGACAAAGTTGCCGAGTCCCTGGATGGATCCGAACCCTCGATTTCAGGATACCCCTCAGGACACGTCTTTTATCACTCCTAATATAACCAGCCATTGACTTGAATCTTTTAAAAACTGCATTTTCTGGATGAAAGTACGTTTAGTTTGAGACGTTTGCTTCAAGCTGTTTTCTGAATGCATGTTACTGGTTCTGTAAATACATTAATTTATACACGCATGCAGAACGAATGGTATCTATGATTTTGGGTTTTTTTTAAACTTGAAACTATAACAAATTAACCGATCACAGTCTGGAATAGGCCTTTCCTCCTCAACTTACATATTCATTCAAAATATGTCGAATTTATGACAATATCATGCTATCATTGAACTGATAAGGGGTCACCATTTACAATCTACCAGTTTTGATAGACAGCCAAACCTATATGAAATTTATCATGTTGGTAACACAGACCTTAATTTACTTCGTAAGTACTCTTTTCCCCGGCGGAGTTCAGGGTTTTATTCAAGGTCACTCAAAGACACAATTTCAAATCTACAAATGATTTCACTATTCCACAGCGGCTGTGCTGAAAGGGGGTCAATCGATTTGTTTGGGAATGATTTGTGGGATATTTTACGGACGATTCTACAAGAAATCATTCCTACAGAGGCAGCTCAGTTATACCCGAGTACGCTTCTGTTCTAAATACGGTTGATTCGTGGGATAGAATGGTGGAAATCTGATCGGAGGCAATCCAAGTTAGTTGTGCAATCAGCGACGACGCCGTTTCAAAGTGGTCATTCGCGAAATCTCGGTCATTTCCGTAAGCTACGGCAAGGCTATCCTAGAAATTTAACATCCAGGGGAGATAACTCTTCCTTTTAAACAAGTAATGATTTACATAATTATAAAACAGTTTCTATCTTATGAAAAACCAAATCCATATCTGATTTGTCAATGAAAGATAAACATAAAGGCATGATATTTAACATGTCACTATCCGACCGTTAAATATTCTCCGAGTCATGCAACTAGGGGAGATATATTGAATTAAAACATTTTGCCGCTAGGGCTATCTGCAAGAACCCCGGAATCTTTGCTTCTAAGAACCGAGGCTTGATCGCACTGAACTGCCTCTGTGGGGAGCGAATGACGTCGACATGCAATCTGCGAAATGTACATCGTCAAATTAGGGACGTGTCTACATACGACCTTGGTAATAAAAAAATTATAATTAAGGCAAAAAGGTTTGCATATTTTAATCATATAGTGCAGTTGACTTCTCTGACAGGTGTATGTAAGTTAGAGAATATGTAGGCAGGTAACAATAGATTACGCTGGCTTTACGTTCTCCGGGAACTGTCCCATGTAGTTTCCTGCTGGTGTGTACTGAGCCACAACGAAGACGGACTTAGAGCTTTTGTTGACTGCATACCCAACTCCCATCTTGTGAGATCCATTCCACACTACCTGGGTGAAGTGACCTGAAGAACGGAAATATTCAAAATAATGGTCCTGAACACAGGAACCCGAAATCGTAAATAAAATGTAGATAAGAAAGACCCACCCCTCTATATAATTGAGTATTATATAGAGGGGTGTGTCTTTCTTATCTACGTTATACCTACATTTTATTTACGATATCGGGTTCCTGTGGTCCTGAACCTTTTGTTATCTCACATTGATGCATTTTTTTCATTTAAGAAAAGGATTGGTCACTTTTTGTCCGACAAAGAAAAGGTCTTTTAAGAAAAAATGCCATCGTAGTTTTTCCTGTCTCTTTAAATGAGAAACAGAAAAATATCTATATTATTGTAACTTTGTTTGATCATGCAAGTTACATGAAGAACCAGATACGATTTACTGTGCAATTTGAATACATTGGTGCATTTACTTCATTACATTGTAAAACCTTGTATTTTTAAATGAGCTTGTGGCCGAAACAAACATTACAGCTGCGTATCTTAAGTTTGTTCACTTACTTGCGTATTTTAGTGCAAATATCATGTTATTTGGAATGTCTTTGAGGCATCCTAGTATTGCAAAAACGAAACGGATACTGTTGAAATTTGAGTACATAAGTTAACATTCAGTTTGCGTTAACATATTCGTATGTCATACCTTAAAGATAACTAATTTGGCAGGGCATTGAATGACTGGGGGTCAAAATTTCGTAAACACTATTTTTTATTTTTCTCTATAAAATTCTTCATTAGTGATCAATAGCTTTAGACCTAAGTCATATTTGTTCCTTTACATTAATGCAATGTATTATACTGATTTCTTTCTCACAAAGTTTATATGGAATATTTAAATCGAACTTTAAAAAAATCTTAATTTCACAAATATGACCCCATCTGTCTATTTAATCATGCCAAATATCTAAATTCAGTACCAGTGACAAGACGATCCCGCAATATGGTTTGGGAATTATTATTTTACTAATGGATAATTGGTTGTCGTTTGTAGGTGCTCCTGCAGTTATTTTATGGCCGTCAAAATGAAATCTAATTTACATGATATTAGAACTAAGATACACAGGCAAGTGAACAAACGCAGCTGTATGATAATCTCAAGTATCTCATCCCAATATACAAACATAAACAATTCAGGAATTATTGTTGACATCATTATCTGTATAGTTAAATGGTCACACATCCGATCGTCGCTTGTGACCAATATTGGGGTTTTAATTGGAAACCAACTCGCCTGTATTTCCTGCAAAACCTGGTCTGCGAAAGTTGTAGTCTTTTATCTCATCGTACCAGGCTTGTACTGCCGCCTCGGCTGAAAGATGAAAATAATAATCAAATACAGGGGTCCATTCTTAGATTGTGAAAGCTTGCGAATGTGCTTTAAGAATTGTTAATCCAGTATAGGGGTAAATTCTTTGATTGTGAAAGAACTTTTTTCAACTGTTCAGGATCGTTGGCTATGGTATGATATTAATGTTTAACTGATTAAGTCGAGTGATCGATTCCTAGATTACCAAGGTCTTTAAGTGGATTTGTGTGTCACATAAAGGACACGCAAAGTTCTTGACATTCTTGGAATCGACCCCTAAACTCCATCAGTCGGACAGAAAGGCGAGTATAGAGATCTTTAGAATCTAGGATCTAGAATTCTCTCCCCACAGAGGCAGATCAAGTCACGAAATGTTGATTCAGCCTCTGTTATATTACGCCGAAACCCGTGGGTTCCGGCAGTTTCCCATGGCGGAAATAAATTGCACCACAATCAATTTGAATTTCTTTATCAAATGACAACGCTTCTCGCATGGAAAGGGGGGTTCATATAACAACCCCTTTGCCATCATTTAGTAGTCAAAATGATGATTTAAGAACAGCGTCGCTGATTGCACAGCTAACTTTGATTGCCCCCAATCAGGCATCTCCCATTCTATCCCACAAACTCGGCGTAATAGAACAGAGGCTGTATCAACATTTCATGACTTGATCTGCCTCTGTGGGGATAGAATGCCCCTATCGTCGGTCAGTAAGATACAAAAAGGCACGCACAAATCCCCCACAATCTGAGAATCGACCCCTATACTTAATCAGTCAAATATCAAGCCCTTTTCGTTCCTTTACGTAAAATAGAACATAAGGACACACTTACAGCCCTTTTCAATCTTCGCAATCGACCCCTTTATTTCACTAGTTGGATATAAAGACGAGCTACGAGACATTCACAGTCTCGGAATAGACGGACTTACTTTATCAGAAAGACTAACATAGAGCTCTTTTCAATCTTGGAATAAACCTCTTTATTCCACTAGTTTGACATAACGAAGAGCTGTAAGTCACTCAAAATCCATCTTCCTACGCAAAGCCTAAAATGGCAGTTTCAAAACTGTCAGTTTTTATGTCTTGCCGCCGACCCTTGAATTTTATGTGCTGATATCAGCGCCGCTACAGGCAGCAAGGCATAAAACTGACAGTTCGGAAACTGGCGTTTCAGGCTTTGCGTAGGAAGCTGCTCAAAATCTAAGAATCAACGGATTTACTTAATCGGTTACACTAACAGACAGCACTTTCCAATTTTAGAATAGACCCCTATATTCCATTAAATGGACATAAAAACGAGCTACGAGTCACTCAAAATATCGAAAGCGACGGATTTGCTTTATCAGTAACACTAACAGAATCCCTTTGACAATCTGCATTGGAATCAACTCTTTTTAACTCTCTACTTTTAACTAGTTGGACAAAAAGACGATCTTAGAGACCGTTGCAATGCAGGAATCAATTTATTAGTTTGTTTAGTAGGTTTGATTTAAACTTGAACTTGTACTCCTCAAGTATCATGGAATTGATCCAGGCACACACCTCCCGCGGCCTGCAAGGAGTCCGGATCGTAATCCACTTGAACATGTTTGGGACATTTTGCGCCAACTGGTACGACGCAATTAGATTTGAATTGTTGCACCGATTTGAACCCTAATTTGAGAGCAACATTTTGATATACTAGAGAGTGGCAATTCACAGTCTAATTCATAGTCAATAGAATTCTTTTCAGTCTCTCTATCATGAAAGATCCAAACTGTAGTGAATTGTAATATTTAAAAAGTTTTGTTACTGCATTTGTTTTATTTTTAGTATTATTATTATTAAATTAATTAAATCCCCGAAACAGCAGCCCCAGCATGAAGGCGAATCAAAAATCAAGAATCAAGATTTTTTTCCGAATCAGGTTCTCTATAGGTACATCTTGAATTATATATTTATTTAATTATATGTATAAAATTTTGTGAATATGCACGTGTACCACCAAGACGGTTTTATGAGAATAAAGAAGTGAATTGAAAAACTTGAATTGTAAAAGATTGACCTACCATCTTGGTCCTTGCTGCCGTGTGATGGCTGGCAGAAATACAAGTTCTCTCCAAAACCTCCACCAGGCCGGCTATGCTCCATGCGGTCGATGGACGCCAGGTGATCGGCCCATTTCTGAGCGCTCTTGTTCAGTTTGTTGTCGAGTGTGAGTGGACCATCGTGGTGTTTATGTCTCAAATTGTTGTGGGCTTTAAGAGCAGCTTGTTTGAAATCTGAAATACGTGTTATTGACCATAAGGAACAACTAAAGGGTTTCTTGTTTTTTTATGATGGATAAGGCGATCTCTGGAAAACGAAAATGTGTGTTACAAATTGTAAGACGATGTATCTTAATGAAGTAGCGGCCATAAAACACATTAAGCTGCCCGAAACCAATTCCCTCCCTTTAATAAATAAGAGACGTTCACCAAAAATGGCCGCCATCAGTTTGTGAGTGAGACATGATACTTATCTGACAACTATTGATAATCAAGTTAATAATGTGATTTTTTACCCCTTAAAGAAGATGATTCGGCATAAGATAGTGTTTATTGGAGGAAAACGCGCTACTGCTCTTTTAACGATTATTTTGAAGATTATTTCATGTCATCTCTTCATCCCTACCATTGCAAAAATCTCTCTCCAGTATGACTGCATTGGTTTATTTAACTTATACAAAAGTATTTAAGGACAATATATTATAAGTCTATTACTTTCTATAAACATTAATGCAGAGGAATATATGGTTGATAACTTCTTTGTTCAATGAACAAAGATCTTGTCATCTATATATTCCTCTGCATTATTGTCATTCCAACTTCTAAAATGCCTCTCAAAGAAGTTGCTAAAACAGGTTTACTGATTCACTATCATATCATTTATATTCATTTCTAGTGACCTTTTCATAGATGTCCTCTATTTTCATAAGAACAAATACTGTTTTTACCATAACACCTATACAACACACCCATAACATCATAGTCGTTCTTAACCTGCGAGCATCTATAATGTTATGCTTCTCACAGCTCAGAATGTAACTGTTACATCTATAGACCCGTGCCAGTTAAATTGGACTGTGACGTTTTCCCCATAAATTTGCATGTTAAATTAGTGCAGCAAAAATAATTTTCATGAAAAAGGTTCTTGTTGTATTATAATCAAACTTGGCAGGTTGAATTTAAAACATCTCAGCTTGAGAACCGGTACATAATTTATATTTTATTATCGTATTATTACTTGTAACGTCACCAGATTTACCGATTTATGTACAAAATTAAGACACCTGTCCCATTGATCGCCATTATAAACTTGTTCACAATTATGTACATAATCTGATTGAATTACTGTCATTCCTTAGATAATCGACGGAAAATTAAACAGAAATTATGAGGTTGTAGCTGAGATGATTCGTTACAAATGAGCAAAAAAAATAAATAATCTGACGAAAATTAGATGAGGGAAAATTATTTACATGTATGCTACGCCAATTCAACATGCAAGTCTATGGAAATAACGCCACTGTCCGAATATAACTGGCCAGTGATCAATCTACAGATATGACTCTCTGAGTCAAGGGACTCGCGCCAAAAGGTCTTGTGAGTCCAAGCTGATTTAAATGAGTCCTTCAATAGGTAAGCACATAATAACACCGAAACACTATGCATCCAAGGACTCACAGCTTAAATTTTATATGAGTTCTTTCTAAATTTTATGAGTATTGAAGCAGGACTCGCAGGACTCACTGTTGGCACGGGTCTGTACATTAAAATCCTTCTTTGCAATGAAATAACGTACCAGCTGCAGCATACGAGAGGACAGCGAGAAGAACACACAGCTCCACCTTCATCTTGCCCTGGAAAAGAGGCACAATCACACAAGTGACAGGTTCGATATTTCACGAGCGGTAGCGAGTATCATGAAAACGTTATAACAACCTGTTATGTTTAATTGTACCTGGTACAAATGAAGCTCAAAGAATGAAGCAAGACTGTTGCAAAAAATCATCACATATAACATCATTGATGATGAAGCTTCGCTGGCTTCCAGTTGAAGCTCGGATCGATTTCAAAGTCCTATGTGTAACATACAACTGTTACCATGCTGTCGCACCAGAGTACCTCCAAGACCTTATACACAAGCACAACCAAACCAGAACTCTGAGATCCAATGATCAACTCTTACTATCTGTTCCAAAGGTCAACCTCAAATCATTTGGCCACAGATCCTTTTCATACTGTGCTCCCTCACTTTGGAACTCTCTCCCGTATGATATCAGAAACTCTCCATCTTTATCTGTCTTCAAGTCAAGTCTTAAGACCCATCTTTTCTCCAAATACTACTTTTAGGAACTTGAACTGCGCTTTGAGCAACCAATTTGGATGGAAATAGCGCAAAACAAATGCACTTATTATTATTATTATTATGACTTCGCTGATGAGACGCTCGTTGTGAGAAGGATATACACCACTGCGGCAATGTCCACCCCCTTCTGATGACAAACTTAATGTATCTAACATCAAGCGATGTTATTTTGCAATACAGTAGAACACGGATATAGCGAACAATTGGATATAGTGAAAAAAAAATCAAGCCCCGTCCATATAATATCTTTAAAATGATATGCGTATAGCGAACTCCGGATATAGCGAACTAATTTCTTTGGTCCCCTGGAGTTCGTTATATCCGTGTTCTACTGTATGTTACTTTAACAAACAGCTTCATTGTCTTCAATGGGGGAGTTATGAAGGTCTCTGCGGTAAGCAATGAAGTACAGTAACCACTCGACAAAAGTTACAGTTACCTGAGCATGTTTTCTAGCGCAAAATACATAAAAACTTACGACTCTGAACGACTTTCGACTGCAGCAATCTTAATAAACATATCCTCTGGCAAACGGTTCAAACTAATAGAAACCTATGAACCAGTTGGGCTACCAAAGAGGTTATGAAGCTTTGCAAGACGCCAGGCAGTGCTTACTCTAGTTACTAGTATTGTTTGTCATAAGTGACTGCCTGTTATTTCTCCTGTGAGGTTAGTTTATTGATAGATGTTAATCTCTCATTAGTAATCGAAAAATGAAGCATTTTGGCAGTCAATATGATCAATTTGTCCGCATAGCTCATAGTTTTATATGATAAATAAAGAATTTTCTCTCAAGGGGTGTCCATCAGTTTTAAAACATTTCTTGCTAATATCAACTCGTAAAGTATTAACACTCCTGGTACATTCTTAACACGTGATTGACAATCCTTTTTGAGAGAGATATCTTATATCTGATATTCTCATATAACTTTGCATGTGGACCATAGTAGTGTAGTGGTTAGCATGCTGCCCTTTCACGTCATAAACCCGGGTTCCAATCCCACTGGACACACCAAAATGTGTGACCTTGGTCTCATCCTGTGCTGTGTTCCTGGCTAAGGCACCTCATCCTCATTGCACTCGGTCCACCCAGATATAAATGTGAAACTTGAAAACAGGATAGACTGATCTTCGTGGCCGTGGCGTTTGTAGTTTGTAACACTTTGAGCATATCTTAGTACGTTGAAAAGGCGCAATATAGATACACTATTATAATTATTATTAGATCTAAGCTGTCATGCGTAACCGTCTTGGTGATAACAATAAACTCAAACATCGTTCTCTCCTCATGATTCCGAGCAAAAAACGCGAAGCTAGGAACGTCAATTGTGAATGTGATTCGACAACGTAAACTGAAACTAAAGGACATCCTTCCGACACTTTTAAATTCAGACATGCGCAAGATGTTCCGTCACCTTTCTGCACTCTATAAAAGACAAATGTCCCAACCCCCAACTGACCACTCACTTTTTATGAAAAGTATTGCATTTTTGAATCTGTGAAATTTCTAAATGCACGGAGCAAAATATATGAAACTCAACAAACGCCTCGGAGAGAAAAAAGGCAATGGATATACAATTCATAATTAAAGGTTACGAGTCGTTTGCTTGCTTTATAGTTATACGAATTCAAATGTTATATCTAATACCCCCATTTCACTGGGCAAAATGAGTCCACGGAATCTTTGCGGAAGCTATTCCGTTGTTATACCGTGAAGCCACGCAAGTCTTCCTTATATTTCCGTATGCTGCCGTCAGTTAGCGCAGTTAATCTGTAGTCTTTCCTCGTCTTCCGCAGGCTACCGCGAGCCCAAAATCTTCCGCAAACGTTCTTTTGAACATGTTCAAAAGAACGTTTGCGGAAAAAGAGTCCGTACCCTCCGTAGTTAAAACGGCGATTTTATAGGCGGATTCAAGGGAATATTCTTTGATCTTTGCCGATTTTGCCGCAGTTATGACGTGATTGATTCGTCACAAAACGCGGTTGCCGAAGGTTGTCCGCAGTTTTTCCGTGTAAAACGCAAGTATTCAGCAGTTTAACCGTATGGCTCGCAGTTATTCCGAAGTTATTCCTCTCCAAACGGATTAGTGCCGCCCCCTATTACAGTTCTTCCGCGCATTTTCCGTAGCTTCCGAGTGTGCTCCGAAAATTATCCGAATGTTTACCGTTATTATCCGAACTCATTCCTTAGTGTTCCGCAATATCTCCTTGTGTTTCCGCCTCCTAGCCGTAGTTGTGTGGTACTTTAACCGTATGTGTTCCGTAGGATCCGTGAGCGTTCCGAAAGTATTCCTAAACAATGTGAAATGTACATTTTCCGTTGGATTTTGTCCGAAGAGGCGATTCCGCGAACGTCCGAGAGTACCGTAGGGGTCCGTAGCTCAGTGAATTGGGGGTATAATACATGCTATATATCTAGGAAATACCAATACAGCAAAACAATACGCCTAACGTATTTTAAGAGATAAGATTTGGAAATAATTTGGTATGTGGTTAACTTTACCAAATACCCCATATATTGTTGTTGATTTGGAAATGCAATGTATTTAAACTAAATGAAGCAGTTATAATTCAAATATATAACGTAAAGTTTAGCAATGCGATTCGTTTTTCTTTTACAAAAGGAATTAAAGATGTTCACACAAAAATGACCGCCAATGGATTTTATGTGCATCCTCATACATTGTCCTCTGACTATGATTGGCTTGTGTAATGAGACTGTTGACACTATCAATATAATACATTTAGCATTAACTTACAATTATAAGAGAAATATTTAAAAATATAAAATTATCAAAAAACGTGCTACTGCCCCTTTAAAGGAATTATATATATATATTGAAAAACTCACGTTGTAATCCTTGGTCAGCTTGAATGAATGTATGCAAGACCCTTGTATTCCCTTATTTATATCAACGACCTACACTGAAGGAATGCCTAAACCGAAGAAGGAATGTAAAGTGTATTAATTTACGTCTTTAATCAGGTGACATCGAATACATTAATAACATAATAAGGACATTATTGATGAAAATGATCCCTAAAAATGTGCCGATCGAGAGCAATGATCAGATGAAACCGCTATTGTCAATCAAGTTGCTAATTGCCTAATCGATGTCAATAATTGTTGACGTTGATAATAGGCTTCTGTGGTATGTTGGTGTAGCTAATGTTTGCTTATGACAAAATATGATGATTTGCTTGATAACTGTGTAAGTATCTAGACATAAATGTCGGACTCCCGTAATAAGGTTGAACAATCCATATATCTTCCTTATTCACCTAACATCTTCTAAATACCCCTCAACGAAGCTGAGTGACTTATTGCAGCTTAAGAAAAAAAGAAAATTTTATTTTCGCATAAAAGTATCAAGGACTGTGTAAAATTGCAAAATTTAATGTGATATGAAAAATAGTACTTGAAGTATTATTGAATAGGAATAAAATTGTTCTAAATGTTTTTATGAACGAAGTGTTCATTGAATAACAAAATTGCATTAAAAAAATTACACTATAGGTTACTTTTACAGTTACTGCTAGATGAAAAACTCGAAGAAAAGTTTATGAACAAACATTTAACAGAAGTATTGATAGAATTTTTGTCATATCCATTTTGTATGACATACAAGTGCTATCGAATCCGTTTTGCAGTTTTGTCATTGAAACGGTGTAGGAGTTAACTTCCGGAAACAAGCATACCTTTCTTCTTAGATATGCTTGAAAACCTTACGTTTATACATGCTCTGGAAGTGTTTCAATATTTGATAATTAATTTCTGAATACTGAGATAAAAACAAGATGATTAAGTGCTAAAACAACATATCCTCCGACGTTGCAGGAAAAGCAATCCTCATCAGCATCATCAACATTCAATAATTACTATGGTACACGATGAACAATTGTTACAAATAAATTTTAAAAGATAACGGTTTTCGTAAATGAACTGTAGTATCATAAACGGTGATTTATTACTGCTTCATTTAGTTTAAATTCATTGTCTTTAAATTGGAACAATTTATTTTCATTTTCCTGACATTTTAATCCTAAAAAAGTGCTATTGCCCGTTTAAATTTTAAAAGATAACTGCTTTTGTAGAAGAAATGTAGTATCATAACAGTAAGATAACCTTGTACGTAATGAACACTATTGTTTAGTCCATCCATTGTTTATCACGCAACCCATTATAAATGTGACGTAATTGTTTACCAAATGACCTAGAAGTAATGATAGTGATTTTATGATTATTCACTTATTCTTAAAACATTGAGTGGCAGGATATATGTCAAAAATTTGTAAATGTCAACACTTGCGTTTTTGTAATTCATACAAAAGGCAGATGACGTATTATGGCTAATAGATACTCTGTTGTCCATCAATTTAGAAACTTTATCTCATTAAAAGTATTCATATCAACTTCTTAAAATTGACATGGTTTAGGACAATCTACAGTAACGTGTATGGATTATGGCGATAGAAAACAAACCTTGAAATGAAACATGAAAATTATCAAATATGTTGTATCAAACAGTCTGAACAAATACAATTTTGGTATCAGACCCATGGATTCACTTAAGCATATTAAAGAACTGTATCATCAAATGTATTTGTTCATTCTTTAGTATTCTCTTCGTCGTTCCTAGTTTTAACAGGCCAGTAGAAGTATTTCTATCCCGAATGTGAAATTAAAACTTTTAATTTGGACTGACCAATTGAAACGGGAAGATGGCAAAGCATATTAGAGATAAAATATATTGTAAAATCTGTAACTTGGTTGAAATAGGTGACGAAATGCATTTTATCATATATCATACGATATATCGTCACACCTCTACCAATCAGTGTGTTCAGCAACCAAAGCTCATTCTATATTGCAATTAATCATCCAAAACTGTGTTCCACAGGAGATATCGCGTGTGGAAGATCAAGCGATATCTCCTAGGAGCTATCGCTTTAACAGTAGATATTGAACAATGCCCTGTAAACTGAAAATACATGACATCACAAACGTTTTACGTCATCAATAATGATGTTACAATGCTATGACGTCATAAACACAACGACGTCACAATGCTAAAACATCATTACCACGATGATGTCATAATGCTATGACATCACTGGTTTAGCAGTTTTAGGGCTATGCAGTGTTCAAAGATGAACATTGTTCATGCTTATGTGATGATAAAGGATTTTGGATGACAAAAAGAATCTCACCCTCGTGTCTTCTGATATCAAATAAACTCATCGGCAAAAGAAACTTATCACTTTTGAACTGAAAACATAGAAAAATATTTTTTTAAATATTGACAGTAACCATCGCAATAAAAGCACATTATCCCATAAATTTTGTCTTTTAACTTGTAAAGAACAAATGTTGATGCATTATGGGGGAAAATGAAAAAAGGTGAAAATCACGTGACTTCGCCATTGGTGCCAAGTCACGTCACACAAATGTCAAACAAGAGCTCATAATGGATCACGATCATCACCCCTGTAGAAAGAACACCTACACCCCATCAAAAGTCGGATCACAAAACTGTGAGAAGCATTTGAAAGTTTACAAATACTGTGCACGGATACCAACTTTTGAAGAATTGCCATAGTTCCCAGAATATTGATTTACAATTTGTTTTCTCAATATAGATATAAGATGTCAAGATATTGGACAATCCCAAAACAGCAAAAACAATTGTATTTTTACATTATGAAAACTTATACCCGTTTGCATTTGACCATCGTCAACACTTTCTTTAAGTGACGTCATGAACGTCAAATGCTATAAGTGTGTATTGCGTTTTGGACGTACGTACTAGGAGACCAAGGACAAGTGAAGTCGGAGCTCTTCGACTCCTCAGTGGTCCTACATTAACCACTAAACTTTGATTTATTGCAATGCAAAATGGTAAGAATAGACTTAATTTGTAAAGATGTACAGCTATTTAAAGGTCCTATGCCCTGTCACTGATTGAGGAACTCTCAGTCTTACACAAAACATGCTTCAGTCAAATCTGACTCACCAATCTATGAACAAGCCACGATTAAGAGTAAACAGGAATACTGAAAGAGCCATTAGGTGATGTCACACAATCCTTCTATGTTTTGTTAATTATTGCTATAGTGTTGTGCTTACACTTGTCTTGAGCATATTTAAGTCTGATCCGATGTTTTCTTTCCAATATTCATGATTTTAGAGTGAAAGAATTATCAAAATGATGGTCTGAAATTTTTGTTTTTGACCCCTTTTCATGTAAAATGTTTTCAACGCACTACGGATAATGTCAAATACTATTTTCTGTTTTTCAATGTTTTTTGGACTGGTTGATAAACTATACTGACTTTATTTCAACCTTTTAGCACTTTTCGTTATTTAATGAGAGTAATTATAATTGAGTGATAAGTTTCTTTTGCCGATTGGTTTATATCAACACTCGCAAGCAAGCCTCGGATATTTGTTACTTTTATTTACTTGTGTTGATATAATTCATATCAGAAGACACTTGGGTGATATTCTCTATATGTACTTAAATACACAATGTCATATTCAAACCGTAAATTTTATTAACCACTTTACGACATATGTCATCTTACCCATTTCCTAACGCCATTAACGAAAAGATACAAGAACTGTTTGTCAAGCCTTGTCCTTTAAATTGTTATCAAGTATATAATAACTTGTTATGACTTTACTCTTTATAGAGGATACTAAACGACCTTCCATTTAATACTATTTTTATTAAACGAGTTAATGATTTTTGTTTAAAACGAGAGAAAGCGTGTTTGATACCAAATGCAAATCATTCACGAGTTTAATAAAAAATAGTATTAAATGGAAGGGAGTTTGGTATTCTGTTTGTTACTTGCCCTAAAATCAAACATAATTTCCGATACGTTGCCGAAACTAACATTTTCGAGACTCGGCAACCAATGTCATACTTGCATTCTGTTATTTCAATAGTTTAATATTGCGGTATGAATATTACACTGCGATATCTTACACGGGCGAGTAATAAAACTATGTGACTCACTATGTATTTCACTAATTATGTACGCATTCAATTGTCTGGCATAAGACGCATGCTAGATTATGTAAATATATTGATTGATATTTGCTCTTGCTCTCAAGGTTATAGGTTTTCCTTTTGACAATTCCAAGATGCAGTAAAGAGTATTGGAGCCCTGAGTAACCAATGATGTTCTTACAACGGTAAGTTTCAGAGACATGATGAATTGAATTGAGATTCCAAGACAAGGTAGGGAGAACAAACGAGAATATTTGAAATGCAAATTTTAATCAAGAAGTGCGAACTAAACAATCAAGGAAACGTATCGATTCTGTCCTTTGCAATAAGTTAAGCATGTAGTATTCTACGCGTTATATGTACATTTACTAAGACTTAATAGAATCAGGCCTTCTGCACATTGTCCGGAAAGTCTCCCATCATGTTGCCTGGGGGGTCGTATTGGGCCACCACATACACGTATCCGGACTGCTTGTTGACTGCGTACCCCATTCCGAGCTGCTTTGATCCCTTCCATACAACCTGGGTGAAGTGACCTACAAGCGAAGATTCAGAACTACTGAACAGGAGGTTCTGTTGATTACAGCTGCGTATCTAAAGTTTGTTCACTTACAACCTGGATGAAGTGACCTAAAAGCGAAGATTCAGAACTACTGAACAGGAGGTTCTGTTGATTACAGCTGCGTATCTAAAGTTTGTTCACTTACAACCTGGATGAAGTGACCTAAAAGCGAAGATTCAGAACTACTGAACAGGAGGTTCTGTTGATTGCATCTGCGTATCTAAAGTTTGTTCACTTACAACCTGGGTGAAGTGACCTATAACTACAAGCGAAGATTCAGAACTACTGAACAGGAGGTTCTGTTGATTACAGCTGCGTATCTAAAGTTTGTTCACTTACAACCTGGATGAAGTGACCTACAAGCGAAGAAGATTCAGAACTACTGAACAGGAGGTTCTGTTGATTGCATCTGCGTATCTAAAGTTTGTTCACTTACCTTCGTATTCTCGTGCAAATATCATATAATTTGCAACGTCTTTGAGACATAATACCATTGTGAAAACGAAACCGATAATGATGAAATTTCACTGCATAAGTCAATATTCACTTTGCGTTGACATATTCGCATGTCAAACCTAGCAGACAGCTGTAACAAATTTGGCAAGTCATTGAAGTGACCAGGGGTCAACATTTCGAAAACACTGGTTTCTATAAAAAGCCTTAATAAGTGATCAACAGCTTTAGATCTTATTCATATGTGTTCCTTTGCGCTAAGGCAACGTAACTGTGCTGATTGTTTTCCTACAAAGTTTACATGGAAGATTTTAATCGAAATTTACGAAAATCCGACTTTCACAAATATGACCCCATCTGCCAAATTTCGACATTCAGCACCAGTGATCCCGAAATATGGTTTGGGAATGGTTGTTTTACACATGGACAATTGATGATCTTCTGTAAGTGGTCCTGGAGTTATTTTATGAACGTCAAAACGAAACCCAAATTACATGATATTTGCACTAAGATCACAAGCAGGTGAACAAACTTAAGGTATGCAGCTGTAGACCATGGTCTGATAAGGGTCTGACGCCTGATCGTAGATGCTGACACAGTTTGGTGAAAGTATCATTGCTTGATAACAGTTCCAGCATATACACTTAAAAGTCTTATGACTCACGTGTCACATCATCATTTAATCCAATTTTGTTATTACAATCCCTTTTCATTAATCTAAGCGGGTGTGACGCACAGTTTCTTGAGAAAAGAAGAAGTTATAAATCAACTAAACTCATTCTTGTGTGTAACCAACTCTTACATACCTCCTAAGGATGTCGATTAAGAATAGTCTTATGTAAGGCAGCCTTAATAGAGAACCTATAGCTATTTCAAAATATGAATAATCGGATAAAGGCCCGAATTAGGCTTACGATAATAGGAATAGGATGGGAAAAGAAAATCCTATAGATTTTGTGTCGTTATCTTAACGACAATTTGTAGGTTGCTGATATTGCATTAGGTAGAGCATCCTTTTAATCGTTATGTCCTTTCTTGAAATAAACAATATTCAGAAATGTGTTTTCTTAGGTTCCAAAACAAAATGAATATAGTATTCAAGGGGAACTACCACACTCGCCACCAGCCTTTCTTTGAGATACATTACTAATCTTTATCGATTGAAAGATGTTATTTTGCACGGAGAAAAATCTTACAATGTATCACAGCTTTGATTCAATAAATGCTTCTCACAATGTCCCTATGATTTCAAGAAACATGCTCAAAAAAGGTTTTAAAAGATCGTACACATCTTGATTTGTTGTTTTAATAGTGTGGCCAGATCAAGCCAGCATAAGTACTTAACGTATCATTAATGGTTTCTTTTGGAAAATCTTTTTGAGAAGTTTCTACTGATGTTAAAAGGCCCACCTGTAGCTCCGGAGAAGCCTGGGCTGTTGAAGTTGTAGTCCTTGATTTCGTCATACCAAGCTTGTACTGCCGCTTTTGCTGAAAGCGACGACCATAATAGTAAATGCAATATCAAAGTAAAAGCCAAGGACGTCAGTGAGATTAATCATATAAATAATTCACAATCATTTAATGGCACAACAACACATTTTGGTTCTCCTTTTTGTAGTTATGACATAACATTTTGTTACATGATGTTTGTATCTACGAAGTCCCTATACTATCCTAACACTTATCATGACCAATGAAGGTTCACTAATCATATTGATATTATAGTAAGTAGGGAGTAGGTATTCAAAATATACGGTTCTTATATCAGGCAAACTTTTTCGTGAAAGGGTTTCTGAGGATTGGTCAATCAGTGATAATATCACAAACTCATATTAGAGTCAATCAGTTATAAACAGTGTCCTTCTATTCATCAGCACTACCTAGTGTGGAGTAAAGACTCTCGGAAATTCAAAGAAATACAGATATTCAAATTTTTTGCGCATTTAATGTTATCGGTTTCAATGTTATTCATTCCCAATATGAGACCAATCAATTTGTAAAATGACGATAAAAGCATCAGTGATATAAACACAAACTTGAAACAACCAAAGATTACCTGCAGAAAAGTAAGTTACAATTGTTCCATAGAGTCGGCATATCAAAAAAGCCCGTACGGATAGTGCTTCCGTGATAAAAAAGACTTTGATAAAGGCGTTGTAGCGTGTTTTCTTCTTTAGTCCTAAGGCTATCTCACGAAATGGATGTGCTGCGCTAGTCTCAAGACAACAGTTTACAACAAAAATAGATCAACGCTCCCAGTTCGTCTTAATCAAAACTGTTCAAAATTTTTGATAAGAGGAAGAAATCATTGCGTGGCAACAGGGTGTTCAACAGACAAATCTTTCACTCCTTGGTTGCAACCAAGTACCTGTGCAACATTTCCAAGTGTGGAATCAGCCTGCAACCACGCAATGATTCTTCCTGTATACAGATATCATGAAGGAATGTACCGTGTTTCCTCTAATAAGCGCCCGGGCGCTTATATTTTCAGCACCCCTTTACCCCCCGGCGCTGATTAGAGGCCCGGGCTAATTGTAGGCCCGGCGCTTATTTCCTTCATAGAAAATTTAATTTTGTGTTAGACAGTATTTTCAATGAACATCAGTAAAATGTTTACTGAGGGACATTAATTCAATGGTTTGGAACCGGCGGTTATTAGAGACCCGGCGCTTATAAGAGACCCGGCTACCTATGATCCCCGGCGCTTATTAGAGGAAATACAGTAGGTTTGTTTTTTAGAAGTATATTACTGATACAAGGGGCAGTCAAACATTACACACCACCATACACATGTCATTATGTGATGTAGGATTCGTTTTTCGAGGATTACGTTACTGAAGTCGGGGACAATCAAACATTACACACCATCCTCCCCTTTGCCAGAACTACGTGACGTCATGTAGAGGTTCTCTCCTGGTCCGCTATGTTGCATGGTGTTGATCTGAGCCAAATGGTCAGCCCATTTCTGAGCCTTCTTGTTCATCTTGCCTGTCAGCTTCAGGGGCGATGCATGATGCTTTGATCTCAATTGGTTGTGCAACTGCAGAGCTTCCTTCTTGAAATCTACAACAGTTACCAAAACGAAAATGATAGATTGCCTAGATGTAAAGAAAGGTTGAGAGAAATCATAGATCTTGTCTCCTAGCTTGAGATGCGGACTTCATGTTTTGCTCCGAAATCGTTGTGTAACTTGAGAACTGCTCTTTGAAATTTACAACTATTACGTTAAAACAACCAATTTACAACTATTACGTTTCCTTCACTGGCATTTTAGAAGTTGGTTTGATGAAGAAATACAAATATATATTTGTATTTCTTCAACTATTACGTTACAGCTGCAATAGGAGACGAAATTAATTTTAAATTCATTGGTATCGAAAGGTTACTTCATCGAATCAAGACTACTTCAAAATCATAATGACATGGTCTAAAATCATATTCAGACAAACATAGATTTGTTTCATCTTTCTTTAAATGTGTACTGGGCATTGGATGTTTTTCAAAATTACATTACATGACACCCTCGGATCGACGCATTCAATAAGCTGTTTATTTTAGAATCCATCGTTTATACAACAACGTGACGTCATCACCTGGTAGACAGACTGTATATTCATTGAACACAAAAGCTCTTCAGTATCTCTTGCAAACTATTGTCCTTTGAAAATTAACAGTTTCTGATTAGGCACGCCTAGAGAATTTATAATTATATTGTGCGTGAAGAGACATTCATTTCAGTGGCATATGTATATTTAGTGAATGGTGTCATTTTACAAAAGGAGTATCTCCTGTTTCCGAAACAGACAATCCTGTGGGGTATTTTGACGGGTGGTGGGATTCTTTGTAACATTCCAATTTATACATGATGCAGAAACATTATTGTACAGTCAACAAACCAGATGTAACATGCTACTGAAAGTAACTTTTTTGTTTATTTATATTTAACAACTTGATAAAAAAAAGAGCACACACGTGGTAAAAAATAATAACAATGAGAAACGAAGCTATTCATCGACGCGTTAAAAAACTTCTTTCGGCATTCAAATTATAATATTGTCAAGCCTTAAGCTTATCCATGATCGATGTAACTATGAGTATCTTATTCTCACTAATAGTTTATTTTCAACAAAGAGTAAACTTGATAACAAATACAACCTTTTATGACAATTTCGAAAACTAACAACATTGTGAACCCGAAGTCAATAGGAAAGACTCTCTGATGCTACCTGGTTCAACAGAATATGACGTAAAACGATACATAAACGCGATTCGTGTCCAAATGTAGGCTTTACAGCAATGAGTTAGATGCTATTTATTTGGGACAAAGTTAACAAGACAGAAAGTAAAATTTGATTTTCTCTAGTTTGAATGGTTATTAATTTTATGTTCATATAGATGGTAGGCCTGGCTTCGGATTTTGCACACAAATATGGGTTTTATTGATTCTAATTGGAAGTTAACAATTGGCATGTGCCTGAAATGTGTTGATGAGTAAGTGAGTTTTTAATGTCAACAAAATTAGTTTTAACCACCTATGATAGCCAAACAATACGAGACACAGAGTATGTTGATAGGCTCACATATGTCAAATTTTGAAATCGATGTTATTACATCGGGAACCACTAACTGTTACTGAAAATAACAAGTTAAAGGTCAATCAGTACATTAGAGCGAAAATATGGCCATACAAAGTCGGGATTTTGATCGAAAACCGGACAATGTGGCTCGAGTGGCGCGCGCAAATTCGCCAAACGTAACCTTGTCATAAGCTGACAGGAAGATATATTCCATTCGATAGAGTTTATTAGGTATTGTAACTAATAGGTAATAGATTAATTGGATGCACAATTTCGAATATTAAACGTATTTGAGATGTTTTCTTGATTTTTCCATAAAATCAAGCATTTTAGAGATATTATGCGTAAATCCAAGTCCAGTGATGAGATATGAACAGTCAGCATATTAGATATTTTGTAGCTTATCAAAACCAAATAAAATTTTAAAAAGGTACTTTGTGTCACTTTAAAAAGTAAGAAACGTTGGTAATAGCTATAATATCTGACTCACCGCCTGCCACTGCTGCTGCTACCACACCCAGGAGAAGAAGAACAATGTAAAGCTTCATGGTTGACTTCGAACCTGGAAACAAAATACACAGGTATATTAGAAGCTTTCGTTAATTATGAAGACATTGTTTATAGCTATGCAACATTGATCTGTTTTTCTGGAGATATATTCAAAATCTGCACTCATTAAAAACTAATATTAGAAAAACAATTTGAAAATATACGGTAAGGTACATTAGACCGAGTGTGAGGTGTAAACCAAACTATTACGAAGTGGTACCATTACCATTTTTAGGACTGTAAACTAATAACGAGACTCTGAAGTAGTTGTTGATTGATCACAATAGTTGTTTATGTGGGGTCTCCTGAAGTGTAATAATGAATTATGTCATCTATATTCGTATCAAATCTAAATAAATAATAACAAAAACTCCCTGACTGGCCAAATAAGTAGATAGTAGCACGGGTGTTCACATGAGAGGGCAACTAACGTCATGAACTGCAAGACATCATATTCAATGAAAAGGAAAAGGCGAACGTCTCCGCCTTTTTCTGTCAAAATATGTGAATAATGCTTCCCTACCAAAATGATTAAACGATGTTCACAATAATATGTCACTGTGCATTTTGCTTAGGATGTGACACATTTATCTTCAATTACGGTTAGAAAAGGCGTAGAATCACGTAGAAAAGCAGTAAAGGGCAGCAGCGTAGAATCGCGTATATAAGCAGTAAAGGGCAGAAATGACATGTTTACCCTCTCAATGAAATATTCCTTCAAATACGTATACAACATCGGGAAATCTATTTATCTACAAAACAGTACAGCACAATGCCTTTAAACAGAGTCATCGATGTGCAGAAATGTGCTTTAAGGTAACATCATCTCTAGAAATACGCCGGAAAAGCTCTTTAAAATAAAAAATAAGCTTCTATTCTACTCGATTAAACGTATATATACATGTATATTGATACTTTTTAAAGCCATTCCTGTATCAAAAACTTTCAAAACTTCAAGAGCATGTTGAATGAAAATATTTCTAAGGCAGGTTATTCTTACAATAATTAGTTGCCACTCCAAATTTTGAGTTGAGAGATGAACTAATTTAGCCTCTAAAAAAAATAGATTTTGAAGAAATCTTTTGAAAATATAATGTTTAAAAACAACATAGTACGGTGCCTTTTAAGCATATAAAAAGTTAACTTACTTGAGTTCCGAGACGTCAGAAATGGGTTATGATAAAGCAGAATATTGCCGCCTTTTATAGGATTCTTAATAAATCAAAATTGATGCTATTAGTGTATTATCTATGAGGAATATTTGACCTGTAACATCTTTCAGGCGATTATAGTCATTATCACACATTTGATGGACAAAGTCGCGAACTCTAGGAATGGTCACTGAATTAATGTGCAAGAATATTTTGGCCTGTCCATATAATTGGTTGTAAATCGTCGCAGATCAAACGATATAACCTTAATGAAAATAACCAATAAGTGGCTAAGTAATTTTCATTGGACTGTAGTCAATGAAACTAGGTGATTAAAGGGACAGTAGCACGTTTTTAGGGGGATTATAAGGTGATGTCAGGAAAATGAAAATTAATGGATCCAATTGAAAGAGAATGTATTTAAACTAAATGAAGCAGTAATAATTCAAATATATAACGTAAAGTTTAGCCATGGAATTTCTTTTTCTTACACAAAATGAATTAAAGGTGTTCATACAAAATGGCCGCATTTGGATTTACTTTGCCCTCTGACTATGGATGATTGGTGTGTGTAATGAGATTTTGTCAAAATAATACATCTAGGAATAACTTACAATTTTCAGTAAAAATTTTAAAATATAAAATTATCAAAAGACGTATTACTGCCCCTTTAAAGCCCAGTTCGAGTCTTTACAAGCAATACAATGTAAACAGAAAGACGCCAGTTTTGACTTTATTGACGATGCCTTCAACGTGTTCATGTTAAAACGAGATTCGAGGGGGGTTCTTGTGTGTACATACATTATAGCTGCGTACCTTAAGTTGGTTAAGTTGCTTGTAAGTCATGGTGCAAACATCATGCAATTTGGGTTTCGTTTGGACGTCCATGAAATAACTCATGGAGCACTTACAAAGGATCACCAATTGTACATGTGTAAAATAACCATTTCCAAACCATATAGTCCCACCACTGGCGCTGAATTTCAATATTTTGCATTCTTAAAAAGACAGATGGGGTCATATTTGTGAAATTCAGATTTTGATTTAAATATTCCATATAAACTTTGCTAGGAAAAATCAGAACAATGACATTGTCTTAGTGCAAAGGAACCAAAATGACCTTGCTCTAAAGCTGTTGGTTACCTATGAAGGATTTTGTAAAGAGAAATTAAAAATATTGTTTTCAAAATTTTGACCCTTGGCCACTTCAATGTCATGCCAAATCTGTTACGGTTATCTTTCAGTTATGAGAAACGATTATGATAACGCAAACTGAATCTTAACTTATGTAGTGAAATTTCCTATTTGTTTCCGCAATGCTAGTATGCCTCGAAAACATTCTAAATTATATGACATTGGCACTAGAATACGCAGGTAAGTGAACAAACAAAAGGTACGAAGCTGTGTATATATATATTATGGCCTGAAGATGCTCGTAAATTGAGCTGTAATGACCGGCTAGTATAATGGATTTTTTTCTTCTTCTTACTTCATACCATTTTAATATATTTTATGTATATCATTTTCCATTTTTTACCATTGTACCAGCTGATACATGGCTGCTTTAGAATTGAAAAGTCGACAAACAAATAACCAATACTTCATAATCAGAAGAATGAAAAGTGGTCCCATTCTCTTCCAAAGGACCTAGAAAAGGTGATCCAAACTCTGTTTGACTAAGCCGTTTGTGTAGGCTAAAAAGGAAAGTTCCTGATGCAATCAAAGTTAGTTGTTTAATCAGTACTACTGTTCATCATTTTGGCTACTGAATAATTAAAAGAATTCATTTAAAATTATTTTTTCTTCACAATTCTATTAGTGCAAAGTTATGCTGTTAAGGGGAACTACGAAAACAACAGTGATATGGTCTTATTCGAGCAGGTTTTGGATCAACATACCACGACTTCTCTACCTCTTTGGGGTGAAAATGCGACGATTCATGGACAGCCTGAATGCTATTAAAGGGGCAGTAGTACGTTTTTATGGGGAATATAAGGTGATATCAGGAAAATGAAAATAAATGGTTTCAATCTAAAGACAATGTATTTAAACTAAAAGAAGCAGTAATAAATCAAATATATCATATTTTTTTTACACAAAATGAATTAAAGATGTTCACACAAAAATGGTTGCCAATGGATTTAATGTGAATCTTTACAATTTGTTCTCTGACTATGGATGACTGGTTTGTGTAATGAGATTTTGGAAAATATTAAAGTAATACATTTTGAATTAATGTACAATTTTCAGTGAAAAATTGAAAATATAAAATTGTCAAAAAACGTGCTAATGTCCCTTTAAAGATGCACATATTTGTCAACATACTTTATATACTAATCCAAACGTTTTGGAAAGATCTTTTAACTGAATTACCCAATATGGTATATTTTTAGATAACTGGTGTAACAAATTCCTTTGTTTGGTTTCGATGCAGAGGAAATAACCAATTGCTAATTCATATTCTTTCATCAAAAATATATTTATAATTCAACGGTGAAGAAAATAAATCTAAACTTAAACACTTAAACAAGTTTATAAAGATTTTTACATCCATATATTCATAAATTCATATCCAAAGGATGAATGGATTTTGTCCATTTTACGGGAAAATAGCAACCTCTATTACCATTATTTGATTCATAATGTCGCTTAAGGTCATATTATTGTCATATATCTTGCAAATATTAACGTATCCTTTTGCTTATAGAACATATTCTGTGAGCCTCAATTTATATAAGTAATGTAAATGACTGTACTACCAGTAATAAAGAAAACATCTTCTATCGATAAAGAGAATTGTCACTTCTAATGAGGGAATAATGAAAATATTGCTGGTTTTATCACAGCTGATGAACAACACTGGCACTGGATGTTAAGTTTATTATTTTTCTAGAATTATTCTAAACCATAGTAACTTACAAAATTGAATGGTTTATTCCCATGAAGATCACAAAAAGTGACATAGAGAAACAATACAAATATACAGGTTTGTTTATTGGAGCATACGTAGACAGGTTTGGACATAATTGCATAATTTCAACTGAAGTGCTTTATGCTCACATGACATTAATGATATAAACTTATCTAAAGATTGATATTTACAATAACAGTCAGGAAATAATGAGCCTCTTACTTCGTTAAGAAATGGACAATACAAAATGATATGGGCCTCATCACCGATAGATTTTTTACAGAGTACACATAATCTCTCTTCTTTTCTAATGTTATACCATCTACCTGTTTCTATTGGGAGTCTATGGTACAAGTTCTGATTTTAGTGAACCAAATGCGCACATTTAATGGGAAGTGTAATAAATTACATTCAAGGTATGTTGACAGCTTAAACATATCATAAAAGTATCCTTTAGCGGATTTTGATTTAGAGTCGTTCCAGTGTTGACAAAATTGGTTACTTAAGATAGATTTAACTTCACTTTTAAGCCAAATCGTATTTCTACAACTTTGATATAGCCAAATGTAGTTTAAAGGGGCAGTAGCACGTTTTTTGATAATTTTATATTTTAAAATTTTCACCGATAATTGTAAGTTTATGCTAAATGTATTAGTTTGACAGTGTCAAAAATTTCATTACACAAGCCGATCATCCATAGTCAAAGGACGAAGTATGAAGATTCACATAAAATCCATTGGCGGCCATTTTTGTGTGAACACCTTTAATTCATTTTGTGTAAGAAAAGGCAATCGCATGGCTAAACTAAACGTTATATATTTGAACTATTACTGCTCCATCTAGCTTAAATACATTGTCTTTCAATTGGAAGCATAAAATTTCATTTTCCTGACATCACCTTATATCCCCTCTAAAAACGTGCTACTGCCCCTTTAAGCCAGTACTTTCAAATATAGTTTTAACAACATCGATGAGAGGTAAATATACATTTGGGTTATACTTTTTCAATGTAAACACAATTCTATCGAAAAATACGGAATATATAATTGCCTTTCCTTCAATTCATGCCACACGAGTGATTCCTAATCAACAACTGTGTTAATTAAGTCAATCTTGTGTAATTGTAGTGACAGGAGCATAAACTCAGTACAGTTAATAAATGATGAAGAGCAACTTCGGAATGCGTCGAGTAACAGTAGCTGGATGAGGAGTAATTATATGTAATTAATTATCACGTGTTGATAATTATTACTGATTGTGGTATCTAGTCTCAATTATATCTTTTGATGTCATAACGTGCTTCCTATCTACATTGTCCACAGAGTTCACCGTGGTGTTCAAAACGTGATGTTCATCTTGTTTAACACCTACAGCTTTGTATCTTAAGTTTGTTCACTTACCTGCGTTTTTAGTGCAAATATCTTGTAATTTGGAATATCTTTGGTGCATCCTAGCATTGCGAAAACGAAACGGATAATGTTGAAACTTAAATACATAAATTAACATTCAGTTTGCGTCAACATATTCGTATGCCATACCGTAAAGATAACCGTTACTAATTTGGCAGGGCATTGAAATGACCAGGGGTCAAAATTTCGAAAACACGATATTGTATTTTTCTCTACAAAACCCTTAATTAGTGATCAATAGCTCTAGACCTAAGTCATATTCGTTCCTTTACATTAATGCAATGTAATGATACTGATTTCTTTCTTACAAAGTTTATATGGAATATTTAAAGAAAATCTGAATTTCACAAATATGACCCCAATCTAAAGAATATTTAAGAAAATCTGAATTTCACAAATATGACCCCAATCTGTTTGTTTAACCATGCTAAATATTTTAATTCAGTACCAGTGACAAGACGATCTCGAAATATGGTTTGGGAATGATAATTTTACTAATAAATAATTGGCTGTCGTTTTTTGACGCTCCTGGAGTTATTTATGGACGTCAAAACGAAACCCAATTTACATGATATTTACATTAAATATAAGATACACAAGCAAGTGAACAAACTTAGATACTGTATAAGCTGTATAAGAGATGTTCTAAAGAAAGGAAACACATGCTCTCACTTAAAGAGTATTCATCACATAATGTTTAACTCTGATATGAACGTAGATGGCATAATTATGACTTAATCTTTTATAATCTCACTAATTCAATCGTCAATTGTCAATTATATATGATTAATACTTGTTTTCAATCAAAAATCTTAAAACATTTACATATATTCGCGGAAGCCAATGTTACATGTCTAATTTACATGAATACTTATAAGGTTACTTATCAAACATTATCAATACGTAGCTGTCACTCTGACTGCTTTAGATAAGATTCTAAAATTACGTTTGAGTGATTGACGCGCGTTATTGTCCGGTTTTCGATCAACATCGCAACTGTAGACCTTCCTGGTGTTAACATACGACGTCGATTAGAATTGAAATGATAATTCTTTGCAACAGTCGACACTTCGCGATCAAATGACACTATTGGTAAAGTTTGGCATATTAAACCCATGACACTGATTGGCTCTTTAAAATAATTGCCTCACTTTTCCCGGTTGCTTTGAACTTTGATTCGATACCTTGATATTATTTGGATTCGAACGCTTTTGCATCGATTTATCATTTTATCAAAACAATAATGATCGAAACATTAACAGAACTATTCAAAGTTAAAATAAACGTCACCACCGATTCTAGATCTAGCACAACACAACGGAGCTTTTAGAAGGTGGCGGGGTTAAGCATATTCTTACATTTTTGATAAGTATATCATCACCAATTCTGAGGAATATATGGATGACAACTTCTTTGTTCATTGTATGCGACGTTTTGGCACAGACACAGATGTCGTGACAAACAAGTCATCCCCAAAGGACTCCAACTCCGATCACCTGTCCAGTCACAAGCAGCAAGATCCATCCTAAAACAACATTATTGTAATTCCAACTTCAAAAATGCCTCAGAAAGAAGTTATATCGTCACTCCCACAACCGGGAACCCGGTTGAATTTAAACTAAAACAATAGAAAAAACTAATGAACTTTCAAAAAGACTGGAAACTAAACTGATTGATACAATAAGGTAACTGATAGAATGCAAAAAACAATTTCAGAAAAATCGTTTTACTACTATCGGTTATATTTTCCACATATCACTGCAGTAGAGTAAGTGTCACATAATTGTTTCAAGCATGTAATTATTACTTATCAAAGTCAAAGAAGTTTATTGTACTTTAGGCCTCCGGCCCATATACAAATGGTACAAAGGTACAAAGATATATGCATACATTATACAAATATAATTTACAATTCTGAGAACAGATTGTTTCTTAAGATAACAGCATGTTTTACAAAGAGCGCTAGATTACATATTACGTTTTCGTTTCTGGAAGACATAATTGATATAAAGGCAGTAGAGGGGTACTTGGAAAGATAGTGTTTTGGAATATATTGTTTTCTTAAATCGGCATAATGAGGGCAAACGAAAGACAAATGAACTTCATCTTCGACAGCAGATTTACATAAAGGACATATTCGTAATATAAGTTTCTTCCTATTAAAAGTCTCATGTTCTTTATTTACAGCTAAGTCTAACAGGCCCAATCGGAAACATACAAAAGTTCGTCTGATATTTCTTGATGTCAATATAGAAAGGTACAATTCAGGTTGGATTAGACTCTTGTGTGATCTATACAGTTGATAGCGTGTGCTATTGTCAAGATTTGAATTCCATTCATAATTAAACATATGAACAGATTGTTCTCGAAATTCTTTAAGAAACATCTTAACATTACCAACAGTTTGATTGAGCCAAACAAATCCAAACCCATGAGAAAATAAAAGATTTCTAATGTGGGTTGCCCATGTTATCTTACCCATGTCATCTAAGTAAACAAGCATATTACATGCTAATTTTGGTAGTCTTTGTTCATGTATCAATGACAAATGTTATCCCTATTATCTTGATAAGTGGCGTGTTTAGCACTGTTAAATAAATCAAAGAAAATCAAAAGAACATAACCGGTAAGGTTGACTTTTGATGCCGCTTTTATTAACACAATAAATGAATTATTAGCAAGCAATCCCGGAAAAAAGTAAGTCAGATAAACATTTATTTACGTTGACAAATCCTTGATAGCAAAGGGTCTGCATTCCAGTAAATCTCAACTCCAACCCTCACACCAAGACATAATCACTACCATTAAATTGCTAGAAGCAAATACCATTAAAACAGTAAGACTGATAAACATTTAACTGAAAAGCTGCAAAACAGTCATGCGTGGATATTTTTTATAAATCAATTGATGAACGAACATCATTATATTACGTAGGGAATGGGAAAATGATATTGCTAGTAAACTTCTTTGAAAATCACCGAATATGATTGCAAGAATGAATGAATGCTCCTCATATATATCCTCCATGGTTATACATATCAACTAAAGCAAATATCTAGTTACATTTGGACAAATATGAAGATTTATATGCTAAGCGGTGAGAGACTGAGTTTTCTCAGTTGAAGAAAGTGATCTCGCCACTGAGTGTGATATCAATTTTTCAAGTCAGTGAAAATATCACAATGGGGGTATGTGTACAATGGTTTGTGTCATGTGTACAATGGTTTGTAATGGTTTGATCTACAATCAACGCGACGTCATCGCCGTCGCTAAGTTACGATCAACAATGGTATGACGTCACCAGAAACCCTCGAGTCAAGACCTTTGGACATAAATTACCACTTTTTTTACCGTCAAGGCATATAATAAACAGAATATATTTTGTTTTGAGTGTCATATCACTTATCTCTCATCTCGTGACGGGATAAAGCCTATATCTTCACTTGTGGCTGCGCCACTCGTGAAAATAATGGCTCTACCTCGTCACTCGATGAGAGACAAGTAATATCACACTCAAAACAAAAGATATCCTCTATATATACAATTCACATATGTACCATTAAAGATGAATAATAGATTTCTGGTTCCAGGAAAGAATCTCCCTGGCAATACTTGTCTTGAACAATATCGACATCATGATCCGAATTGTCGTAGAGTAATTGGCGTAATTATCGCTACCTGTAAATTTGTATATCGTCTTTTAATTAGCATCTGTCACCTTGACAATGGTTCTGATACTTTTGTAAGATAACAATGGTTGTGACGCATGGTGGTAAAGAAACCTCTACTGTAATCACGAAGGCTGCGGAGGTGTGTTGGTGTGAAATGACAAACGAAGCTCAGTACATGATCCATGCTTTGTTTGAACGACACTACAAGAAGACCATTCATGTGTTGAACATTACGAAGACAGTGATTCACAAAGCTCACTGTGTTCTTATTTGAAAGAAAGTTTATAAAAAAGCTATTCTTCATTAGAGTTGTGAGTGTGACAGTCACGACTTTGCATGATTCCTGGTGTCCTGAACTATAATCACTGAAGAGGTTGTCCTCTGAAGCTGTGAAACAATAAGAAGACGCAAACGGCTTGACTAAACAATGATAAGAGAAGACACTATATAACATACTGGCGTGTGTCTGTGTGTGGAACAATTGAACCAAGTGAAGACGCTTACTTTCAAACCTGTTTGTTTGAAGAAACAATCGGAGAAGACACTACCTTCAAACGTGCTTGTATGAAACGACATTTGAAGGAGACACTACTTTCAAACGTGCTTGTATGACACGACAATTGAAGGAGACACCACTTTCACACTTGCTTGTTTGAAGAAAAAAACAAACCCTTTGTGAAATACCAATAGGTAAAGAAATACCAACAATACGGGAACATGTAAAACAGCCACATTTGTCCTTGTGAAACAACAATACAAAAATACACTGTTTTACTAACCCAGCTGTGTCTATTTGTGACTCACCAAATACCGGAAGGCACCTTTTTACCAATCTAAGGAAGCCAAGTTTTCGACTTTCTAAACGCCACAGGCGTGTAACGATGGTAACTTGTAATGACACTCTCTCCCCTACGATACCAATTGGTGCTGCATTGGTCGATTCTTCGGGTGTTCTCATGAGCATATTTCTTGTGGTCCTTATCAGTTTAACCCCTGTTCTGAGGAACTACTCTGGATTCATGCTAGCTGGGGAACAACTTCTATGCACTCTGGACCAAATCTGTTCAATCGGCACAACGTTCTCGCTATCAACTGGAGATCCGGTTCCTCTTGTGGTCGGGTTTTCACTTTCTATGTCCATGAAGATGAGTTCTCTTATTGTTCTCGTGATGATCAATGCAAATATCTTCCTAAATATCACGAGAGTTACCCTTCATCAAAACCTACTCTCCTTTAGACGGGTTGCAGTTGTAAAATATTTGTGGTCATCATATTCAACATCCTGTTGGGTTTGTTTCCAATATTATACGAGGAATACTTCACATTCGACTGTCTCAAAGATGGACTCCCCGTTCCAAACACAAGTCGTAACACTCTATGGCATCCGATATTGCTCTTGTTGGTAGTTCTAGCATGTGCATATGGCAACATTGTATTTTATGTGTTGTTATACAAAAGAAAATATGGATTTGGAACAAGTTCTAGCGTTCAGAGACAAATAAAAATGGCACGGTTCATATTTACACTGACCATTATGTATTCTTTCATTATGGTAGTCACTCACACGATTGCGTACAGTAAATCTTTAGCTGATAGGAACGGAGTAAATATTGATACGGCTTTGTTAATATGTATTACCTTGAATAAGGTCTATATGAACTTCAGACTTTGCTTTTACCTGCCATTGTACAACCCTTTGTTCGAGACTCTCAAAAACCTTATCAAGAAGCGTAGTTCTTCTGGCATCGCTAACATCCAGGTAAGGTTTGTGAACGATCAAACAAATGATTCCGTACAAGTTGCGGAATGCTAAATAACTTTAAAAGTATTTACAGGAGCTATTTGGAGTGTCATTATTTACCTCTCTGATATCAAATTCGTGTCCAGTAGAATAATAGATTCAAACTAGATTAGCGTTTGCGGGACACCGCAAAAGCAGAACAGCACCGAGGGTTTCACCATCCCCTGTTCCGCCTTCTAAAAATACCTCAGGATATTGGGCATTTTCTAAGAGATAGATGTTACAAAAGAGACTGTATGAAGTCGGGACCAGGAACTTTGATCTTAAATATGAACATGTCAAAATAATTGATGTCAAAGATAATTTGAAATCTAAAAATCAATTTTACTCTTAACAATAACATCAATGATAATATTTCATTAGGAATAACAATTAACAGTGTTAATAGTTTCAATAGATTTTCGCAATACCATCCTGAAATCTTGATCTTGACGGATCTTGACCTATGTTGGATTGTTGTGGAAACCATATAAAATATGTGTACTTCTCCAAAGATGATTTATACCAAATAAGAGCTTCATAGCAAAACAACTTTTCAAGCCTTCCTCTTAAAAGAATAAACCTATTGATGAAATAGCTCATGACCTTGACCTGTGACCTTGAATATGAACATGTCGCAACAAATGATTTGAAGCGAAAATGCTATACTTTAACTATTAAATATGAGCCATTGCCGTGTACATCAACTGTTGGTGTAATTAACTCGTTCCATTGTTATTGTCACTAGTGACAATCATATAATAACAAGTTTTAGACGTATATTAATGCTTGGTTAAGAAAACATGAAACATTTTAGCGTGTCGCCTGTCGACTTTCTGCTGTCACCGAATTAGTGTCGAATTCCTTGGAACTCATTTATCTTGTAATCTCATTGAAAAGATAATGTTGTAACTAGAATGGGCAACTTATGTTTAATCTAAAGAATTGTTTTCTTGAAAAAAGATTTTCTTCAAGATGAACAATGACAGGTTATGATTGACCAGAAATTGTTTTTCGGTGTCTTCATTTACCAAAGAAATACTTACCATTGATGTAAATGTAAGCCGTGTTTGTTTGCACATGCAGTTCCAGCTTTGATGTAGGCCTTGGTACTGTTATACTCTTTCGAATGCCTTTGGTTTTTATGTGCTTTTCTTTAGAATCTATTCAAATAAATGTTTCAAGCTTTGTTGTGATGCCAAAATATTGCTGAAAGTTTTCTGTTGGATTGAAACATATGAATTAAAAAAGTCATTCATTTCGCACGTTTTTTTAATATTTTCTTATATTGATGATTTATTTATAAATAGTAATTCGATAAGTTCATCGTGAAACTCTTTTGTTAAGTCTGAGAAAGGTTGGTGGCAAATTTTGTAAGATTCTCTCATCAATGTATGGTAAGATTAGCTTGTGTAAGAACATCTGATTGTCTATGCAGTTATTTTGATTGCACTATAGGTACTAGGCAGGGTTGTGCCCTTAGTCCCTAGTTATTTATTGATTTTCTATCAAAGTTAATGCAAAGTATGGAACAGTTAGGCGGTCGTGGTGTTTTTATTTCTCCTGATGTTGATAATTCATATGCCCTCATGTTTGCGGATGATGTGTCTTCAGTTGCAGTTAACATAAAAAAAGTTGTTGTTTACAGGAATAATGTACAATTAGACTATATGAAAAGTTGTTTCTTAATGGACAAAGTCTAGAGGTTGGATCATGTCATAGATGTTTGGGGATAGTGTTCACTCCTAGGCTAGTTTGGACTTAAGCTCAAACTACTTTAGATTCTCAAGCAAATAAGGCCGTTGTGGCACTACCATAGGTATCAACAAATAGGTTATTTGTCATGTGTGGATCTTTTCAGAATATTTGATGCTAGGTTTAAACCTATTCTCTGTTACTCTTCCGAAACTTGGGGTGTCATTTACTTAAAATTATTGTACAAATTCAGATTAAAATGTGTAAATATTTTTTAAATGTGTTAAAGATAGGCAAATAGTATGGTTCTTGGTGATTGCGGCAGACTCCCTCTCCAACTGTCTTATATGACATTGGCAATTTAACGAACCCGAGTGTAGGATTTACAACGTGTCTCAACTACCGTAATTGTGTTCGATGGGTATCAACTTTGGCATCTTAAATGTTCAAATCTTTGGATGAATAACAGGATATTGGAGATATTAATGAATATATTTATGTATTCAAACACAGGTTGCCTGATAATCTCTCCCAAGTTTGATATTCTCTCAAAGATACAACCACATGTTCTAATTATATACTTTTCAAATCCCTCCTTCATGTTGAAACATATCTTAAATTAGATATCCCTCATTACTTGAGATAATTGTTTATCAAAATGTGTGGTAGATTTAAACTTGCCTTAGAGACTGGTAGATATAATAATATCCCATATGTTTTAAGATTTTGCCCTTTTTATAAAAAAAGTATAATCTTAATCAATCGAAGATGAAATACATATTCTACTCTAAGGTAAAGCTTATACAGATATAAGGAATATTTTTCTTGAAAACAACCATTGTCACAATAAGCTTTTGATAATCCTATGTTCTCATCAGGGCTATTTTTTTATCAAGTAAGGAAAATAAGAAATTCAAATGTATTTATGTAAACCCATACAAATTATCATTGTATGCATGTATTATTGACCAGTGGCCTTTTTCTGAATAAAATGTCTGTCTTTCTGTCTGTCTTATATTGATAATCCAGAAAGTGTGAACAGCTGCGTACCTTAAGTTCGTTCACTTGCTAGTATATCTTAGTGCAAATAGCATGTTACTTTGATTTCGTTTTAACGTTTATAAATAACTTGAGCATCACTGACAAAAGAATCACAAGTTGTCTATAGCGTAAAACAACCATTTGAAACCACATTTGGGAACGTCTTGTCACTGTTACAGAATTTTAGAATTTGGCATGGTAAATATAGACAAATTGGGTCACATTTTTTTAATTCCAATTTTCTTCAATTTCATTTTCTGTTTTCCTTACAGACATTCTGAGATGAAAAGCAGCCCAATAACATTGACTACATGCAAAGGAACAAATATGACTTAGATGTTAAGCTGTTGGTTGTAGTTAAAAATAAGAATTAATGTTTTCGAATTTTTGACCCCTGGTCACTTCAATGACTTGCCACAATTGTGACGGTTAACTGGTAGATATGGCATACCAGTTAATTAATGCGAAATGAATTTAAAAGTATGTAGTGAAATTTAAACATTACCCGTTTCGTTTTTGTTTTGCTATGATGCCTCAAAGACATTCCAACTTACATATGATATAGGCACTATGATTTGTGGGAAAGTGAACAAACTTGTGGTACGCAGCCGTATTGTTAGGTCCATGAGAGTCAACAACGAACTCTGCGAAGGGCACCCCCGTTCATCAAAAGTTTGTTTTTATTATTTTATTTCTTTTTGAGGTACATGTACATTTAGGTTCAAACTACACAGAAGTGACATTTTACATAGCAAAAGGTTTATTGTTCATAAATTTCCATGTAGGAAGACTATATAACCTTATAAACTAATGTGTCTGATATGATAATATAATCATTGACACATTACAAAGGTGATGCTTGATTTGTAGTTATTTTCAGATTTCATGTTAACTAATATGTGCACGTGTCTGTGTTGAACTGAAGTGTGGGCGATATGTGAAGAGACAGATAGTATAATTAATGACGTTTATTAGCGAAGAATGTAACTAATAGTCATGCCAGATATAACGCTCGTTACTGTATGCCAATTATCGACAACAGTAATAGGGCTGTTACGGATACCAGTTGATGCATCTTCCTGAATCTATTAACATTTCGGAACTTGTTCATGTTTTTTAAGACAATTCAGTCAGAGGCTCTGTGATAAAAAATATTTCATGATTACTGATATAATGCTGAAGACCTTCATTTCAAATGCAGTCTAAGAAAACCTAGCCTCAATATTATCCGCTTCACTCAGTATAGAATAATATTGAGGCTAGGTTTACTCAGACTGTTTCAAATGAGACGAAATATCTACTTCTTGCACCTGTGACTAAAAATCTCACATTTTAATAATAAAAACTTTATGGAAGCACCTGTAGTAGAAACAAATTCCTTTGAATTTTTGGAAATATTTAGTTAAAACTTCTACACCATCTATTTTTGTTTAAAGGAGTATGGATCATTGACACTGTATAAGACTAGACTAGGACGTGTTGTTAATTGGCTTAGAAAATCTATAATGTAATGTTTGAACTTTCATTACAGAAGCAAGAATATAAAACGTGGGCTACTCTGTTTCGGTAATTGTTATCACAGTATGGATTTGGATATTGCTGGTTGACACAACTAATGTATAATAAAACTTTTATTCAGCAAATTCAATGCAAAGAGTGTACGATATAATTTGTATTCGGACATGGAAAAATAATTTAAGCTCTCTGAGTGAAACTCGTGTATATTTGTCCATAAAACATGTACATGTAGAATTTGAAAAATATTTAATAAAAATATATGTTCTTAGGTACAGGATTGCACTTACACGGTTTCTCATACACCAATGATTGAAAGAGGGCGTTGGACCAAGCCTAGATAAAATTTTAATGATAGAAAATGTCCAGTATTTATTCAGGATGTCGAGGATGGATATCATGTGTTAATGATTTGCCCAAATATTATTCTTTAAGAGAGAGATAACTGGATAATATATTTATGATGGTGAGCTGTATAATTCTTAGAATATGTCGATAAGTTTGTGCAAATCATGATTGGCTGTTGATATTTTGTCAGACTTTTGAAAAATAAAATCGTAGTGTCTCATCTGTATCCCTCGTTTAGTGTAAAATGATCACATGTTGATCATTGGCTTAAAACATCAGATATAAACAGAAACATCAATAGCTTATATTAAGTTATTTCCCGGGGTGTTTAAAAGGGCAGTAGCACGTGTGTTTTTTTATATTTTACATTTTCATTTTTTTACTGTTAATTGTACGTTAATGCTAAATGTATTATTTCGATAGTGTCAAAAATCTCATGACACAAAACAATCATCCATAGTCAGAGAACAAATTATAAAGATTCACATAAAGTCAATTGGCGGCCATTTTTGTGTGAACACCTTTAATGCATTTTGTGTAAGAAAAATGAATATATTTGAATTATTACTGCGTCATTTAGTTACATACATTGTCTTTCAATTGGAACAATCACGACATCGTCTTATATTCCCCCTAAAAACGTGCTACTGTCCTTTTAAAATAAAGAAAATGTTAAGTCTTCAGAAGAAATGCTCAACACATTCCAATGATTTCAAGATGAATTAGAATCTAAACGTACAAGACAGAATCAAATTACAACACTACACTTCGACAGTTTCTGTCAGATATTACAATATCACAGGCAATCAAAAGGAATTGTTTTCATCATTTATCTACAAATTTAATAACTCAGTTTTAAGCAACACCACCATAAATATTCAATAGAGACTTTGAATTCATTGTCATACATCTAATATCTTCAAATTAAGTTACTTAATTTGTTTCAAGAATTGCTTCCATGCACAATCAATGCTTAGTAATTAAAAGTTGATAAAGTTGCCAAAATTGACGGTATTGATATCTCATATCCATAACTTCAAGGCACTTGAACAATAGCGCTTCATCATTTGTTCTATGGCTTGAACAACCCTATCAACCAACAATACAAACCTCATCCTCTTATTTTACTCTGTTCTTTTATTGACTCAATGTACTTTAAATGGGCAGTAGCACGGTTTTAGGCGGAATATAAATTGATGTCAGGAAAATGAAAATTAATGGTTTCAATTGAAACGCAATGTATTTAAAATAGATGAAGCAGTAGTAAATCAAATATACAACGAAAAGTTTAGCCAAGTTTTCTTACACAAAATGAATTAAAGGTGTTCACACAAAATGGCCGCCATGCAGTGAATCTTCATACTTTGTCCTCTGACTATGGATGACTGGCTTGTGTAATGAGATTCTTGACACTGTAAAAATAATACACTTAGCATTAACTTACAAATATCACTGAAAAATTTAAAATATCAAATTATCAAAAAACGTGCTACTGTCCCTTTAACACCTTTTATAGATTATGCTATTTGCTTTTTGGTACAACAATAAAGCATGGTTTTCCATATTAGATTGCTGGCTCAACGTACTCAATCATTCACCGTTTTATCATAAATAGCAATATCAGATACTTAATATGGTTACATTTCATTCACAGTGCCGTGGATTTTTGCACCAGGATTGCTGCTGTAAAGTAAATGTCATTTATTGAAAAAGTAATAACTTTGACTTTTCATGGTCAGATGAAACTGTACTTAAGGATTTGTGACTGTGAAGGCAACCAGTAACTACCGCTAATGCCTTTTACGATTTTATGTGTGCTTCAAATTCTTACGTCGAGTAAGACATTGAAGAAATGAAATTGATAATAAAAAGTTTTTTCTCAATTTTCACATATAACAAAAATATTCTGTGGTACGTCCTTTCCAAATTTTGGACAGATAGTATGTAATCAATGAGAAATATGATAAAAAATAAAGATTTTTAAAATCAGCATCTATCATCATAATTACCAATGTTCAGGTTTCAATTTTTTAATCAATATTGAAACACTTGCATTTATTTTGATTATCAGTATGAAATCAATATTTTATATACATGTATATAAATAGTTGCACTCAATATAACATACTTCTCCTTTAAATAAATGGTTATGGACAACAAATCATTTGCATTGACATATTGCTTTTAGTATTACACAGTTACAATAACTAAGGCAGTACAAATATTCCAATAACTAGTGTAAAGCTTCAAAATTTTCATAATTAGAGCGTAAAACATGTAAAAGCATTTCTACGCATTCTTTGTAGATGTAACAAACATTCTCTACCAACCAAACAAAATAACGAACATAATTAATAAACACACAGACAATAAACAAAAGGGTATTCCTACATCAGTTAACTGTTAAAAACAGATAGGCCATATTACTTGCAGGGTCGAGCAAACAAAGAAAAGATGAGCAAGAGCTAAAAATTCAGATTTTGGTGTCAGAATATTAATGAATGTTTTTCCTACAGAACGAGATATTTGAGAACCATTATGTAGTTTACTTGACAGGGTACCTCAAAGTAGCAAAATAAAATATGAGCCTAAATATTCTATTCCTGACTTCTAACTAAACTTGCATGTCATGCATTCACTGCTTTGTGACCAGATAGGTATAAGCGGCCCATCAAAAGTGGCTTTCAAAAACGGCTTTATTACCAAACTGGACATTTTTTAGTAGCGACCTTTGACACACTATGAAATATTGTTATCAGGCTTTAATTCAAATAAAATAGTGAAATATGTTTGTGGTTATGTGAACTTGAATGGATACAATACCCTAAGCAGTGAACTTGAATGGATACAATACCCTAAGGCTGAACTTGAATGGATACAATACCCTCTGGCTGTTATCATAACATGGCCATGGTTCATTCACCCAATGATGTAAGACGATGTGTGGGTAATTGGCATTCAGTATGCTGTTGGCAAGTGATTGACCGTTGTCTGCACAAAACTAGCATGACCTAACATTCAGATTCAAGACTGTATCCATGACAACGATCATGAGCTTTTGCTCTCAGATTGGGCAGATCTTTTCTTCAAAGCTTCCTTAGTCTGTATACCTCTCTCAATCAAATCTGTTTCCAAGAATCCCTGAAATATAAATTTTTCAAAAATAAGAATGTACATTAAATATTTTTTTGACTGTTGCTACCAAATTGAAACGACAAGAGCTGGAAAGAAACTCAAAACAATTTTGGTCCTCTACGAAATATTTGAATGGTAAAGCACACCAACAAAATGACATCGATATAAATGAATGATAATCTTATTTTAAGGATTTGTTTTCATCAAATGAAACTAATCAGGATATGAATCAAAGAGACACAAACGATAGAAAAAGGGACGATTCAATGGCTACTGATATTCTAGACGCTCCAATAACACGAGAAGAAATACTAAAAAGTATCAGACACCTTAAATTGAACAAATCATCCGAAATAAATATTATCCCAGAATTTTTCCTAGATGCTTCAGATGTTTTACTGCCATATCTCAAATAGTTGTCTAATGTCATTTAACTTTAATATTTACACACTTCTTGAATAATTGAGAAAAATATAAACTACAGATCTGATCTTTATTGAACTAATTAATATTAATCCATTGAGACAATCACCAACACTCTTCTTATACGTTAAACATTTTATTACTATTCATATATCAGGGGCGGATTCAGGATTTTATAAAGGGGGGGGGGGGGGGTCGGATTTAGAAATTAGTCAACGGGGGGGGGGGGGGGGGGGGGGGGGCGCATACGCATAGCATAGCAGTATGCATACGCTATGACGATGACAATGAACAGTCACCCACCAGCAACACAGAAATACTGTTAAACAAACAGTTTCCATCTCCAAGTATCTTCAAAGCAGTGTAGGTTGACTCAATGTCTTCTGACAGAAGTGGCTGTGCTAGATTATCAACTTGGAGATGTTCAAAGCGAACAGATGAGCGTTGTTTTAGCAATGGTCCGATTATGTCCATATTTTCAGCATGTACAGTTTCTACAGAATCTCTATCCCCTCTTTCAAAACAGCTTGACAAATACCTGGACACTAGCCCCGTATGATAATGTACAGAACGAACTTAGTTAAGCACCCCCACTGTTTTCAGAAAAAAAGCTTCTGCTTATAAAGTTCCAGAAAAACAACTAGGGTTTTTTGATAGAACGATCATTTAGCAGTGTAGAAATGAAAACTTCACTCAATTTACGATTCACTGTCGCTGGTTACTTATAACTGAAAATGAAAGTAAATAATGTTTGCTGCAATATGGTAATGATAATTCTCTTGACTAAATTGATAATTTTTAGTAAGGACCTCTTAGCAAATGTTAGTCGTTAGAACAGTATGAGCCTTCAAAATTACAAAATTATCAAATATCAAATTTGAAAAAAACATCCCTAAGAAAAAACTGGCGACTCTTTAAGATAATGGCTTATCTAAAGGAAGAAGAAGTGTTTGACCAACACGTCCAACTCAAAGAATCTCAAATTTACACACAGATTTGAAATTTTCTCAAATATGGTCGAAAAAGGTACTGAAAATTCAATGTCCTGCTAAGCTTTTATCGTGCATGATAAAAAAGTTTCTCTAATTTAATGTCAACTAGGGATAAAAAAAATTATTTTTGATAGTTAAAATCCAAACTTTCATGCGTGGTTTCTCTCCAATTACAATAGTTATATTTAGCCAAATTTCAGAGGTCTCACATTTTCTCTCATATTTTCAATTATTTTGTATTATAAAGATTTTTACGTCAATTAGATAGTAAATAAAACGGCAATTGTTATATCTAGAGTGGTCAATACATCAAACATATCACAATATTCAAAGAGCTCCCAAATTTAATTTTACAAAATGGGCGGTACTTAATTAAGTTCTTTGTGTATATATATACAACGATACATCATGATTTTATGCGTTAATTTTTAATGCATAAAAATAGCAGCAGAAATGAACAATAATGGTATCATTAATTTTATTCAAATTCGAATTTTATGGCATCAATTAAATAAATAATAATAGCCGCATGTTACCGTTTTATTCGTCAAAGGGTGAATCAAAAAGCAGAAATTAACGATGATTTGTTTTCAAAAGTAAAGAACGACAGAAAATGGTCTTTCAAACACAACGACCTTTTGTTGTAATATAGAGTTTGTGATTTTTAAAAAGCCTCTTACGGGAGGGGGACCGGGCCCCCAGAACCCCTTTGATCCGCCATTGTTCTGCATATTAAATTTTTTGTTATTGACTTGAATCTATAACTGATTTTCAAAAGGGGGGGGTCCGGACCCCCTGAACCCCCCCCCTTGGATCCGCCACTGTTATATTACTTAATTTTAATCATATACTTCATCAAGTTTTTGAGAGGAGTTGTCAGAAGGGTTTGAGGGTGTCAACCAACCAAACCATCTTTGAAGTGGATTCAAGACCAAATTTACAAACTTGAATTTCCTCATTCTCTCCAAAAAGAGGCAGATCAAGTCATGAAATGTTGATACAGCCTCTGTTATATTACGACGAGTTTGTGGGATAAAATGGGAGACGCCTGATTGGAGGCAATCAAAGTTAGTTGTGCAATCAGCGACATTGTTCTTAAATCGTCATTTTGGCTACTAAAATTAATGATGGCAAAGGTATTGTGATATGAACCACCCTTTCCATGTGTGAAGCGTTGTCATTTGATAAAGAAATTCAAATGGATTGTGATGCTAGGGGAAACTGCCGGAACCCACAGATTTCAGTGTAATATAACTGAGGCTGAATCAACATTTCTTGACTTGATATGCCTCTCTGGGGAGAGAATGGACTTTCCTATGCCAACTTGTTTCAAAGGAAGAAGTGTCAAAATCTTTTATGGATAATGCCTACCATGCTTATATTCAAGGCAGGTTTACGACCAAATGTACAAATGTGCAGATGAGAAGCACCTGCCAACAAAATTTAAGGCTTGGAAGTTGGAGAAGTAGTTAAAAGTTGAAGTTTTTTCATAAATACCTTACGATCTATAGATGAACACCAAATATAGGTCCGTAATGATCTAAAAATGGGTTGGATGATAATGCAGTCTAAGTAAACCTAGCCTCAATATAACCAGTTTAACTCCAATATTGAGTCTAGAAAGGTTTAGTAAAAGGTTGCGTCAGCAGACCTTTTCTGCGACCTATGACCCTCCAACGTTATACATGCGAAGGCAGACTATTGTGGCTTGGCAAGAGGAGTGCTGATTGGTCAATTCGATACGTGGGCTGACACGACCCTCCACTAGACCTTTCTAGACTCAATATCAGAGTGAAACAGCTAATATTGAGAGAAGGGATAAAACCAGGGATGCAGAAATCGGTCTATTTGCCGGACATGTCCGACTGGGAATCCAGTTTGACCGATTGAAAAAGTGACCTGTCGGACATTCAAGAAGTCATTTGACCGATCGAAGATAATCAAAGAATTATTAAACAAACAGATAAACAAGCCTGCGTTGACCAACAAGCAATCAATAAAGGTCAAATGCCCCGCTTGTGTCGGTCATAATTGTTATGAAATATAATATTAAATATTCACGCATCATTCACGTACTGTTAAATTCCAGCAGAAATCACGATGTACGTGGCTTCACTTGCATCAGCGATCGGGAATTGAAATATTTGATTCCCAAAACATTATCAAGAACTAACGCTTTATGAGGCTTGTTATCCATTCTCAATGTTTTATATGACATATTTCCAAACTTATTTATCATATTTAATCGACGAAGTTCAAAGAAATCTTTGTCAAATATACTTTCGCGAAAGCACGTTGTTTTACTGTACTTTGAATCTCAATCGTAGTTTCTTGACGACAAATAACTATCAATATTCATTCGTGGTCATTATCATAATTTTTGCAAAATTTTCTTCGAAATTTATTTACGTAAATATTTCAACTAACTGCATGTATTTTTTTAAAATGTAATATATCGAAAATATTTAACAAATATTTGAATATTTAGACATGTATTATTGTATCGACAATGTGTTGTCATGAATTTATTACAACCACGTTTCAGTTTCACACATCGTTTTCAAATCGACTTGCTGATTGGTTGACCTACTTTTCTGGGCCAATGAAAAGGCTTGTAACAAATATATCTCTACTCGTAAACACATGCAGCAAAAGCTGTCGACTGATTATTCACGTTCCTTTTTCATGAGAATGGTATCATGTAATCTGATTAAAACAAACAACAAACAATGTAAGTTAGCATTTGCAATTTCTTTATGATTCTTTTTAATAATATACGTCTGGAAAAGTGTTAACTGATGTTTAAGAAGACCTGACCAACATATAGTCAAAAGTATCGATGTCAAAATCAATGCAACTCGCATCAATGATTTTCTTGAATGGGGTCTCAATTTCATGATTAACCTCGAACCAATGCATATTTTTCCACGTGTTAATATTTTACTTCCGGGTCGGCTTATACGTGGAATGTCCGATTGGCAAAAATTTGAATCTGCATCCCTGGATAAAACCGTCCACAACACATGGAGTTATCCGCCAAAGTGCCAGAATAAAAATTGTTACATGTTTCGGAGTCAGTTGACTCCTTCATCAGAGTCAACCGACTCTGAAACATGTAACAATTTTTATTCTGGCACTTTGGCGGATAACTCCATGTGTTGTGGACGGTTTTATCCCTTCTCTTAGTTTTTTCCAACTTCGGTTGGCCCCGCCGCTGCATCCTTAAGTGGATCCGCATGCTGTTATCCCGATTCAACCGCTTCTAGACAGGTCGTCTAGCACCGCTTCTATTTTAGTTTCAGCTAATATTGAGGCTAGGTTTACCTAGACTGGATAATAATGCTTTATGTTAAGATTGTGAGGCCTACCTTGACAGCTGCACCAACTCCATTGAGATCCAGCAGGAATGTGTCATGTCCATACATAGAGTTGAGTTCGTAGAACGTGACTGAGTCGTTACCTTAGGGTAGAACATGCACAGTCATTCAAAACATCTTCTTTTACATCAAATGAACCACAATTTTAAAATAATATGTTCTAATTTAGGTAGAAACTATGTTTGTTCTTATGATTGGAAGTGACATCTACTTGATTTGCCTTATGGCTGCACACGTCAAGTAAACCTAGCCTCAATTATACTCGCTAAACTCTGATATTGAATCTAGCAAGATGTAGTAGTCACGTCAGCCCACTTATCAAATTGACCAATCAGAGATCATCTTACCAAGAAGCAAGTCTGCATTCGCACATATAATGGTCGACAAAAGATCAGCTGACGCGACCTGCTACTACATCTTGCTAGACTCAATATCAGATTTTAGCAAGTTTTATTGAGGCTTGGTTTACTTAGACTATGCTGCACAGGTTGTATGTTCCTTAGAGTTGAGATTGTGGACGATGTGTCCAAAAGAAAGTTGAATCACCTTAAACCAGCATTGTATGAGCTGGATTTTGGCACGATACAGTTAGTTGTGAGGGTGAATGGCTGATATCAACCTTTTTCTGTTCCAAAAGGTATTTTTATTTAATTTTTTCAAATGTACCTTCTACTACAAGTTGGTCTTTCAAACCTACTAGATGCGGAAATTACAACATCAATCCTTATTTTCATCCAATCAGATTATTTCATAAACTGAGTTCTGTCTTTCCTCAGTCCGATCTTTCATAATCGAACAGTCGAAATGGACAACTAATTCTGCATCCAGACAAGAAAATTATCATCTTTTTTTTATTTATTTATTTTTTTTTGTTATTCCATTTCAATTCATAGTATACAGATAGACAAGGCACTACAGTAAGTTCACAGACATTTGAATTCAAGACAAGAAAATTATCATCTTGTTACAAAGGTTATGTGGAAAAATACGAGCCTGTTGGAAAAGAATGTAACTGACCTGCTTCCTGTAGTTTCTTGGCAAGTTTCCTCTGCTGCCAGATTGGAAAGAGAATATCTGTCTGGACGCCGATCACCATCGTTGGGCACGTCACACGTGATAAACTCTCCTCAAGTGACCCGTATCCCTCCGCCACGTCAAATAGATCCATTGCCTTCGGAAACAAGGAGAGGAATGAATTTTGATACAGCATCTTAATTTGATAAAAAACCATGGTATAATAAGAAAACAAAATCTGATTGAAGCATTCATATAATAATTTTTACCTCTCAATGGTTGGTAACTGTCAAGACAAAGTGATCATTTTATCTAAAAATAAAGCCATTTGCTATCTATAATTTTAATACAAATGGTCAGAGGTTAATCATATGAGAGGTCGTAGAATTACAAATTTTTAAAACTACAATCCTAATCAGTTTCAGCCTTCTAGGCCTTTTAATTGCTTTTAGATGAGATAAAAAAAAGGCTTTTAGCCAATGTCTCTAGCATAACATCTAGACTCTGAAATGAATTTCAGTAAATCTGAAATATAATTATTTAAAATCAAAAGGAGATTGAGTTTTCTTTATTTTCAAAATAAAGCTTTCTTGTCTTCTCATAGACTTGCTTCTGGCTTTTGTGTTATTTCAGAGTCTGTCTGCCCTTTTAAGGAATCACAGGGTCACTCAAATCTACAAATAAATATTGTCATTAGCAAAGGACATTATAAAACAATTTTATCATTCCAGGCCTTTTGTTTCAGGAGGAGGAGAAAGTAGGTTTTTAGGGCAGAGATGTGAGGAGTCATCTATCCCATCAATAAATTTTAAACCCTATCAGCTATGGAGTCTATGCATTGAGGTTCTGCTTTTTAGGCCTTTTGATTCTGGAGAAGAAGTTTACGGATGGATTGAGGGACAGAGGGACGCTGGATGCCAAAACTTGCCATGCCTTGCCATGACATGCCATAACATGCATGACATGAGAGTTTTGATGAAGCAAAAATTATTTGGATTAAAATTCATGATCAAATATGGACATGAAATCGGATTGAAGCTTTCTCAAAATCACTTCTTACTCTAAATGGATGATACCTGTCATGAAATGAAGCGATAAGATCATGTAGAAGAAATTACTATATCAAAAATATGTGTACATAAAATCTGATTGAAGCATTCATAAAATCTCCCTTACACACATAGGTGTAACCTGATGACATTAAGGGAGGATTTCACTGAGTGAAGTAACAATATCTTAAACTTCTTATCAAGTGGCAATCTGGTTCAATATGTAATCTTGATATAAGAGATACACAATTTTGCATGTATTGCAAAAATAAGAGAAATGGATGTGTAATCTATTAAAATGAAATTAGAAGCTATTCCCTTCCTACCTTGTTGTTTTTTATGCTGATAGGCCTTACATTCAAACAAATAAAATAAATAAATATCATCATTTAGAGAAAAACCTTTTTTCGTTGAGTTGAAATTTTCATTTCGACCTACAAAGGCAATCATATTAAGGTTCACATTTTATCACAGGTATCACTTTTCATTTTTTATATAACATAATGTTACATGGGGGAAATTTGCCTACGCTAAGAAGTTGATTTTGATCTTTGGTAATAAAAAGTGTAAATCATATGAGTATCCCTGACAAAATGGGTTTCCTAAATACTAGTATTTTCTTATTTTCCACGGGTTAAAATTTAGATTTATCAATCACTTAGTAATCCTTGATCACCAAGGGCTGAATGTTCCAATGTTCTACACTTCATCACCCTTTCAAGAAATTTAACCACCTCTCTGTTGACTAAGCCAATGAAACTCCTACATTATTTGGACCTAAGACCCTCCTACAAGATACTTGGTATTCTGTTGAGGAAAGTGGCTTGCCATTTCAACTATAAAATCAGGCTTTGTCCATGTAGTAAGGTTAACTTCATGTCCCTGAGCTTACGTGGAATGAGTTGTTTGTAAAAACAAGATTCCATCATCTCATGTCAAGACTTTCATTGAGTTATTGTTTCAGAAAAATAGTCACGGGCAGATACTGTATTTCCTATGATAACTGCTCAGGCGCTTATTTTTCAGCACCCCTTGACCAACATGTCTTGACCAGAGACCAAACACTCATTGGACACCCTGCTCTTATTCAGTCAGTAGAAAATTGAATTTTGTGTAAAAATACGAAAATTGTTTACGATCGAGCATGAATTCAATGATATAAACCAGGAATGCATAAGAGACTCAATGCTTATGAGAGGCCATCATTTATTTTCTGAACTTCCTGTGAACTACCTTCGCTTATTGGAGACCAAGCGCTTATTGGAGACCCAGCGCTTATTGAAGACCCAGCGCTTATTGGAGACCCAGCGCTTATTAGAGACAGGGCGCTTATTAGAGACCAAGTGCTTATTGAAGACCCACACTTATTAGAGACCCAGCGCTTATGCGAGACCCAGCGCTTATTGGAGACCCTGCACTTATTAGAGACAGGGCGCTTATTAGAGACCAAGCCCTTATTGAAGACCCACACTTATTGGAAACCCAGCGCTTATTAGAGACCAAGCGCTTATTGAAGACCCACACTTATTAGAGACCCAGCGCTTATGTGAGACCCAGCGCTTATTGGAGACCCTGCACTTATTAGAGACCCAGCGCTTATTAGAGACCCAGCGCTTATTTGAGACCCAGAGCTTATTGGAGACCCAGCGCTTATAAGAGACCCAGCACTTATTAGAGATCCAGCTCTTATTAGAGACCCAGCGCTTATTAAAAACCCAGCGCTTATCAGAGACCCAGTGCTTATTAGAGACCTAGCCCTTATTGAAGACCCACACTTATTGGAGACCCAGAGCTTATAGGAGACAGGGCGCTTATGAGGAAAGACAGTATGAATTGTCCGATGAAAAGTGATATACTGTAGACAACATTCATCTCTGAAGATCTCTCTAACAACTCACTTTAGAGATATAGAGGAGGGAATTAGGGTCAAACTTGACACTGAAGGACTCTCCCTGATGCTCCAGGTAGTTTTCTATGAGGAAGGTTGGACAAAGAGACAGCGGATCATCGGGGTTGGTCCGTCCCCGGCCAAATCTCTCATCCCACTCTGGACCGCTACGGTATGTCAGGGTGGCTATCTCCCTAGAACACAAAGCAGTGGGAATATACCATAACATTCAAGTCAATATTGAAAAGAATAAAGCAAATGTTTTAAGCCTTGAGAAAAATCTCACAATAAACCTTAAGGTAAATCTAAACAAAACAAATGAAAGGCCATAAGTAAACGCTTAGAAATACCTTAAGGAATATCTCAAAAGAATCCAAGAAACATAAGAAACATTTAAATAGTTAATTCAAAAACATCCTTAAGATGACTGAAGAAAACATTGACTTAACCATATCATTTTTGTGAAGTTTGGAAAGCCTGCCAATAATTGGAATCCAGTTATCAATTATTTGTATTATATGGCGAGCAGTGAAATACTGGGATTTATCAGTGAAATAAACTGTCTATCAAGCTACAGTGAAGATAACTTATATTTTCACTGCGAACGGTGACTGATATAATTTGACGTCATAAAACAATGGTCTCACGCGGCAAATTAGCTTATGACGTCACAGTGTTACTGTGGTGACGCGCTGTTCCTAGCGGCCGCTCGGCGTGAAAATGACCCTTTTCGGACGTAATTACAATGGTAAAATCATATAATAAATAGAATACCCGTCAATTCTTGACAAATACCATGTTTATCTCATCTCGTGAGGTAGAAAATATAACCTTTCTACCTCACTCCATGAGATAAACATGGTATTAATCAAGAAAAGACAGATATCTTCTATATATCATGACAACATATTCATGACTATTCTTGGCAATACATGTCAACACATCCATGAGAAATTTCCAATGGTTAGTTTATCATTGTAATGATATCTTTATGTAACACTTAGAACAGTTCATGGTTGGTCTGCTTATATGTTCTTCCATCTTCACCATATTAAAAATTGATATTTTTATTAAATGATTTATTTCTAAAAGAATTGATGGAAATATTTATTGAGTACACACCTAGCAAGTTTCATGCCCATCTTGGGGAATTTGTTGCCGTAGTAATGACCTTTGTTCCAGTTTGGGTCGCTCATGATGCACTTCCTCTGTAGGTAGCGCAGAGCAATGGCGGACGGATGCGTCTGGGCGCACGAAGATATTGAGATTAATCTTCAAATTAAATAAAACTGAGTTAAACATTAGCTAAAAGCAAGATTTTTTAAGATTTTTGTATATTAATTTGAATATGAACAACCTTAACAGACATGAAAACAACAATGAATTTCGAAGTTCTTGTAACAAATGCAAGATATTCTGAATAACAATTTCTTAGTTATGGAAAATGGGAATCATGTTTTGGGAATTTGTATATTCCCTAGTATTGTCATCAATAAATATGGCAAATGTCCTATTTTAATAGGGTATATCAAACATTTAAATCCGCGACTCTATTGCCAATAGTAATTGAAGAAATTATCAAGAATCAAGCGAACACTGCTGCTGGCCATTTTAACGTTTTTAGTCATTTGGGTTAGGGATATGCATTCACATAGCTTAGATGAACTCTGTATGTTAATAGTTTGTTTATGAAGACCTGTATTATTTAACTGACCTTTGAACCCTATCAGGACTGAGAACGACAGACTGTAAAGAAGACATCCCTCCCAGCGAGGACCCAACAGAAGCGTAGAGCTGGACGGGATATTACAATAATTTATACATCATTAGAATCAACTCACAGAAGAAAACGAAATTGAAGGACAAATATTTTTTGATCTACATGAAACTGATAAATATGATATATTGAAAGTCAATATAGAACATAAATCAATGTAAATGCTATTAGTATCATTTGTCTTATCATGAAAAACTAACTGTTTTATCTAGATAGAAGAAGTTGAACTAGGGTTGAAATATATGTATTTGACAAAGACGGTTTGATCATCCTGTCTCAGGGTACGAACGTTATACTACCTCCACTAATCTGTACCTTGGGCTCAGAAGCTAGATTCGCTCGTGCGGCCCTACTGGGGATAAAGCCAATCAAATTATTTTCTCATTGAAATTTTATCAAAAAGGTGGCATTCAAACCCTGAGACAGGATGCGGTTTGATAAGCTCTTGTCATGTTGTAGCAAAATTTTCTAAAACATAACCTTCATAGCTCATCAGGTTTCATTATCAATTATATGCTGTTGAGTGTGGCCAATGTGATTCCCCCTTTGTAGGCGCAACAGGGTCACCAATCATAAAATAAAGTATATAGGCGACAATTTTCAGTTTTCTAGGCCTTATACTTCAGGAGAAGAAGATGAAAATAGATTTTAAGCACGTTCCTGTTGCCTTTATTAGGGGCAACAGGGTCACCAAATTTAAGCTACAATTTATAATCTTCACTAGTCAAGGAGTCTGTACACAAAGTTTCAGCTTTCTAGGCCTCATGGTTCTGGAGAAGAAGATGAAAATAGGTTTTTTAAGGGTGTGGCCCCTCTGGCCCTTATTAGGGGTCACAGGGCCACCAAAGCTACAACTTATAATCCTCACTAGTCAAGGAGTCTGTACACAAAGTTTCAGCTTTCTAGATCTTATGCTTCTGGAGAAGATGAAAATAGGCGTTTAGGACATGGCATCTGTGGCCCTTATTAGGGGTCAGAGGGCCACCAAAGCTACAATTTATAATCCTCGCTAGCCAAGGAGTCTGTACACAGAGTTTCAGCTTTCTAAGCCTTATGGTTCTGGAGAAGAAGTCAAAATTCCACAATGGATGGACGGATGGACGGATGGACGGATGGACGGATGCCGGACACCATGCCATGACATAAGCCCATCAGGCCTTACAGGCCAGATGAGCTAAAAATGTAAATGTGCATAAAAAGTATGCAAATTCAATCATGATGACTCATACATTAAGCTGCAACATCACAGAATGTCAATCTAAATATTAGCAGCATTCAAGTTCACAGTTCCCTTTTTTTTGTAATATAATCTTCAGGTACTTACATTATTGATTCCAAGATGATCAAGCAGCAACATCTGAGATCTAACCATATCCTCCACACTGACTATAGGGAATGTGGTGCCATACGGCTGAAACAAAACAGATTTACACTAGACTAGCGTTTGCGGGACACCATAAATACAGAGCAGAATCTGTGGAAGATAGTTTTGGATGATAAACACAAGCACCAGCTTGCAAATCAACTTAACTTCTATATTGTCAATTTGGTTAGAAAATTATTGAAAGCAAAAACAAACATACCTTTCCAGTGAGAGGGTTCAGTGATGATGGTCCCCTAGAAAAAGATCATTATTATATTATCTAGTCATTTTCAGGGAAAATATATATAGTCATATAAACTCAATAAAGGAGTTTTAATCTAAATATAACATACACATTTCAAAGACAATACTCAAAGAAGAGGATCTCATAACAATTTTGCACATAAAAATATTTTTCAACAAATAGGAATTGGTTAAACTGGGGGTGAATATCACCAAGCAGGACATCACAATTCAGTCTACCGGTAAGTAAACCTAGCCTCAATAATACTCGTTATACTCCAATATTGAATCTAGCTAGGTGTAGTAAGGTGTCAGCCGACTTATCGAATTGACAAATCAGGGCTCGGCTTACCTTGCTGCAATAGTCCGCTTTCGCACATATAAAGTTGGAGGGTCATAGGTCGCCGAAGGGTAGGCTGACGTGACCTCTTACTGTATCTCGCTTGACTCAGTATGGGAGTATAGCGAGCAATTAAATTGATAGAACTGTGATGGTTAAAGAAAGTAGCATACTTACGATGATCCATAGCATCCGCCAAGATTGTTAGTACAGATGACGAAAAACTTCCTTGTATCAACAGCACATCCTGGGCCTACGAACTTCTCCCACCATCCTGGTCGCGGGTTGTCCTGTAACATGAGGGAATCATGGGCAAAGAGATGGTGAGAATGTGCCATTTTATTGGTGTATCGATATATCGCAATACAGAAACAACGTAATACGAATCGATACACACTCCTGAAAAAATCCAATATATTGAACACTTTTCAATTAACAATTTTAATCCAAAATTGTAGAAAAAACATCCCAATAGAATATGATTATACAGAAAGTTGTAAACAATTTGCAAATTGTTGTGTAAATAGCACAAATACAAATAATGAGATAACCATCAGGCAGAAAACTGAGCAATGATTAAGGCCAGTTTTATTGCTGCTATTTACTAAAGAGATCTTGCAAAATCATACATTTTCGAAGCACCAACATATTGCAATAGGTATCGCATGTCCCTATGCATTTCTTTTCGCAGTATATTGCAATACCGAAAGAAGGAACTATACTCATCCTTAGTAGATGGCATGCATTTTATGTATGAAATGATGTTTTTAGTGTTGTTATGATGCAGATTGCAATTGCTTAAATTAATCCATTGCCTCTACATCACTCTCAAAAGTAAAACATTTTTGAAAATACTGTCCAAAAGCATACAAAACTCTAAATAGCAATAATAGAAGCATGGGGAGATATCAGCCTCTCGCTTGGTGTTCCATTCAGACGCAGGGTACAAAACATAACACCAAGCGGGGGCTGATATCTCCCCATGACATCGCCCCACGTCTGAATGATACAACAATTTATCTTACAAAAAAAATGCATATACAGTAGAACTCAGATATAACGAACTCCAAGGGACCAAAGAATTTAGTTCGCTACATACGTTTGGCCGCCATGCATAGAGCTTTTGACAGAACTTAAAAATTTGTTCGCTATATCCAATTGTTTGCTATATCCGTGTTCGCTATATCCTTGTTCTACTGCAATATGAAAGAAAATTGTTAACTGAGTAAGTCATTTGACTATAGTTTGTTCAAAACTACATATCGGTTGATCAAAAGTAACCAGCTTGATCATGTGTTCGAGATCAGGTACATTGTACATTTCAGGACGCTCAATATGCACGCTCTTTTCATGCTTTTTGTGGCAGGGTATAAATAATTTATCACCCCGCTCAAGAGGGTGATATCAGTATTTATCCAGGGTCACGTGGACCAATCAGAGATCAAGATTCAAACATGAGATAGGATAAGAGGTGTTCAATAGTTTTTGCATTTCAATATAATACTTCAATATAAAACAATCTCCTATAGCCAATTTTTAGTTTTATTTTCAATATAATAACCCTTCATCTCATTACACTTATTCTCATTCTCTTTTGGGTCTTCGGGTTGCCCCCTTAACACACCTCTGTGGCAACCTTTACATCTTCATCATTCTGGAAGTTCCATCCATGTAGGGCGGTTTTCAGGTTTCAGAACAAGAAGTAATCGTTGGGGTTAAAGTCTGGGTTGTTGGGTGTGTTATTCAGTTGTTCAAATCCACAATCATGTATAGAGGGCTGTCTGTTTTTTGCAATTATTGCATTAGGTTGGCATATAATGACATCATTATAGTTGTGGGTGGCATGCAATAAACCAATAGCATGCCTTTTGATCCAAAAAGATTGTGGCTTTAACCTTGCCAGCTGATGGCTGGACTCCCTGTTCCCTTTTCACTTTATTTCTTTCTGTAGTTTTGCATCCCTCCTTGGTAAGGAACTTGATCACATAGCATTGTTCATGTTTGAGAGAGTCCATGATTAAGGAGATCCCTAGATCAGTGCAGCTTATATCTAAATAACTCTTTATGTTTATAAATTGTTTGACATGTGACAATATTCTGTTTTGACTAAAGTAACACCTGTCATAAGCTCACATTGTTTATTTAAACATAAATGCCCAGCTTGCAAAACTCATTGAACTCGTACCTGCATTATGACTGATTTATTGTAATCATTAGCTACAATGTAGAAATCTCTTGCAGATAATGCTTTATCTCACACAAGGGATAAAGATTTTATATCATAGCCATATTAACATGTAACACTAATCAGGCTTATTAGCCGCAGTGTAATATTTATACACAATATTCAACTAGTGTAATACCACAAAGAATGTATGACGTCATAGTAGTGAGTTGTTGTGACGTCACATTGCAAGCGCGCATTCACAATGGTTGTCGGGTGATGTTGAAATGTTAGTTTCAGCACATTGTTGCAAGTTTTCTTGATTTTTAGGGCAAGTGATAAACAGATACTAAACTTCCGTCCATTTAATAATATTTTATTAAACTCATAAATGATTTGGTATCAAAAACGCTTTTGCTCATTTTATACAAAATTGTCAACTTGCTTAATAAAAATAGTATTAAATGGACGGAAGTTTAGTATCTGTTTATCACTTGCCTTAAAAATCAAGAAAACTCAACTCAAGAAGGTTGTTAAGTATCCTCTATTTATCTCACACATGAGATAAAGATCTAATATAGAGCCAAATATCACTATGTTACACTAATCAGGCTTACCTTATGACTCTTTGCATGCGAGCTAGCCGAGAGTCCAGCGGAGATGAGAACCGCATTGTCCCCGGCCTCGTTGAGTTCCCCCCAAGTTTCATATACTATGTTCATCTGGGGAAGGACACCGCCATATTTAAGTTGGAAGGGGGCCTGATGAGTATAAATCTTGAATCCTGTTGTGATCTTGTCATATTCTGGTTCAGGGCCAGTGGCTTTGCTGTAATGAGATTGTCATGGATAATAACTAGTGAAAAAATAGGCATTGAAAAGTAGTGTCATATGCTTTGATGGGGCCTGATGGGTGTACACTCGGGGGCAAAAGAAATGATACCAAGTTTTCAAAAAAATTCTTGTGTAAATGAAATGAGACTAGACCACTTCAGATAGGCACATCAGTTGTGAAGAAGTCACTGACCTCACCATTTAATCAAGGTATGATACTTAGTTGTATGACTGTTCAAATTCACGAGGGGTCCCAACACAGCTTTTTCAAAGTTATTTTTGATCATAATCTTTTGAATGGGGATAAAAAAAAAATTATTTGATAGATTAAAGATGTTATTAATTAAGTATAAAAAACCTTGATAGAAATTAATCTGTTCATGCATTTTGTCTGTAAGTTAGTTTAAAAACAGGCAAAAGAGTCATGTTCGCTATCCTATCTTGTCTAAATATGGAGATTATTAAATGGCGTTTTTGAAAGGCGTGTTTTTCAAAAGCATTAACAGATATAGCTTTAAAATCAAAAATATATATATTGAACCCTGTTGTGATCTTGTCATATTCTGGTTCAGGGCCAGGGCTTAGCTGTAATAGAAGTGTAATGGATAACAGAAGTAAAACAAATTGAAAAGTAGGTTGTAATCAATGTTAATCTCCAAACCCTGCAAATCTGAAGTTAAAAGTGAGCCATGTAACTTTTTAATGAGAGAGAATAAACATATACATCATATTTGTGCACAAGTGCAACGTTTCTCTTTTAACCACCCCTTGAATGATTTTTGATAAAACTTTGTCTTTGATGTCAATTAACAACCAAATGCTTAGACTTTTAAAAGTTTGAGTCATATTTGATTTTGAATATTTTCACTGTAACAATTGTGGTGAGCTAAAAATTGAAAGAAGCTCCTAATTGATTTCATTCTATTGACAATTATACTAAATATTACAAAAAAGTATCTTATTATTTGAGAATAATTTTTATGCAATCCGATTGGTCGAGAACCGGTCACGTGGCAGTTGACAGAAAGTGATATTTACTTGACCCCCGTGACTCTAAGTCCGACCAAAAGTGATATTGACTTGAGTTACTAAAAATAGAGCCATTGGCTCTGTAGCTCATCAGGCATCATATCAAGTTTGCTTTATACAGGCCAGATGAGCTAAAAATGAAACTGATGTTACCTATTACAAGAAAACCTATAAAAAAATTACAAAACAAATGTAACGATTTCGGAATAAATTTCCTTACCCAAATGATTTATTATTATTCAACACTTTCTAGATCGCCAATATCAGACAGTGAAAGAAGTCCACACTAAAATATCCAAGGAGAAATAAATTTGCCATATACTGTCATCTAATGGAGAAAAATAGGTTTTTAAGATTGTGACCCCTGTGACCCTATTTGGGGTCATGGGGTCACGAAACCTTCAGTTTAGAATCCCAATTGGCCAAGGAGTCTACATGCAGTCTTTCAGCTCAATAGACCTTTTGGAGCTTAAGATGATGATGAAAATAAGTTTTTAAGGTTGTGACCCCTGTGACCCTATTTGAGGTCATGGGGTCACGAAATCTACAATTTGGAATCCCCATTGGCCAAGGAGTCTGCACATATAATTTCAGCTCTCTAGACCTTTTGGAACTTGAGAAGAAGATGAAAATAGTTTTTTAAGGTTGTGACCCCTGTGACCCTATTTGGGGTCACAGGGTCACCAAAGTTACAAATTAGAATCCCTATTGGCCAAGGAGTCTGCACATATCAATATTAACTCTCTAGTCCTTCTGGAACTGGAGAAGAAGATGAAAATAGGTTTTTAAGGTTGTGACCCCTGTGACCCTATTTGGGGTCATGGGGTCACCAAAGTTTCAAATTAGAATCCCCATTGTCCAAGGAGTCTGCACATATCATTTTTAACTCTCTAGTTCTTCTGGAACTGGAGAAGAAGATGAAAATAGGTTTTTAAGGTAGTGACCCCTGTGACCCTATTTGGGGTCACAGGGTCACCAAAGTTACAAATTAGAATCTCCATATGCTAAGGTACCTGTACACAAAATTTCAGCTCTCTAATGTGTATGGTTCATGAGGAAAAGTCGAAAGTGTCAAAAGTTTACGGACGGACGGACGCCGGACGACGGGCCATGCCATAAGCCCATCTGGACTTTCAGTCCTGATGAGCTAAAAATAGAGTCGATGATGTCAAACCGTTGTTTCATGACGTCATGCTATTGTTATCATGACGTCATTGACCCGTCCTCGCCAACAATTATCAATGAGCCCAAATGCTACTCATTTTCTATTCTCTTTTGTTTTTTTGACCGAGACATAATAAAACAATTATGGACTGGTGATTTCGGTCAATACCTGTTTTTGTAGACCCGATGAAAACAATATCCACCTCGGACTTCGTCCTCAGTCAATATTGTTTTCCTCAAGTCTATAAAAACAAGTATTATATGATGGACAAGTATTCTGTTCTCTGATTGGCCGAGGCAGATGGTCATCCCCTACGATTAAACCTTATGTTGACCGCGGGAAACATCACGCGAGGTCAACATAAGAATCCAATGACCTGGAGCTAAAAATAGATCACCAATGCAATTAAAGGAGCTAAGCGAGGAGGGCTGTTTAGAGTTGCTTCCCTTTGCAGTTATAGCATTATTTCATCGTTTTGCTTGTGACGACGGACGTTGAAGAAATTAAAAGGTTAATTTAGATTGAGGAAAAAGATTCTCTGATCACTAGAAGGGCAACAGCATCATCATCTAATAGTTTATCTATTATTAACGTCACTTATATAAGGTTAACTATTGAAACATAAAATTGAAAAAAAATTCAAAATAATTGAAACCAATTGACTTCAGTTATCGGTGAATCCAATGGTTTATTGACCTCGAAAACTTATGTTCTGACCTCGGCTGTCGACTCAGTGAACATAACTGTTCCGAGGTCAATAAACCATTGGATTCACCTCAACTGAAGTCAAAAACTGTATAATGTTACCTTAAATGCATAATATATATTTGATCTTAAAAACTTCTGTAAAGTCAATAATTTCAGTGACAGGTGTGTGCCATTGGTATGACTCATTAGAAAATTAAAACATGTATTTCAGTCAAGGTTGCAAAGAATGTGGTGAAACCAGTTTATGATGTGCAGTAAAATAGCAGGTTGTTATGCCTTCTCCAGCCCAACATTAAAGGGGCAGTAGCACGCTTTTAGGGGAATATAAGGTGATGTCGGGAAAAGGAAAATTAATGGTTCTAATTGAAAGTCCATGTATTTAAACTACCGGTAAATGAAGCAGTAATAATTCAAATATAAAATGCAAAGTTTAGCCATGCGATTCCTTTTTCTTACACAAAATGAATTAAAGGTGTTCAGTTCACTCAAAATGGTTGCAAATGGATTTTATGTGAATCTTTAAATTTTGTCCTCTTAGACCACGGATGATTGATTTGTGTCATGAGATTTTTGACATTATCAAAATAATACATTTAGCATTAACGTACAATTATCAGTGAAAATTTTGAAATATAAAATTTTCAAAAAACATGCTTCTGCCCCTTTAACACACATATAAATATCAATTAAATTTCCCTTGACAAAACAAAAATTTATAATTTTATTGAGGACAATTGCAAGATTTCATGGATGATAATAAGAATGTGATATTGTAGCCAAAGAATAACAATATATATTCCATGAAATATTATCCTTATTTGACTCCCAACTTCTAAATGGCTATTATTTATTGCTAAACAAAAGTTTCTTGTGATTCTTTTAAAATATATTTGCCATGAATAATTATTACACATAAACCGGGTTTGTAACTTTATCTATCAAGTAGTGTGTTGAAATGACACTTTACTATATAAGTAAAACAATATTTGTCATTATCATTTACAAGATGGAAACCAAAAAGTCATATTTTCTTATTCTCTGCTTTCCCAAAGTGGCATCTATGAAGCTATACCATTACCATCAAAATTACTCTTGTCCCTTTTTAACAAAATTTGATTAAAAATGTTTAATCAAATTCATGTTTTATTTTTTCTTCAAATTTGTAAAGAATCAATTTATTTTGAAAAGCTTGATTAGGTTGCAGCCACATTAATCAAGTTCAACAATGTCATGATGACAGACAATTTGATAAAGAGTTATAAAAACTCTTATCTTTATGGATTTCTTATCAGTGAGTTAGTTCATTATACATCTAGCTTATGTCATAATACTACTACGTCTAAGCCATAATCATGTTTACCTCACGATGACAGACAATTTTGATTACCGGGGGGTAAGCTTTTAAAAACCCTTATTTAAACTGGACTGCTCTTTTTTGTGTGAACTCGTTACCCAAATCCAGCGGAAAGTGTCAATGAAACGGATTCTTACAATCTTCCAAAATCATTGACTTGAAATTGTAACTACTGAAAATTCGTCTGACTGGGAGCATAACAAAAAATATATTTCAAATTTTAACAGATTTCTCCAAAGTTCTTCACTGCGATATGCACTGAGAATACATTTTTTCAGATTTTGTAAAGTTGAAGAGAGATAAAAGAGTAGATCTTATTCATGAACAGAGGTTATTGATTTATTATTCTTAAATATTAGCTATTATTTCTTGTTAACTCATTATTTTTTGTTTTGACAGAAAAAAATGATATTATTCTAAACGTATTATACAAGTCAAAATTCCTCAGTGTAGACTGATCTTTTTCTCAGACTCATCATGATATTTCTTACCTCCATAAGGAGATAATATATGTAACAGAATCATCTTGACCTAGATGGATGGTCATAACTGACCAACCCATGACCTGGTTATGTGACTTAGTGGTCAAGAGATAAATTTAGACCGGTGTCTTGTGTTGGGTCAAACTTTGCCAACTCATTTAGTCTGTCTAAGCCCCTGAAACAAAATATTGTTAAGGACCCACACAAGTCTATATTATTGTAGCAAGTCTAGCTCACTGCAGTTTCCGGACAGCTTCAGTGGGCTCCTTTCAATTTTAATAGTAGAAAGCTGCATTTAATATGTATTTTCATTTCAGAGACTGAAATTTAGTCTACAACTCATTGTCAAATTATTTAACTCCATAGTAAGAGTATAAGTATGGAAATACATATTCTGTGGTTTTTAAAGCAAAAAATTATACCCCATTTTATACAGCTAAGCGTTATGAAAGAAATTATAAAGATTAACTAAAATTTGTATTTCAATTTAAGACAATGACACTCATTACAATTTTATGAAAAAGATATTTCCAAATGAAGCAGATAGTTGTCCCTATGTCAGCTACATGATATCAGTGATCCAGAAATGTTTTGGACCTTTTGAGTATTTACTCCCTGTTTTGGTAACAATTGAGTTTTGTAATTGAGTACAATTGTACAATTTCGGACATTTTGGTATTTTATATGAATAATGAGATTGTACTCTCTTGATTTAAGATTACAGAATTTTTTCAGACCTGAAATGGCATTACAAAATCTATTGCAAGAGTGAGAAAGTGGCATTCTATATCTCAAAACTTTCCATCAGGAAATCATACGAAGATTATTTTAATATTGAGAACACAACAGCTCGGATACAGCTGTACAATAGAGGTGTTAATATCATTGACCTGACAGTTGGTCCAAGTCATATCGATACTTCAAAAGAGAAAAGGCCCGGGTTATATTTGAGACATAGGTTATATTCGAGGCCCGGGTTATAATTCACTCAGCACCCCCTGACCACAGGGTTAAATTCGAGGCCGGGTTGTATTTGAGGAAATACGGTAATTGATTATATGGGAAATGCTCAATATATAGAAAGAAATGCATTTATCCTCATCAAAAGAACTTGCACAATGTAGAATTAGGATTGTATTGTTTAGCTAGAGTGTTAAGTAGTGACTAACAGTTACATGCTTCATAATCCGAATGGTACAAGTTTTATAGCATGGAAATGTATGTTATTGTATAAGACTTAGTATGAAATATACCTAATGGTATATGTTTAAACTCGAAGGAAATATATCTCATGGTATGATTTGGTAAGGATTAAAATATAGAAATTGTATGAATTTAGTGTGTGGAAATACAGTAGAACACGGATATAACGAATTCCAAGGGTCCAAAATAATTAGTTCGCTATATCCGGTGTATAATTTTAATGATATATATAGGGACGGTACTTGAAAATGTGTTCACTATATCCGATTGTTCGCTATATCCGAGTTAGAACACGAATATAACGAACTCCAAGGGACCAAAGAATTTAGTTCGCTATATCCGGTATTCGCTATACGCATATAATTTTAATGATATTATATAGGGATGGTACTTGAAAATGTGTTCACTATATCTGATTGTTTGCTATATCCGAGTTAGAACACGAATATAACGAACTTCAAGGGACCAAAGAATTTAGTTCGCTATATCCGGTATTCGCTATATGCATATAATTTTAATGATATTATATGGGGATGGTACTTGAAAATGTGTTCACTATATCTGATTGTTTGCTATATCCGAGTTCTACTGAATTACCAATGATATGATTTGTAAATGATGGAAATAAACCCAATGGTATAAGTTTAAGAGAATGGAAATTTACCCAATGGAGTGAGCCTAAAGCTTAGAAATATTAACCAATGGGTTCAAAAGCAGAAATTTCAGACATAGCCAATAGGAAGAGATTAAAAGCATGGAAAATAACCTAATGGTAGATGTTTTATCAATATTGACAATTTTGACATTGTGTGAGTTCAAAGCATGAAAAATCCCATTAGTTAAACATGGGTTAAGGCAAGGAAATACACCCCTTTCATCAGTCAATTCACTCCATTCATCATTCACAAAGACAAACCATAACTGAGTCAGCATATCTTCAGCAGCAGAAAACAGCTGACAAACAACATTTATTCAGATTACCAAAGTGTGGTTTTTGGTTGACTGGCCACTTGAGACTCTATTATAGCCTAATGTTGCTCAGTGAGTAGGTTATGTTTATGAAGTATAATATAATATTTACTTCATTTGTTTGAAATTTGATGTACTTTAAGGTGTCATTTTGGCCCTCTGCGGTCTGGTGTTGTTTTTACAATTGCAATAACAAAAGTGTAACACAAGGCAAGAAATAAACTTTTTTTAGTAGTAAAATAGGGAATTCTTTCCACTTTGATGGGGACCAGCACTTTTTCTGCGAGGGGGGGGGGGGGGGGTTGTGGCCACTATCTAAAATGTTCATATTTCACAGCTTTTTAGTTATTTATACGAAATATTTCTTTTAATACAAATCCCTTGTTGGAAACACAGGGATATCCAAACTTGAAGCAAATAAATGGACTAATTTTTCAATTTCAAATATAAGGCAACTAAGTCATAACCTTTTCTTACATCTTGCACTCTAAGATTGGGTAATATTATTTTCTACACAAAAAAAAATGATCAGCTGCTTTTAAACCCTCAGATGAACAAACTTTGAATAAATTTTCTATTGTAAAATGAAAATGTCTAAAGTACCATCTGCTGAACACATTGTAGAAATTTATCATATACATGCTTATAAATACAGAGATTTTGAATGCACGATACACCCTTCGTCAAGCACCTGTATCAGCCAGCAGGGCAGATAACCTGTATCAGCCCGTCGTCAAGGGCAAAAACCTGTATCAGCCCGTCGTCAAGGGACTTGAACGTGAAACCCTAAGCAACGAGCGCACAAAAAAGGATCGAAGTCGCGAGGAATTTAGAGTTCTCTCCCTTTGTACAGCTGACGTTAAAACGTGTCCGACATCGCAAAAACGCTGCAGTTACTTACGGATAGGATTTGTCAGTTTGATTATTGACACAACCTTTCTTTCTAGTTTGGTATTCAACCAGAGATTAAATGAACTCAAAAGCCGCAAGAGAGGAAGGCTCGGGGGCTGAATGTTTATTGGTATTGAGTTAGTTATCCAAACGGATAAAATCAGCCACATGTTAATGTTAGGAATTAAAGTTTAAAAATGTTACAATTATTTTTACAGTTTGTTTGGTAAGTATATATGATAAAAATAGTATGATATGGGTATTTTCATATCACATTCGGTATCAGCCCTCGACCAATATCAGCCCTCGAGCTAAAGCTCTCGGGCTGATATTGGGGTCTCGGGCTGATACCGAATGTGATATGAAAATACCCATATAATACTATCTATATATTATACCGGTACTTGTGTTACCATGTAACATATATCAGCAGACTGGTAATATTGGTTTAATATATATCTTTACAATATTAATCTCCATTAATGTTCATTGATGATGGCAGTCTAAGTAAACCTAGCCTCACTATTATCCGTTACACTGCTATACTGAGTCTAGAAAGGTCTGGTTGAGGGTCGCGTCAGTCGACCTTTCTGCGACCTATGACCCTCCAACGTTATACGTGTGAAGGCAGACTATTGTGTCTTGGTAAGATCAGTTCTGATTGGTCAACTTGGTCACGTGGGCTGACGCGACTCTCAACCAAGCTTTTCTAGACTCAGTATAGCAGTGTAACGGATAATAGTGAGGCTAGGTTTACTTAGACTGTGATGATGGTGGAATAGCCATGTTAAACATTGTAACATTTAAATAAAAGTACCGAGGGTACAGAAGCTCACCTTAAAATGAATGATGTGGTAATATGGTTGAATTGTGTAATCATCTTTTATATGATAATTGATTATGGCTGCCATCATGATTTTTTTATCTTTTAAAATGCTATTCTTCTGTTGGAAACCACTAGAGTTTGAACAAACATTAATACAAGAATGATATAATCATGATTTGTTAACAAGCAGTAGGTTTTTGTATAACATTTTTGTATATCTATGGCTAAATTGGTGACCATCTTGGACTTTTTAATCTTCAAAATGCTACTTTTATGTGGGCATCTGTATTAATTTCATTATGATATCTTGATTGGTTTAGGAGTGAGTATTCATTTAGTCACACTCTAAACTTCCAAAGAACTAAAAAAATGATGCACATAAACATTTGGAATATATCCCTCTGACACAAATTCAGCTAGTGATAGGTCCAATTGCCAAAGAAAACTGTCCAGGTCAATGTCTCATGTAATTCTAACTGAAGATTTCTGAATATCTTAAATCTTGACCTATGTTAGTGCAATCTGATTGGTCAGAATAGGCTAGGTACATGGGGGTTTATGCTAATTACTAGATATGATGACCTATGATGACCTCTTGCACCTGCATGTAGCTTATGTAACTTATCCTCTTATGTAAGTTACTGTTATTCCATATAGTGAGTGTCCTCCCCTCATTTCAATATGCAAAACAGATACTCTTTAGAGGAGAGTTGCAGGAGAGGGGCTGGAAGGATGGGGGGGGGGGGGGGGGGGGGGTAGAGGGAATGTGGGATAGGTTTGCAATGGAAGGACAGGAGAAAAAAGGGGAGGAGGGAAAGGGGGGGGGGTGTGTGTAGAGGAGAGGTTTGCAATGGAAATAATCTGGAGGTCAACTCAGTAATATGTTTATTGAAGTATCTTAACAAACAGAGAGAATTGGTGAGAAAGACTTTGTAAAAAAAGAATTGTTCAGACAGCTGTTCAATTAGTTTTGAAGATGAATATTAAATGATATCTTTTATTAGCATGACAAACAAAATAAAAGATAATTTGTTATTCATTAACCAAAATTTTCAATTTGGAATAAATTAATTGCATGGGAACAATGGACTAAAAAACCTAACAGTTAGTGTTGGGAGTAAACAAATTTAATCATTTTAAATGCTTTTGAAAAGGATTTGTTTGAATTGAATGATCATTATAATTATCTAGATAATCATTGTTCAGACCGTAATCAGATATAGATGATTATAAAATGTATATTTATCCCTCACTGGCTATGTTATTTGCCATATATATGAAGTGTCAGGAATTATGTAAAACGGAAAGGATTTATTAAAACAGTCATGCTTCAGGCTGTTCGCAGATAAAGATGATTCATACAGTTTTTTGTAACTGTATTTATAGTGTTGATGAATATTACAACAAGCGTATTAATACAAATATAATGACATTGATTTGATCAGGAAATGTATTCTTTTCAATGAATTTCATTAAATCTAATTGAAAATTCAATATAATTGACATATTGACCATCTTGGATTCTTGATAATAAAATAAATGCGTCTTTGTCAGGAATCACTATATAAAAAAATACTCACTTTTCAGAATGATATCTTAATTGATTTAGTAGGAGTAGTACTTGGCCTGAAATCTAATTGAAAAATAATGACTTCTATGACGACATGTTGTTCCCAGAACCCCTTCAGCATGATACAATTATCATTTATTTTTACAGGTATTTATAAAACACATGGTATTGGAACTGGAACCTGATACAAAATACCTCTATTATTAACTTATCATGTAGATAACTGAACATAAAAGCAGATTCTTGACTTGTTAATATTAACTCATCGTGCAGATTGTTGTACACAAAAGCTGATTCTTCACTTGTTTAAATTGTTATTTGTAAAAAGTATTACTATTGATAGAATACAAGTATATTTTTCATAAAGACAATTTATATACTTTCCATAAAGTCCATTATGTTCTATTAATCAATTAGGTCAGGATTACTATGCAATATACAAGCAGGCAGGGCTGCTAGCCCCAGATCCTTAAGGAGAGTGTAGCAATTTGTGTATTGGGCTTTGTGTACGTATATTTGGAGAAGCATCCTAGTGTGCTGAGCATGTAAACCTGAACTTTGGCTAAGCCCTTATGTGTGGTATTAATAGACTTGACGGGAGAGAACATGAATTGTTGTGAAAAATATATTATTTGGATACTAACCTCCGACAAGTGACCTTAGCCTGTTAGCCATATAACATGCAATCGACTCATTCCCACTGATGTAATGAAACTTCATTACCCAGAACAATCGGAGTTATCCGCCCGTCACTAGCCCACTAGGTGGCGTGACCTGTCATCCAATTAGATTCATTCACATTACAGAGTCGGTAGTGTGCAGACGTGTTTCTGTATCTCTTCCGATTGTATTGAGCTATATTAATTAACGTGTTTTGTTGTTTATTGACTCTATTGCTTACCTTAGTCAGGTATTCCATCTGTCTTTCTCGTTTTCATTCCTCGCGAGTGAATTCTGTGTTTCAGACAGGGGTTTTTGCTAGTTGACACAGCCGTGTTAACTTGGACTGGTGGTGCACGGGTTGTCGATTGCGGTCGTGCAGCACGTGCAGCCCGGGCGACGGACGGTCGCTCTACCTCGCTGCAGTGACAGCTAGCGCTACTGCCGCCTACACTTGATCGCCTGTCGCCTGCCTAGCGCTAGGTATCTCGTGTGGCGCTTGGGTTAGCGCTTGACGGTTGGTGACTCGTGTGCCGTTGGATTTCGCCTGCGCCTGCCACCTGCCGCCTTCCCGGCGCTAGGTGTCTCGCACGCTAGTGGCGTTTGGATTAGGCCGCGGGTGTCGCCTGCTGTCTTCCCCCCCCCCGTTCGACAGGGGTGTTAGAAGAGCGAGTCGCAGAGCCGCTGCAAGGCTTCTAGGCGACTGACCTAGGGTTCGTCTGCCGCCACAGGCATGACGTGTCGCTGGAGAGATCGGACCTCATTATTTCCGAGGACGCAGGGGAGTTTGACATTCCGTCCTCCCTGGTGTCGGACGTATGTTCCCTAGTGTCTACTATCGAGTAGGCGCTTGCTTGGACGTGCGCTTATGCGCTTGCTGGGACGTGTGCTTGTGCGATTGGCCGCCTCCTCGCGCTCGTGTCTCTCGCTCTTAACTCAGGGGAGCTTTCCTCTATGGGAAGCGCCTGGGGGAGGGGGGGGGACTGACGTGTGTCGCTATTAGTGTGCTTGACGCTCAAGTTCACGGATTGGGCAAGCGCCACACGCTTCGCGCGTGCCTGGGCGCTTCCCTAGCGTCTACTAGTGAGTAGGCACTTGATTGGACGTGCGCTTGGGCGCTCTCTCGCGCGCGTGTCTCTCACTCTTTACTCAGGGGAGCTTCCCTCTAGGGAGATCGCCTGAGTGGAGTGATGGGGACGCATGTAGCTTGGTAGTGCGCTTGACGCTCGGGGTCACGGGACAGAAGGTGAGGCGATCTCACTGTTCGTGTCTACCTTGGAATTGCGTCTGACGCTAATTGGTTAGCTCTGAAGCTGATTGATTGGTGAGCTCTCCCTGCTCCGCTGATCGGGGGTTGATGTGCGCTTGTGTGCTTGACCGCCCCTCGCGCTCACATCTCGCACTCTTAGATCAGGTGAGCGTCCCTGTAGGGGGAACGCCTGAATGGAGAGTTGATTGGCGCTGATTGGTTGGTGAGCTTTCCCTGCTCCGCTGATCTGGCATTAATGTGCGCTTGTGTGCTTAACCGCCACTCGCGCTCATGTCTCTCACTCTTACCTCAGGTGAGCGTCCCTGTAAGGGGAACACCTGAGTGGAGAGGTGATTGACGCTGATTGGTTTGTGAGCTCTCCCCGCTCCACTGATCTAGGATTAATGTGCGCTTGTGTGCTTGGCCGCCTCTCGCCTCTCACTCTTAGCTCAGGTGAGCGTCCCTCTAGGGGGTACGCCTGAGTGGAGAGGTGATCAACGCTGATTGTTTGGTGAGCTCTTCCGCTCCGCTGATCGGGGACTAATGTGGGCTTGGCCGCCCCTCGCGCTCACGTCTCTCACTCTTAACTAAGGGGAGCGTCCCTCTAGGGGGAACGCCTGAGTGGAGCGATGATTTACGCTGATTGGTTTGTGAGCTCTCACGGTCCGTTGATCGGGGATTAACGTGTGCTTGGCCGCTCCTCGCGCTCGTGTATCTCACTCTTAACTAAAGGAAGCGTCCCTCTAGGGGGAGCACCTGGTTGGAGAGGTGATTGACGCTTGTCACTTGGTAGTGCTTCTTTTGCTCAGGTTCGCGGGACAGAAGGGGTCATGTCCACCTGGGACTAGCGCCTGACACTTCTGACGCTGGTGGGTCAGGGGGTGCGACGCTTTCTTGCTTGATACTGGCGAAGCGCTCCAGGTGCTTTCCTCTTTGATAATCCGCCTTATCCTCAAGCTATTTATTCACGAATTGGACCTAGTCCCCTCTGACTCGGGTCCACTTACGTGGGGTTCTGCGGGTGCTGTGTCTCTCGGGAGTCGGCGTGCTACGTCCCTCACGTGGTCTGCCGCCTGGGCAGGAATTCCTGGCTGGATGGGAGTCGGTGCGTCGAGTGCGCCGACCTCCCTAGGAGCAGCGCTAGTGCTTCCGCTTTTCCATCCGGAAGAGTGAGCTGCAACAGCGCTCCAGGGCGGCCAGTCGACCCACCCCGGGTTCGATTTCTACCACTGGCTGAACGAGTGTCCTCGACATCTGTAAGGATGTCGGCGTGTTTGACGAACCGTCCTCCCTGGCGTCGGACTTAGGGTCCTTGAGCTTGGACAGGTCCCTTGGGACCCCCTGGTACTTGGATGGTTTCCCGACGCTTCCCTTTCGTGGGATACGTCTCAGGATGGCCCTATAACCTTCACGGCTGACTCCCCACGGCGTGGGGGTGCCCTAGAAGGCGAGGAAGCGTTACATCGCGCCCACGCCTCATCACTTCGACCTTAAGGCGTTTAAGGACGACGTCATTGCGCCGGTCAGGGAGGCGTCCATCAGCCTGCTCCCTTTGGACCAGCGTGTCGCTGGTCTCCTCGCCGTCTGACACATCGGTGCCTTCTCGCCATGGCTCCAGGTTGAGGACAGAGGCAAGGGGGGGTTTTATACCGACGACAACTTTCGTCTCCTTAGGCGTCTGGCCGGTGGCTAAGACAAGCCCTGGTCGCCAGGGAAGGCATGGGATGCCACAGGGAAGTGTTAGCACACGCGGGTCGTGAGCCTCTCACGCTCCTGCAGTAGTAACGCTTTCTAGGGTTCTTGACGTCAGCTCAAGTCTATACGAGGGAGGGGGATGGAGACTCCATCTTTCGCTTCTTCAGATAGCCTTCAGCGCTCACGTTCGTGAGGAGTCTGGCGGCCGCCGCTTCAGGAGGCGGCAAGAGTTCACTCACCACCTTTTATAGTGGCAGAACGACTTCATGCTCTAGCAGGAGTGCCCCTCGGGCAACCTCTAGACAAGAGTCAGTGGTACGTTGACGCGTCTACACAGGTCTGTAACGCACACCTGAGGATGGTTAAACCATCGCATGAACCAGGTGTTGTGTATTCACACAAACAGCTCAACATCGGCTTGCTTGATCAACAACTGGGATCGGCCTAGGCCGGATCACTGTTACATCTGGCTATAGAGTTGTTTCGCTTGTGAAAAATCTGAACAGCTCAATCAGAGCGGTATACACCCTGATCATCCTCCGTTTCATGGAGTGGGTGTGGCACCCTCGAGTGTTCGAACCGAATGTCTGCTTTTCGCGACACGAGGCAATCAGCAGTTGCCAATTTACGTGTCACCAGTGGCCGACCCGTCTTCTCTCGCCTCTAGTGATCTACGATCGCCAGAGGTCGGAACTCCCGGTCGCCTCACCACCCATCTAGGCTCCTCAGGGAAGACGGATTGAAGGGCGCTGGGCTTTGGGAGACGGTGGCCAGCGCAGTGGCGGCCTCTTAGCAGTCCTCCACGCGCAAACTGTACGATTTCAATGGGCGTCCTTTTATGACTTTGGCGGGAAGGGCTTGATGTGTGAGTAGTGACGCTAACTCAGATCACTGAGTTCCCCGTCCGCCTGCGCACGGGAAGGAGCCTAAGGCCTCTTTCTTCAACACGAGTCTCGCAGGGAGACCGATTAGAAAGTAAAGACCGCCGGAAGGGGGGGTCTTGGTTGTGTTGCGTAATCACCTCCTATCTGAACACTATGAACCGCTGACAAACACGGCGCTGCTGCGTCTCAACATTAGAACCACCTTCTTGGTGGCTATGGGGTCAGCGGCCAGGATATCAGAATTGCACGTGTTGCAAGGCGATTTGCTCAGGGTTGGGGTGAGATATGAGGTTCAACGACTTTGGGACTTGCACCAGTGTTTAATGCAAGAACCAAAGCGCTGACGAACGCGAGGACTTTCACACTGCCGTCAATCTCTCCGTCCGTCGAACCGGCGGACGAGCGGGACGTCTCATGTCCGGTGCGTGCTCTATGTGTCTTCATAGGGGGACGCGGACACTGAGACAGAGGAGGCGCAGGTTTTCCTGTCCCACTCCCAAACGAGCTCATTGAAGATTGACAGGAGGCAGTTGGAGGGAGTCTGCCGATAGTAGACGCCTATATGGGCCTGCGCAGACCGACCCGCACGAGATTCGAGCCTATTTGGTGACAATGGCCATCACAGTAATCTCTCGGTGGCGGACGTCATGGCCGGCTGCTTTGTAAGTCGAGCTTGGCGTTCGTCAACCACTACTTGCGCGATGTCTCTACGGGGAACCTAGAGGGCGTAAGCCGTCTAGGGGCGCAGGTTGTTGCACAGCAGCGAACCACAAGGGCTCCCCAAGGTAGGGGGCGCAACCTTCCACATTAGTGACTCCCGACCCGTCGATGTAGTCACTCATATAGTGAGTTGGTTAATTCACATTTTAATCTAACAACTATGGTGTGGTGTGGGTTTTAGTTGAGGGTCGTCGACCTAGGAGGTCAGACAATTTCCCGATTAAAACAGTCGCTAGCTAGGTCGTCGACCTTCAGGACAATCTTGAGAGTTACCGCTCTGGCGACGAATCCTTCCCGCCACCTTCTGTGGTATCAGGCTTAAAGGTCACTTGTCGGAGGTTAGTATCCAAATAATAGTACGTTTTTGATTAAACGTCATTATTTATACTTACCGTAGACAAGTGACCGTCGTCACTCCCGCCCGCCTCCCCTCTTACGTATCCGTCGTTAATTGGGACTCCTAGGTAATGTGAATGAATCTAATTGGATGACAGGTCACGCCACCTAGTGGGCTAGTGACGGGCGGATAACTCCGATTGTTCTGGGTAATGAAGTTTCATTACATCAGTGGGAATGAGTCGATTGCATGTTATATGGCTAACAGGCTAAGGTCACTTGTCTACGGTAAGTATAAATAATGACGTTTAATCAAAAACGTACTATATAATTTAACAAAATATAGTTAGCTTATGTCCTAAATTGATTTAGTGTCAAGAAGAACTGCTGTTAGATATAGAAATGGTACAAATATGAGTAAAACACAGGAACTGGAACCTGATGCAAAATAACTCTTTCCACATCAACTTATCATGTAGATTGCTAAACACAAAACACGTGACAAGTTTTGTGTAAGTTGTTATTCTTAGAAAGAACATATCACTGTCATGAGAATACAAGTCTAATTTCCATAACTCTTATTGCATACACATGGCCATATAGCATAATGCTCTACCATATCAATTGGGTCAGGTTGATTATGCAACAGACTAGCAGCTGACTCAACAGAAATATCTGAACTCTGGTTGACCCCTTATGTGTGGTATTTAAAGGAATATAAGGGAGATACCATTGTTCAAAATCTAACATGATGTTTAATGTCATTGGGTTTTTGCAGCTAATTGCCATAAATATTTTAAACAAATTAATTAATTATGTTTGTCTTTCATCTTAATGTTTTAGAAACACTTAAAATATAGAACAACTTGCATGACAATCTTTAATATTCTATATTCAAGATAAAATTATGATTAGTAAGTTCAAATTATAGAATTTATATAGTGCGAGTGATCACTTGATGAAAGCTTAAAATTTAGTAATAATGATGTGTTATCTGCAGCTGAAAAGTCAATATGGATGCTATCGCGGCCATCTTGGATTCTCAAACCTGAAACGTCTACCTTTGTGGGAGGAATCACTATAGGTATAACATACTACAATTTCAGAATGATATCTGGATTCGTTTAGGAAGAGTAGTCTTTTTCCTGAAATCTAATTGAAAATTCAATATGGCTGCCATGGCGGCCATCTTGGATTCTCAAAACTGAAACGTCTACCTTTGTGGGAGGAATCACTATAGGTATAACATACTACAATTTCAGAATGATATCTGGATTCGTTTAGGAGGAGTAGTCTTTTTCCTGAAATCTAATTGAAAATTCAATATGGCTGCCATAGCGGCCATCTTGGATTCTCAAAACTGAAACGTCTACCTTTCTGTGAGGAATCACCATGGGTATAACATACTACAATTTCAGAATGATATCTGCATTTGTTTAGGAGGAGTAGTCTTTTTCGTGAAATCTAATTGAAAATTCAATATGGCTGCCATGGCGGCCATCTTGGATTCTCAAAACTGAAACGTCTACCTTTCTGTGAGGAATCACCATGGGTATAACATACTACAATTTCAGAATGATATCTGGATTTGTTTAGGAGGAGTAGTCTTTTTCCTGAAATCTAATTGAAAATTCAATATGGCTGCCATGGCGGCCATCTTGGATTCTCAAAACTGAAACGTCTACCTTTCTGTGAGGAATCACCATGGGTATAACATACTACAATTTCAGAATGATATCTGGATTCGTTTAGGAGGAGTAGTCTTTTTCCTGAAAGTTTACGGACGGACAGACGGACGGACAGACGGACGGACGGACGGACAGACAGACGGACGACGGACGAAGCGCCATGACATAAGCTCACATTTACTTTGTAAAGGTGAGCTAAAAATACATTCTATATTTTAAGTTGACATTGTTACCAAAATGAAAATGATTTGTTATACTTTGTATACAGAAGACTGTCCTAGACTAACATTTAGTCTCAGAAGTATTGTTTGCAATATTGACAATATTTTTAAACAAATCATGAATTATAACAAAATGGAGTCCAGAAGATGTTTTAACTTCAGAGCCATCTAGACTTGCTATACTTTTCTAGACTTGGTTGGTCATCAATTAATATTTTTGCTTTAGGGTCTGGATGACAGACCAAAGAAGGTCCGAGATTAGGGATCCAGGTTCTCCTCCTGAAGAATTTCAAAGTAATTTTCATTAGGAAAGGACAAAAAGACATCACTGCTAGCACATTTTCACTAAAACGTAAAATGTTATAACAAAACCCGAGCTAGAACATGTAGGCCTACAATCAATAACTTTTATGATAACGAAAGTAGGGTGTTACACAACACATGACGCAATATTATGAAAATATGTACTTACTTGCGTGTCAAGCAAGGAAAGTCTGAATTGAGTCCTTTAAACACCTGAGTTTTGACGGTATCTTCTTCTCCGAATTCTGGGTACACAGGTACCTCAACTTGGGGTAGAGAGCGTTGCGCGTACCTGCCCTCCTGATGTAGCGGGCGGGTACTACGGGATGAAATCAAGGGGGAAGTGTCGCTAGAGATTGTGAATTTCTTCGCTACCACTGCACTGTTGTGGAACGCACGTCTTTTGAGCATGTAACACCCGCAATATTGCACATCCTTGCTGTTTCTACTAATAAAACGCACTAGCGATGCCGCCCCACTGCTGAAATAAAGAAACATATTTTCCCCCAACTTAAATGATGAAATGTCAAACAATTGTAGGCCTGAAATGACCTTTTTATAAATAAATCGAATACAAGTTCTCTATGAAAGTATAAGAGACTTTCCTAGAAGCACGCGTATTGGAAACTGGGAGGGCTTTAGAAGCGTTTGATCACTGGCGAGAGTTTTATTTGACGCAGATAATTCTGCTTCGTCATAAACGATCCACTAAGTGAACACGTGCTTTTCACATGTCAACAATGGCTTTCATGTATCCAGAGAGATAAATAGCGCTGTTCGGTTCATCGGGTTCGTAACATTCCCCTGCCAGCCATTGATCCAATCAGAAGTCTTCTATTCATAGTAACCAAACCAGGTCAGGTTAATGTGTGTAGGGTCAGTAAATATATTCAGTAACATAGTGCAATGTGAACTTCGGTTTGTCAATTACCTTCAATGATAAGCTCCAAATGAAAATAATATACACCTTTCTAATTCAAACCGTTCTTCTTAATTATTCCGTTGACATTTTAGAAAGAATAAAAATCCTCTACATGATGTCTTGATGTCGTGATGTTTTCATCATTCCCCCCAGGCAAAGACGTAACTACATGTATATACTATGATGCAATAACGTCTTCGCCCCATGCAGGTGATCACTTCTACGTTCAAAGCATTATGCAGTAGCAATTTCTGCTGATGCAAACAATGTTCTACGTATTACCGTATTTCCTCTAATACAACCCGGGCCTCCATTACAACCCGGGCCTCGAATATAACCCGGGGGGATAAGGGGGTGCTGACATTAATACAACCCGGGTCTTGAATAGAACCCGGGGTCTCGAATAGAACCCGGGTCTAACATAAATACTGGTATAATATGTCGATAGTATATACTTCACGGAAACCGTATATTGCAGGGATTGATACAGATTTTGATAAAAGAATGAATATCAACAGAAATGCCACGAGATATGTAGAACTAGATCAATAATTTTCCATGAAAACGCCATTCCTAGAAGATTTTGAAACGTCAATTCAGACCTGAAGAAATACAACCCGGCCTCCATTATAACCCGGGCCTCGAATAGAACCCGGGGGGTAAGGGGGTACTGAACGAAATAGAACCCCGGGGTTGTATTCGAGGAAATACGGTACTAACAGAAAAGACTGCAGAATAATTATCATCGATTGTTTTATTGGGATGCGGTGAATTCGTACCCAAAACGAACTCATACCCACTATTCAATTTTATTGGAATCGTACCCAAATCGAGCGGTGGATTTGTCCCCACTATTATTTGTGATTGATTTCATCATACATGTTATTCTAACTTTACTTGTTATCTGATAATGAGGTTAAAGATCGCATTCTTAAAATAAAAATAGACTATATCACGTCTGCAGAGTTCCCAAAAGGCTTCTCGATTAAGTGATTTGAGTTCACTCACTTTCCTTAAAAAACATTGTCACCACTTGAGATAATCCACGAGTTTATCCATATTAATTGGATGCAATTGGTCTTTCAACACTTTGATATCGAACGAGAGGAATCGTTAATGGACTAGCGACTATATTGATATTCAACAATATTGATAGATCACAACATAAACCAGAAGCAAATAATATGGCAACTGATTTATTGATTGATATATGATTTTAATATATGAATTATAGGCATTTTTATAGATAGTTTATTTCTGTCAAAGAGGCTACAGGCCCAAGTGAAAGAACATGTAATTTGTAAAACACAAAATTACATGTCTTCGCTGTCTATGATACGTAATAAACTTGCTCCAATATTACAAAATCATAATCATCGTTATAGATGACAATAAACTATACAAATATATGTGGGTACGAGTTCTGCGGTCTATTTTGGGAACGAGTTAGTTTTTGGTACGAATTCTCGGTGGATACGAGTTCGTTTTTTCCTTAAAACCAGGATGATGTTAAACAAATTAAAAAGCATCTGGCTCTTTCTGAACGTTTCATGTTTTGGGATATAAAAAGGAACCACTGATTCTGTAGGAGTGACCGATTCGTAAGGGATACGCGACAGCTGTTTTTGAACGAGTAAATTTATTTCGTTTTTAACAATCTCAATAAAATAAGATCTTAATTTCTTCACTGCGTCACGCAGATCATAGTAGCGTAGTTTAGCAAATAGATCATATGTTAATGACATTGTTTTTTTAACGAGTTTCACATTTTTCGATTGAGTATAAATTTGCGTTTATGTTTACTATATAGAAGTTATATCGCCTATTCAAGCAAGTATATGTATAAATCGGATTACCTACACGATGATTTAGAATTATAAGTTTCTCTTTCACCTTTAAATCAATTTTTACTGAGAAAAATACCACTAAAGATGTTTCTGATGAATAACGTTTTTTTTTTTTTTTTAAATTTTCAGATGTTGAGGAATCTGTCTTTGGGTAATTGATCACTTACTGATTATCCAAAGATGCAAGCAAACACAAAATGAAATGTATGAATCACAGAGTTAAAGTATAACACTCTATATACAGGGACGACGGTTATTGAACAGTACTTAGGCAACGGTATTTGAACGCGAGCAGTACGTTTTTTTATAACCGTTTTGGTGAGCAAACGAATTAACTCATGTTGACAGCGTTTTCCTTCATATTTATCCAAATTAAAGACACTGACACACAACAAAGTTTCTTAATACGCACAGATAATGCATTTCCCTTGATAATGGACGCTGTGTCCTTGTGCCCAAGTCAAGAGTTGTGAAAGAACAACGCAATTGTCTCCACTCTTCATGAATCGCCTGGTCAAGCTCTTGTATGGTCTGAGTTCGCTGATGTTGATGGCTTACTTGTCTGCCAAGGTGATCCCAGAAATGTTCTATAGGTGACAATATCAGGTGAACTCGAAGGCCACGGCAAAATGTTGACGATTTGTTGGGAATAAGAAACACACAGCCAGTCTGATGGTATGGGTCAGGCGATGCCTTGTTACAGACATTCTCTCCCCACAGAGGCAGATCAAGTCATGAAATGTTGATACAGCCTCTATTATATTACGCCGAAATCTGTGGGTTCCGGCCGTTTCCCCAAGCGGAAAATATTGCACCACAATCCATTTGAATTTCCTTATCAAATGACAAAGCTTCTCGCATGGAAAGGGTGGTTCATATCACAATGCTCTTGTCATGATTCAGTAGCCAAGATGATGATTTAGGAACAGCGTCGCTGATTGCACAACTAACTTTGATTGCCTCCAACCAGGCATCTCACATTCTATCCCACAGACGGGTTCAAAATGCAAATTAATGCGTGTAAAATTGTGATCCATAAAGTCTTTAATACCAGAAGAATACCATAGAATTATTTGCACGTGTTTAGTCATTTTAACAAATTGGTCTCCAAAACATTTTTATTTGACGGATAATATTAATAATAGTAACGTTCAAGTAATGTTTAATGATCTACAATCTGGCAAAGAAGAGGGCAATCCAATTAAACAGAATTTTGGTAACTTGTTAAGAAGGGCACAAACACACCTATTGTGTTGAATATATAAGTGAATATTAATAAAGACGTAGCACTTGTGAATGTAAACTTGTTGTCTTGATATTTTTGTTTAAAGGTAAATTTCACCTACAAACGTTTACCAACAATCGAAGACCTCGTATGATAAAATTTGCTGTTAAAAAAAGGGAAATTTGACCCAAGAAAAAAAATGTCTTCATCAGTTTTAGATAACATCAAATGAAATCATTATCTGGTGCTTTGCGAAAACATAAATCCTTTTGATATTCGCAGTACTTATTTCACGTATGACATGATAATTTTCACTATAAAACACCGACTTAAATACAATTTTACAAAGGTTTTAGCAACCCGTTTCACTAATTATCACCTTGCTCGTTCAAAATTGAAACACATTAACTTAAAACATCATAAGTTCATTTATCATTACTCTGATTAATTAGAAATGACTCTTTTTTAATAATGAAAGTCATACATATATTTTGTTAGATCCTTTTCCCCCACGAAATCACCAAAAAATCATCCAACGCACCGGATCCTCCGCCGAAATCACTTACACTCGTGTTAGAAATAGAGATGCAACCTTTGAATAAATCTTTTTGGAATATTTGTAGTGGATGCAATATTTAAAACAGTGGAACGCTATATAGCGAGATCCAACGAAAACAATTTCTATTATCCAAAAAAGGTTAACTTAATCTATTTCTCCCGAACAAGTCAGCAACTACATTCGAAAGCCAGAGCAGACATTTGGAAGTTGGGAGAATCTTTTAGCGGCTGTGTTTGGACGCTGAAGAGTTATCTCCCATGTAAAATATCCAACATGGCCGCGCACATGGAGAATTTCTTTGGACTCTGATTGCACAACTTAGTACTAACAGTTTTGTATTGTTCACGGCAATATCGTTTTATTATAAACTTCGCTGTGCTTATAGAGAGTAAATTCAATTCTACAAAATGCCGACAGACATGCATGTTATCCTCGATAGCTTGTATCTTGGCAGTATCGAAGCGGCACTTCATACGGACAAACTGAAAGAAGCGGGCATAACTCACATTTTGACCATCGATGACCGACCGCTGTCAAAAGAAACAACGTGCCAGTTTACGAGTAAATATATCCACGGGCTGGATCTTCACGATACAGATCTTCTGACCTACCTAGACGAATGTGTCGAGTTTATAAACGAGGGTCGAATGAAAGGTGGAGTTTTGGTACACTGGTGAGAAAATAGTTTTAATTAACTATTATTTCTATAATTATTCTGATACTTAGTCAAAATGATCAATTTTAAAATGAGTAATAAATAGTACTATACAGAGAATTATAACGATTCATGTATATTGTCAGATAAAGTAACATGCATGGTTCACATTTACCATGATACACTCGCGTTACCTTGATTCGTGGATGTAAGGGCTTCGCGGCGGATAACTCAGAATATAATTTGATTTCAAGTTTCATAATAAATAATGGGTATTAACATGATTAAAGTAATATTTTATGGGCAAAGTTTCGATTCATGGCGGATTTGTTTACGCTCCGCAGCCATTTGCATTCATCATCTATTTCTGTGCACAAAAAGCTTGACGTCACCTTGATTCGTGGATTACGTAAGATAGCTATCTATGGAGGCCCAGTGTTTGACTACAATGGAATAACGTGTCATACTCACCAAATTAACATCCAGGTTTGGTTTAGGCGTCGTCTGAGTCACAGTTTGTTTAAATCATCACATTAATTTGAAATTGTCAATAAACTTTGTACAGTATGTACAGTATTTACAGGTAAGTTTGTGTTTATTTCAAAGTTATTCCTCCGACGGCTTGCATGGTAAACCATGACAAGGGCAGTAGAATGTATCATGTGTCCTAAGCACACGCACTGGACAGCAAAATTGTAAGTGCACCCAGTGATCACACTTGTCATACATGCATTGTCCCCACTTGACGAAGAACAGAGAAGTACATCGCGACAGTTCACTTGGCTGGAAACGATCGCACACACAGCACTTTTCATCGTCTGTTACAGGTGAGTCCTCCTCACTGTCACTGCTGTATAGTAAGTTCACAGCACCCGAAGGCCCCGGTAACGGTTCAGTGGTAGTTTTAGATTTCTTTTGAAGAGGTTTTCTTGACTGTTGTTTTCTTGGACGCTTCTTAGATTGTGATGATTTCCCGACGATAGAATCCTTCACGTAATTTTTGACTGCTTTTTCAACTTCTGGTTCTGTAATTGCCCTACCACCGACGATCTTATGAATAGATCTTCTCGGTTTACGGGTTTTCTTCTGTAGAACAGGGAGATGGTCAGAAAAGAAGGTAGTTTGGTCAGTTTCAGGTTGGCATGTACGTGTCGGAAGATCAGATTCAATCTGGACATCAGGGGTGTTGTTAGGTGTCGGTCTATCTTGACGTGGTGGAATTTCTTTGCTTGTTTCATTTTCATGTGATTCATGGATGAACGCAGCGGGTTGAAAGGCCGTCTTATCAATAACGTCAGGAGAAAATGGATAAATTCCACACTTTCTAAACGAAGATTGAAGGTGACTGGGTGTCAACGCAGCAGTATAAGCCTTGCAAGCGACGGACGCAATGTTGTATCTGTTCACAGTCTGTCCCGACTTCAACAACTTGTGACACTCGGCGTTGTAGATTTTGGTAAAAGGTCCGAAACACCCAACGTCCATTGGCTGCAAGATGTGACTGGTGTGTGCTGGCAGAACAAATAATACAATATTATGGTCCTTTGCCCAATCAATCAGTACTGGCGATATGTGTGACTTGTGACCGTCGTACAACAGTAGAAGCGGTTTCCTTGGTGTTGCCGGAGTAGCATAACGCAAGAAATGTTTGTCCAAGTAGTCTTGAAATATGGCACCGTTTGACCATCCCGATTCCGACATCGACCCATCACTTCCTGGGCTACAACCCTCCAATAATTCACTTCGCATTCTAGCCCCAGCAAATACGAAAAATGGCGGGATAAATGTTCCGAGAGCATTTCCACATCCTAAAAGAGTGACGAGAGAGGATCTTTCAGATGATATTTCGTAAGCTACAGAGTCTCTTGAACCAACTATTTTGGGTGCGACGTGTGATTGGTTTAATCCCTTCTCATCAACATTGTAGATTGCCTCGGGTCTGGACGTGAAGTCGTATTTTTCAAAAATGGCGCCAAGTTCATCAAAATATCGTTTGACACATTCTTCAGAACTAGATTTAGCACGAAGTTCTGTGAGGGATTTTGCACTCCTGATTTTAATTTCCGGCCATCTTCCCATCAAACCATACAACCACTTGATAGACAAAGGGTGGGCGTGGTCACGTTTCCCCAACTGACAAGCATAGTCGGAACCAAGCTGAATAACCTCCTTCCGCGTGTACCTATTGATGCCATATACTTGACATGATCAACAAGTCTCAGCTCTTCTTCATTATCGAATACTGGTGAGGCACCTGACTTGACAGTATCAATATTTATCTTGCCTATCACACGGTCTCTAAGTGTTTGTTCTGGCACAGAGTATGTTATTGCTGCTTTATGAACTGATGTTTTGTTGTCTTTTACATCTAAGAAGGCATTTGTGAGTGCTGTTGGGGAATAACTCTTGTAATTATGCCGCATAGGTGTCGGTGATCCCTACAAAAAGCAAAAAAGTACATAAGAGATGGCCCGAAAGCGTTTCCATAGATTTTAAATTTTGACAGCGGGATTCCACTCTGATCACGTGATTTTCATTGACAGATTGGTAAACAAGCAGACGACAAAACATGAGAGGTTTGGTGCTATTAGTATTTTCGTAATTTGACTTTGGATAAGCTTGAAAAATGGCATTAGTGTTCTTAGATATATATTCAGCATTTCTGATTATTTTTATTGAAGTACTTACGTGTAGTGGACGGATTTTCAACATTTTCGTCACCGAAGCGTGGATATGTCTGCACTTCAAAAGTACCGCTCCGTGACGTCATACGAGATTTTGTAAACGAGATATCGCGATAATTACGAGTATCCACGAATCAAGGTAATCCACGAATTTAGGTAACGTTACTGTATATATTGTCAGACCTCTCTATCCAAAGAAAGAATGGCCCTTAAAGCATTTTGAACCCTTGAATCCTCGTCAATGTTGTAAGTGTAAGTTACTAGTTAATTCAGTGTATAGGTTGGTAAGGTATTGTAGGTAATATCACTTGCTCCTGGTTACAGTCTAAGTAGACCAAAGGTCAAGAAAACTTACTTCACTCACATATTGAGTCTAGCAAGATGCAGTAATAGGACTAAGGTCCCGTCAGCCAACCTTTCGATGACCTATGGCCCTCCAATCAAAAATGAGAAATTGAGAATGACTGAATGTATTTGTTCAATCATAAAGCGGCTCCTATCAGTATTATCTGTAAGTTTGAAATAGGGATGTTATGTGCGATTGAAGACTTTGCGGTTTGGTAAACATGAGCCCTTATTAGGGGAATTTGATAGGTAATCTGATGCGAGCCATTATATTTTGCACTGGCAATAGAATCTGTATACTCTTTAAGCGACAAGTTTCTTTTTATCTTACAATCAACCTGTTAATTACTAATTAACTTGCTAATTAATAATTAACCTGTTAATTAATAATTAACCTGTTAATTAATAATTAACCTGTTAATTAATAATTATTGGTCACAACAATTTACAAATATTAACAAATGGTAAGAGCACTATTCCTCTACAAGTTAATGATTATTGAGCACTGTTCCCTTCTTCTAAAATGAAATTCTTTTTTTTATATCAGTTTTGCTGGTATGTCCAGGAGTGCAACAGTTGTTATTGCTTACATGATGTCAAAATGTAACACAGAGCTGAAGGAAGCATTTCCATATGTGAAGAAGATGAGATCACTCATCAGGTAACATTAGGTCAATTGATCCGTGGGCCCCGCTATCACAGATCCTTTATGTATACTTATTGACAGGGTAACTGACTCGCCATAACTGATCTCTTAATCTAATTCTTCGGTATTCTCGACTCAAATTGCATCATGTAGTCATAGAACACATTGCCAGAGATACTCCGCCGCTAACCTTTCATTCATCCTTATCTATTTATGCCTGCTTTTAATCTATTTTTCGATAAGCTGGTTAGGTCACATTTACTTCACCCGGAAGTTTACAATGGTTGGCAACATGACCGCAACCAAATGGCTTCTTGAATCTCATTTGTCAACAGTCTGGTATGATGTAACTTCAGCCAATGACAATTCAAGAATGGGTTCAGTACGAGCCTGGTCGACCACTTCTGAGGGAAGTAAATGTAACCAGAAAAATGAGATAGAATAGACATTAATAAATAAATCTGAAGCTAAGATTAGTGGCGGAGTATCTTTGGATACATGTTCAATCGATTCTTGAACTTTTAGTTGGAAATTGAGTTTAAAGAGTATTTTACATGCTAGAGATCAACAATGCTGGATGAAATACCCTGTCAATAAGTATACATAAGGGATCTCTGATAGCGGGGCCCATGGTTTGACCATATTCTAAGAAAGTTTATAAATGTTCTGAGAATGTGTCTGATAATGACAACTCTTTTGCAGAATGAGGAAATGATCCTTACAGAAAGTGAGGTTGGGAAGGGGGTTTGGTCCTATTGTCAATGGAAAATAGACATTAAAGGGGCAGTAGCACGTTTTTAGGGGGAATACAAGGTGTTGTCAGGGAAATGAAAATTAATGGTTCCATTTGAAAGACAATGTATTTTAACTAAATGAAGCGGTATTAATTCAAATATATAACGTAAAGTTTAGCCATGCGATTCCTTTTTCTTACATAAAATGAATTAAAGGTGTTCACACAAAATGGCCGCCAATGGATTGTTTGTGTATCTTCATACTTTGTCCTCTGACTATGGATTATTGGCTTATGTAATGAGATTTTTGACACTGTCAAAATAATACATCCAGCATAAACTTACAATTATCAGTGAAAATTTTAAAATATAAAATTATCAAAAAACGTGCTACTTCCCCTTTAAATGTACACAAAACTTTCTGAATTTGGTTCATATGGCCTCCCCTTTTTTCCCACGATAACTTGTGTTTACATTAGTCTTGCTACCATTATAGGATCTTTCACTGGATTTAAATGTTAAACATTCAATTTTTCATGACATATTCCTTTATTTAGTAGTTTTCATTTGAACAGTCATGATAATATAGAAGATTGCTGTAAAGTCTTATAGTCCTACATTATATTCTGTGTAATTGACTGACACAGGCACAAAATGTGCCCTGATAGCTTGTGATTCCCAATAAATTCTCATAGTATAGACACACAAGAATTCAAGGACTGCCCTAAATTTCGATTATTTATACTCTATAAGTTCATATCATGATCAATAAAATGCTAAAATATTTGCCATTACCTATATTGAGTACACATATGAATCAGTATATTTTCATAAGTACTGTACCCCATTTCCTTAAACAATATTTTGCAATTCAGAATAAGCTTTGGTCGCTGGCTTACGGGGGGAACTCACTGATTGGTTGGATTTGAATGATGTCAATATGACGGCTAAATTAATGAAACCTGGTGACATCTATATTTTTACATAGTGAAGCAATACAGATCTCAATTTATCAAGATTGCTACTTTCCCCATTTATGTATTTAATGTACACAGTCATATAATTTCACATCCTCTTGCAGACCCAATGCAGGTTTTATGGAGCAGCTGCAACTGTATGAAGATATGGGAGCTTGTATTGACAGGAAGCACAACGGATACAGAATGTACAAGCTAAACCAACTTGCTCTTAGAGTACAAGCAGGTTTGGAATAATATCATAGTCTTTCTCATCTTAGATAATCCAGGGCTTATTGGTATGATATTCTTTTTAGATCATCTGGCCTGTAATGCCCGATGGGCTTATGGCATGGCATGTTGTCCATCTGTCTGTCCATCCGTCTGTAAACATTGTGGAATTTCGACTTCTTCTCGTTGTTGTTCAATTTATTTCCGGTACTGAAAGGCCACAGGCGTGCGTGTAAATATTTTTATATAAATGTATTGAACTACAGGCCTGTGGCCTTTCAGTACCGGAAATAAATTGAACAACGACTTCTTCTCCAAAAGCATAAGGCCCAGAAAGCTGAAACTTTGTGTACAGACTCCTTGACTAGTGAGGATTATAAATTGTAGCCATGGTGGCCCTGTGGCCCCTTTTAAGGGCAACAGAAGCCACACCCTTGAGACCTATTTTCATCTTCTTGTCAAGAAGTGTAAGTCCTAGAAAGGCAAAACTTTGTGTACAGACTCCTTGACTAGTGAGGATTATAAATTGTAGCTTTTGTGCCCCTGTGGTCCCTACTAAGTGGCAACACCCTAAAGGAAAATCAAATGTAAAGCCTAATGAGCTACAAAGCTCTATTTTGTTATTTGGCTCTTGGGATTTCTTGGAATAAAAATTTTATCAAAATAATCAGTCCTTGAGTCTTGTAATGAAAACTAAACAATGCAAGCTTTGCGTAAGGTGGAAATACTTTACTACATAAAACCATGCTCAGGGAATGATATTTGTCAAAAACGCATAGCGCTAAGTACTTCTGTGGAAGAGAATTGACCAATTGAGTTTTCACATATTGATTCTGTTTTTTTCTAGGTGTGTATTCGGGTAATTTGAACCCTGACATGTTTGTGTCTGAGTCAGAGGTTGCAAGTCCAACTGATATTATCTACAAGTGCAAGAAATGCAGGTGAGGTTTGAAACTGTTTCATATTGTACTAACTGGATCTGTTAATATGAACTTTGTCTTCTGAGAATACCTATCTTCAAAATGTGATGAGGATCTTTAAATTGTCCATAGATAGATAATAACAGATATTTCTTCAAAGTAACTTGTACAAATATTGATATATGCATAATATCTTTGTAGATAGACAAAATAAAGAATCCAAACCTTGATAAACTATTTCTAACCCTACTACTACTGTGTTGTATGTTTATGACAGATCCATGGTACCATATTATGTACCACAGAAAAAAAAGAATTTTTTTTAAATGTATCAAAATGTAAGAAAAAATTTTCATGGAGTCTGTGACTAGAAAATGGGAAATACCTGTTACAACTTTGAGCATGGCTGTGTGTTGTGCAGCAAGGGCTATATAAATACTACTAGTAACAGCAACCAATGTCTCAAAGTAATAAGGATCTGGACATGATTATTTTCTCCAGGACATCACTCTTCCGGAGCTCTGCACTACTCAGTCATGTGGTAGGTGAAGGGGAGGCAGCGTTTGACTGGCGGGGGAAGCAACCGACCAATCAGAAAGCAGAAAGAGCAGAGACCAAATCTGGAGAGACATGTGAGAAGTCTCTGTTCATTGAACCAGTCAGATGGATGTCCAGCATGCTAGGGGAGATGGAGGGCAAGGTAGGAGTTGTCTCCCTTTGTAGCACTTCTTGATCTGTGGGAATATCTTTCTTTTCTCATTCATTGAGTTATGTCTGTTTTGGGAAATGGAAGGCATGGTAGGAGTTGTCTCCCTTTGTAGCACTTCTTGATCTGTGGGAATATCTTTCTTTTCTCATTTGCTGTATTTATCTCATTCATTGAGTTATGCTGTTTTTTGGAAATGGAAGGCAAGGTAGGAGTTGTCTCCCTTAGTAGCACTTCTTGACCTGTGGGCATATCTTTCTTTTCTCATTCATTGAGTTATGTCTGTTTTGGGAAATGGAAGGCATGGTAGGAGTTGTCTCCCTTTGTAGCACTTCTTGATCTGTGGGAATATCTTTCTTTTCTCATTTGCTGTATTTATCTCATTCATTGAGTTATGCTGTTTTTTGGAAATGGAAGGCAAGGTAGGAGTTGTCTCCCTTAGTAGCACTTCTTGACCTGTGGGCATATCTATCTTTTCTTACTTGCAGTATTTATCTCATTCAGTGAGGTATACTGGTTTTGTTTCCATGTTTTGTGCAGCCATTGTTTTATTAGGATTCTTCTTCATTAGATAAACAAAGGTATTTGTGTTTAAAACGTCCATAATCTTTTTTTATCTACCAGTAATACAGATCCCCTACTTACATTGACACAAGTTTTCATGTTAAGGAGTTGTAAGTAAAGCTATTCTTCAAAGCAAAGAGAAGGGAGAGAGAAACATGAATTTGAATTTGGAAATTATTTCTATGTTCTATAGTAAAACTTCAATGAATTGTATGTCTTCTTCCTTCCTGCAGCTCTCCTGTCCTAAATGTGCCTCCAAGATAGGTTCTTTTATTTGGTATGGTGAGTATCTTTGAAGATCAATATTCTTTAATTTTTTTACTGTATTACCGTAATTTCTCTGTTAATTCGACACTAAATTTTTAAAAAGATTTTCAGAAAATGTCTATGGTTGAACTAATTTCACTTTTGGTGGCTCATTTGGTACTATGGTTGAAATATAAGATAGATATCAGGAATTTATATTATATATAATTAATTCATAGTTTCCATAGATGGCGTCATGAAAATGCCATAGTTATCATAATGAATATACTATTAATTGATTACTGCAGCAGGGAAAATTACACATTGCAATTATCAATTTGATTTTTGCAAATTAAACCATTATTTTCAGCAGCGGTTGAATCACAGGAACATAAACTATTTGCTGTTGGTTGAATTTTTAGATGTGATTTGAATTTGTGACATCAAAATAGTAGTATATGGTCGAATTATTGGAGATGTCGAATTGATAAAGAAATTACGGTAGTTGTATTTTTAGCAATATTTTGAGACCAACCTAAAAACAATCGGACTAAAATTAATGAAACAAGAGACAATTTACCAAAGTTATCACAATTTTCTGTGCTTTCCTAGCTGTCAACATGAAGGTATGTCAACTGCTGTTGCCATCTCACAATTACATTTCCCTACTATAAGCTTGAAACACTGTGTATAACCGTACACCGGAACTAGCGAGGTGTACGGCGGAGAAATGTTGATAGCGAGGAGTCGAAATCAAAAGTTAGGTAATATTTTCTTCATAACTTTCAAATAATCAACATCATGTGGTAATTTTAGCACACATACTTAGTAAAATGTATGTGCTTGTCATTCTGTATCCAAGGGACAGTAACAATGACAGTTGCGAGTAATGCTGTTGTTAGTAACATATTTGCTATTTCTGACTATGAACAGGATATGACATTAAAAAATATATCTCTGAAAGCTATTGACATGATAATAACATAGAAAAAGTTGATGAAACGGCGATGATTGCTGTTTAAGTGATCCCGTTTGCGATCACGCTAGCAACATTTCTCCGCCGTACACCTCGCTAGTTCCGGTGTACGGTTATACACAGTGTGAAAGCCATCTTTGTCAAGCATGACTAGATTTTCTTTTCATTATCTAAGAATCGGGGTTCTTGTCTTGCACAATAATGGTGACTGAGAGTCTGAGACATTGGATAAATTCTACAAAATGAATGTGATTTTAAGCAGCTCTGTTCAACCTTTCACAACAGTTATCAGTAGCTGCTCAAGAAATCTTTAGATGAAATACCTGAAGGCAGTATGCAAAGGAATGCAAACATGTTAATGCATCATAATAGAGGCAATATATTCCCCATTGAATAAATTAATTGGTTACAGGTGTCAGAGATCAAGATGGTTTCTCAACATATTACTATTTCATAGAGGTGTAACAATACGGCAATACATTATCGTATCGTGATACATGGGACACAATATATCATATCGTATTGCAGGATGAGTGTCGGGATACATAAATAATTATAAATTCTCAATGTAGGTGCTCAAAACTGAGATTAACATTTGAAAGATACTTCAATATGCACACAAGAACATCTTCTAAAATTTTCAAGTTCGATTATATTACAATTGCACAAAAAAAGCTTCAAGTAAATTCTTACTCAAGATTAACTGACTCCAAAAGTTTATGAAAAGATCATTATGTCAGGAGATTATTTGTATCGGGATAAGTATCGTATCGTGACCCCCATATCGGGATAGGTATCATATCACAACCCTTCTGTATCATTACACCTCTACTATTTTAGGTGAGAGATGCCCATGTGGAGCATGGGTTGCTCCTGCCTTCCACATTCAGACCTCCAAGGTCGATGAAGTCAGGCCCAGAGCTCCGGTCCAAATGGTACAACCTCGCCCATTGGCTGCTTCTCAACTTCCTCTCATGAAAGAGGCCGGCCCATTGGACAAGCTCCAGTCAGTTGAGGAACTCCCAACATAGCTTATTTGATAGTATGAAACACACAGCCATTGTCAAATAGCAGCTATCTTACACATGAATATAAGTAAGAGCCAGTGAGTGATGTCCTTACAAAAGAAGTTGGTGATGTTAGCCAATAAGAGATGTTGTAACATAGTGAGGTAGTGAAGAACCAATGAGTGATGTTGTTATATAGTGAATTCAGTGACCTCCCAAGGAGTGATGTTGTTATCCAGATGATGTGGTGAATAGCCAATGAGTGATGTTGTTTCAAAATGACTTTGGTGATGAACCAATGAGTGGTGTTGTTACAAAGTGAAACCAATTCTTGTTGACCCATGACTTCATTAATTTGACATTAATTTTGTTTGACATTGTTTTTGATAAAGTGTGATACAATTATAGGGCTAAAATTGTTTTTGTTAAGATGAATTTGCCTTTATCTTTCAAACCCTGTTGTTGATTTTATCGTGTTACAGTACATGAAATGTAGCATTGATGAATGTCTAACTTTTCTGGATATTTTGCAAGAAAAGTATCAGAAAAAATACTCATATGATACAAATCCATGTATGAATCCCCTATTGATTATTTGATGTAATGCATGTATAAACATATATTATCTATTGATTTTTTAACGCTTTCTCAAAGATTTTGTTTGGTCAAAAATATGTAGTCAAGCTCAAAAGTAAAAATAAGTTTCAAAAATTTTTTTAAGAGAGTGTGACTGTCAATATACTCAAATAATTTAATTTTATATTGTTATTTTAGATGATTGGCCAATGTACAAGCACAATTCAATCAAACTCTGAATAAATCTAAACTATCATTATGGATTGTATTTTCTGCCTTCACTTTGAAGTCCATTTAAATTAAGATATTGATCATAACATCTCAAGGGAAGTGTATGTCTTTTCATTCTTTCCCCACCATCTTCCCATGGCAAGGTGAAACTTATCCAGCAACTCTCCTGTATTAAAGTGGCACAGAGTATCTTTCTTAAAATTTTATTTGGTTTTGATAAGCTACAAAATATCTAATATGCTGATTGAAGTTCATATCTCATCACTGGACTTGCAAATATATCCATTTGTGCATTATATCTCTAAAATGCTAGATTTTATGGAAAAATCAAGAAAACATCTCAAATACGTTTAATATTCGAAATAATGCATTCAATTAATCTACCTATTAGTTACAATACCTAATAAACACTATCGAATCGAATATATCTTCCTGTCAGCTTATGACAAGGTTTCAAAATTACGTTTGGCGAATTTGCGCGCTCCACTCGAGCCACATTGTCCGGTTTTCGATCAAAATCCCGACTTTGAATGGCTGTATTTTCGCTCTAATGTACTGATTGACCTTTAACTTGTTATTTTCAGTAACAGTTAGTGGTTCCTGATGTAATAACATCGATTTCAAAATTTGACATATGTGATCCTATCAACATACTCTGTGTGTCTTTTAGGTCATCATAGAGTTTGGCAATAGGATCCTGTTAAATAATAACGTTCAGCAATCTATCAATAATTTTTGTTCAGAACTCGAGATTTTTGAAAGATGAACATGAACAAGCCTCAATCTTGCTAAGTGTTGAAACTGTTAATGGGACAGTCCTAGCGGGGTATATTTTGGGGAAACAAAATTCGCTTGTATGTCTCCTTGTCAAGTTTGCAATTAGAAATTAACACAAAAGCTTCCCCAAATAACATTTTTTCAACTTGTTTGTGTTGTCATCAAGAACTAAATGCATTATATGCATGAAATGAAATGTCCTCTTGAATTTGGTTTCTGCAATAAATAACCCAGTAGGACTGTCCCTTTATAAAGACACTCAATTGTTTACAAGCACCTCACACAGCCCTATCATCTCATACCGTAACTCTTATTTAGGTACATATACTAATACTTCTTGTTTATTACGTCATTTAGGCCAGTGCCATCAGGTTACTTTTTACTGAAAGTTGTATGTTTTCATCATTCTTTCCATTTTATATGATTCAACATCTTCTTTCACAGTAAATACAAATAAGTTGGAACTACATAGTCAAAATAGTGTTGCACCCCCGTTTTTAATAGGGTATGACCCCATGGTATATCAAAACTTTGCTCTCAATTATAGGGGTGAAATCGGTGCATAAAGCCTTCAAGTTAAGGTATTGGCAAAACATCAAATATATTTATGAAACAATAACTTTGATTGGTTTTATGATTCAGGGACTTGAGGTACAAAAAGTAATCCGTGTCAGTATCACAAACTTCAACCATGAACTTCAATGACAGCTTGAAGTCTTCGTCTCGTACCTCTCACCAGATTTCGAAATTGCTCTTGTGGCAATTGCCACTCCTCGTGTAATGCGGCTTCCACTTCATGCAAGTTCTGAGGAGCAGGATCCCTGAATTGTACCGGTACCCAAAATGTCCCAAACACGCATACACTGTTTTGAAAATATGTCGTTACTTAATTCATATGATAAAACTTTTTAAAACACAATTTTTTTCAGATGGTTAAACAACTTTTCAATGTCAATGTGATGAAAGCGATTTTTTTAGAATTAACAAATTATTCTTGTGTTTCAACATATTTGTAGTGAAAATAACTCCATAGAAAACGAGAGTACCTTATCTGATAGTCGAGTTTTGGGTTCTCTTTCTATTTAAGCTTTGCTTGATAAGGTAAGAAGGCGAGGCGCAGTCTTTTTTTATCATTCTTTCTAGATCACAACGCAGTGTTTTGGTTTGCCGAAACTTTCAGATCAAACGATGTTCCAAAGCTATATTTGATCCTTACTTCATTCCCTATGTACAGAAGCATTTCGTTATCTTGCTTAAACAAGGAATATTTCAGGAGTGACAATTTTTTTAACATATTTATAAATTCTTAATTAAAGTTTATGTAGGCGTCGTTTCGACAATGATACTAATGTTATTGTCGAGTAGTGATATACGAGTAGAGGTATAGGTAGGTATGTATACACACTGTGTATAACCGTACACCGGAACTAGCGAGGTGTACGGCAGACAAATGTTGCTAGCGAGGAGCGTGATCGCAAACGGGATCACTTAAAAAGCAATCATCGCCGTTTCATCAACTTTTTAGCTCATCTGGCCTGTAAGGCCCGATGGGCTTATGGCATGGCATGGTGTCCGGCGTCCGTCCATCCGTCCGTTAACTTTGTGGAATTTCGACTTCTTCTCCAGAACCATAAGGCCTAGAAAGCTGAAACTTTGTGTACAGACTCCTTGGCCAGTGAGGATTATAAATTGTAGCTTTGGTGGCCCTGTGACCCCAAATAAGGTCACAGGGGTCACAACCTTAAAAACCAATTCTCATCTTCTTCTCAAGTTCCAAAAGGAGTAGAGAGTTAAAAATGATATGTGCAGACTCCTTGGACAATGGGGATTCTAATTTGTAACTTTAGTGACCCTGTGACCCCAAATAGGGTCACAGGGGTCACAACCTTAAAAACCTATTTTCATCTTCTTCTCCAGTTCCAAAATGAATAGAGAGTTAAAAATGATATGTGCAGACTCCTTGGACAATGGGGATTCTAATTTGTAACTTTGGTGACCCTGTGACCCCAAATAGGGTAACAGGGGTCACAACCTTAAAAACCTATTTTTCTCTTCTTCTTCAGTTCTAAAAGGACTAGAGAGTTAAAAATTATATGTGCAGACTCCTTGGCCAATGGGGATTATTAATTGTAGATTTCGTGACCCCATGACCCGAAATAGGGTCACAGGGGTCACAACCTTATAAACCTATTTCAAGTCTCAAGTTCCATAAGGTCTAGAGAGCTGAAATGATATGTGCAGACTCCTTGGCCAATGGGGATTCTAAATTGTAGATTTCGTGACCCCATGACCCCAATTAGGGTAACAGGGGTCACAACCTTAAAAACTTATTTTCATCATCATCTTCAGTTCCAAAAGGTCTATTGAGCTGAAAGACTGCTTGTAGACTCCTTGGCCAATTGGGATTCTATACTGTAGGTTTCGTGACCCCATGACCCCAAATAGGGTCACAGGGGTCAGCATCTTAAAAATCTATTTTTCTCCATTAGATGACAGTCTATGGCAAATTTATTTCTCCTTGGATATTTTAGTGTGGACTTCTTTCACTGTCGATTATTAACGATCTAGAAAGTGTTGAATAATAATAAATCATTTGGGTAAGGAAATTTATTCCGTAATCGTAACATTTGCTTTCTTGCAATAGGTAACAGTTTAATTTTTAGCTCATCTGGCCTGTAAGGCCCGATGGGCTTATGGCATGGCATGGTGTCCGGCGTCCGTCCGTCCGTCCGTCCGTCCGTCCGTAAACTTTGTGGAATTTCGACTTCTTCTCCAGAACCATAAGGCCTAGAAAGCTGGAACTTTGTGTACAGACTCCTTGGCTAGTGAGGATTATAAATTGTAGCTTTGGTTGCCCTGTGACCCCTAATAAGGGCCACAGTTGCCATGCCTTAAAAACCTATTTTCATCTTCTTCTTCAGAACCATGAGGCCTAGAAAGCTGAAACTTTGTGTACAGACTCCTTGACTATTGAGGATTATGAATTGTAGCTTTGGTGACCCTGTTGCCCCTAATAAAGGCAACAGGAACGTCCTTCAAATCTATTTTCATCTTCTTCTCCTGATGTATAAGGCCTAGAAAACTGAAACTTGTCGCCTATATACTTAATTTTATGATTGGTGCCCCTGTGGCCTTTACAAAGGGGGAATCACATTGGCCACACTCTACAGCATAATTGATGATGTAGCCTGATGAGCTACAGAGCCAATGGCTCTATTTTTCCATGTTCATATCATGTCAATAGCTTTTCGAGACATAACTTTTTAATGTTATATCCTGTTCATAGTCAGAGATAGCAAATATGTTACTAACAACAGCATCACTCGCAACTGTCATTGTTACTGTCCCTTGGATACAGAATGACAAGCACATACATTTTACTAAGTATGTGTGCTAAAATTACCACATGATGTTGATTATTTGAAAGTTATGAAGTAAAATATTACCTAACTTTCGATTTCGGCTCCTCGCTAGCAACATTTCTCCGCCGTACACCTCGCTAGTTCCGGTGTACGGTTATACACAGTGATACATGGTGTGTTTTTACGAAGCCTCAGTCGATAAGTATGAGACACATTTTTATGGAAGACGCAGGTAGGACGCTGAACCCCTTTAAAAGGGGATGAGGAAACATTAAATGTTATTTAACGGATATAGCAAATAAATAACTTAAGATCTACCTTTTAGAACTCAGCACAAAACAGTCAAATCGAACATGCTATTACCATATATTTACGGGTTTATAAATGTGGGCTTTTTCACCTCATTAAAGGGAATCAACAACCTAGCTTGTGAAACCTAATTGACCATGGTAATGAGAGCGTCCAGACGGGTAAGTCGGGTCACTTGACACAAACTTGGTACTGGTTGTCGGCTGTATATATAAGCGCTTCGTTACCAAACGATTTTGTCCCTACCGAGCATTTACGACTCTTTCGGGGTCGTGCTAATAAAACTTTGGAAGAAAAATTCGGGTTGCAGACCCCTTTAATAGTATTAAATAAATACATTTCATTTTTTCTTTTCAGAGGATGTATAGTGTTAATGTGTCAAGCAAAACGGGGGCTGAACACTAATTTAAGTTATTGACGATTGTCAAAAGAAACAACTTTAATAAGATCTAATTGTAACTATGAAACTTGAATTAACAGCTTTAAAAACGTGTAGTTACCACTTTAAACTTAATTATGCAAAACCAAACAAGGTTATAATTTCCAGTGTACCTCACACAGTCTAAGTAAACCTAACCTCAATTATACCCGTTTCACTCCGATATTGAGTCTAGCGAGATGTAGTAGCGTGTCAGTCGTTCTTTCGAATTGACCAATCAAGGATCGTTTTACCAAGACTTAATATCGCAGTGTAACGATTATTATTGAGGCTAGATTTACTTAGACTGTACTTAACAATACAACTTAAAAAAACAAAAGTACACTTCATGAAAACGTCGTAGATACACAGAGACAAGAGGACACTTTATGTAAACACCGTATGTAGAGTACACGAACAGCGAAAACAATTAATCGTGTCATGAATTTTTTTTGTCATGAACTCGCTGTCTTTATACCAGAGTAAAATCGTGCCAGTGTTCTCTTATCTCAACACATTAAGGTGAACTGTTTTTATTCAAATGTCGGCCACTCCCATTTCGTCCACGGGGCATTCCACGAAAAAGCAAATCAGCATTGTGTTAATAGTTCAAAGTCACATTTTGGCTTATATACCGTATTTCCTTAATTACACGCCTGCCTTGAATATATGCCTGCCTCGAATAGACGCCCTTGCATAAGGCTTTCTGAAAATAATAAACGCCTGCCTTAATTAAACGCCGCGTAAACCAAGTTTTATATATAAAAACGTTTCTTTTTTGTTAAATTATCTGATTTTGTTTTGTTTGAATAATCTAAACGGTTTCGCTTTTTACGAAATAGACGCCTGCCTTGAATAGAAGCCTGCCTCAAATAGACGCCTATGATGTAGACCTTTTGAAAATAATAGACGCCCGGCGTGTAATTAAGGTATCTGCCAAACTGCCATAGAAACTAACACAGTTCACAAGACAAAAAGTCTAAATTGCTTTACATACAAAAATGTCAAAATTGAGACATCTACTTGTTTCGTTGATTAACGTAAAATTCCTTGACTGCTAACATCATTCATTAACACATGACAGGATTCAATATTTGAAAAAAAAGACAAGTTCTTAAGAACATTTTAATGCAAGGTATTGGTCATTCATGAATACCTGACCCACAGAAGTGATTGTTAATTCCTATGTAGAAACTTCACATTCATCGCAACATGCTTCTTTGAGAGTTTCCTACACTCCCATTTTTGTAAACTGCCATTCAATAAACAAAACAAACTAACTAGGCCACCTTTCCACATTCATTCTAACGCACACTATAATTATTAGATAGGTCGACATCAGGTTTGATATCAAATTGCATTTGTTATCCTGACTATTCTATGAATGCAGTACACCTACTATTTATTTGATATATATGCACCGTCTATTTAAGCTAGACGTTTTAGTAAAGCAAATCTTTGTGCACGTAACAACCAATATAAAAACTGATAAGAAATAAAAACACAAACAAATTCTTACTCTTTTCCTTCTTTTTATTTGGACCCTTTTGACATGCCCCTTTCGGCTTTTACCGCGGCCCTTTTAACTCTTTCCATTGGTCCTTTTGACTCCAAGATTCTCGGTCAGTATGTCCTTCTGACCTTTTCACTACATCCCATCTGTGAAACCTTTACATTCAATTTGTCATTATACTGATCTGTCTAGCTTTGGCATAAATCCAGTCTCCGGTTACTTATAATATGGTTCCAACCTTTGACTTTTGCATCCTACTACCATTCTCTCCCCACAGAGGCAGAACAAGTTCTGTTCTATTACGCCGAAATCCGTGGGTTCCGGCAGTTTCCCCTGGCGGTAAAAACTTTCATCTCAATACATTTGAATTTCTTTATCAAATGACAAGGCTTCTCGCACGGAAAGTGTGGTTCATATCACAATGCCTTTGCTTTGTTTCAGTAGCCAAAATGATGATTTCAGAACAGCGTCGCTGATTACACAACTTATTTTGATTACCTTCAATCAGGCATCTCCCATTCTATCCCACAAACTCGTCGTAATATAGCAGAGGCTAAATCAACATGACTTGATCTGCCTCTGTGGGGAGAGAATGTCCTACTACATACTCATGCCATGTTTGGCATCTTGCTCTCAACGAGCTTGTCTGCCTAGGCAGTGATCTGTATTGTTTAATTGTCTTCTTAGTGATTTACTTGCACCACATAAAAGAGATAATTTTAAACGAAATCATAAATGAGATTGGTGAACCGTGTTGAAAGTTTTGAAGGACAAGCTTCGGAATTACGTCATTTTTGTGTTGGCGCATGCTCAGAATCGTATTGGCCCAGTCTATCTCGTGTTGGTCCGTTTTGCCTATAGGCCTATAGTCTAGCTTACCACTAGCCGATTTGTATATTCTAGGACGTATCAAATCATTTTTAATAAGTTGATAAAGATTTGTTAAACATATGGTACGTTATCTCTTTTTTTTGTCTGTAGGAGTTCCCACTTGCAATCCTGTTGTAAAGATATGAATCTTCAATTTGATATATGAAGATTCCGCATCTTACTTCGATGGTGGTAATTTTGAGATAATTAATAAAGATAATAATTTCAATCAAATGACGGCATATGCATATAAGTAACGGTAGGTAAAGCGAAGAGCACTGTATTGTATTGACCATGGCTTTCTTCAAATCGTTTGTCGTTCTTTCATTCACAGTTGTGGCTGTAAAAGGTAACTTATTTATCCATTACTAGTTATTAACACAATTAGATGTCACTAAATTGACCACATTATGATCAATCTTTTCCTTTAAAAAGCATAATGTAGTGTAAATGAAGAGATTTTTTCGGGGAATATTGCAGGCCTTTCCAGTTTTAAGGACTATCACGCTAACTTGCATTATACTAAAACATTGGTATAGAAAATAAAAGGACGTTATCTAAGAAATTACACTATCTATGGTGTTAAATGTCCGTATTTCTACTGTTACTGACATAGAAAATAGAAAGACTGATATGAATCTTTCGAATTTTTTATGTCATATTCTCAAACTGATAAGAACAAAAGTTTAATCATTATTCAAAAAATACTTTTAAGGGTGTTTTCCAAAAACTTAAATTTTATGTTGACAAATTGTTCAAAACTAAGTTTGATTTAGCACATATGTTCATCAACAATAAAGACATTTTCTATTTGAAAAGCAACAATCGTTGCTAATCTTTTACATATTGACAGTTATTCAACATGGTAGGGGCTATAGTAGTGATAGTTCTATTTCTAACCCCTGTCTACATTAAAAAAAGAAAGATATTTCACGAAAACATAAACTAAATGCCAATATTTTATACAAACCACTGTAAACATATGTTATTGTAGGCGTGGCACTATAAAATACACCAGATGTCTGTTAGACATTCACTGAATTAAAACCAACTGTGGTGTGTTTTATACCTGGTGGGTAATGTGAGAACAAAGAGATCATTGACTCCGGCTGTTTTCTGCCCAAGATTAGTCTCTTGTTTTCGCCATTTCATGTCCCTGTGCCTTTGTCATCATTTCATATTTACACCAAGAAACAAAACCTTTCAGCTGCCATGCTTCCTGATAGACCCCAGTTCAATGGCGTCACTTCCTGTCCCCAGTTCTACACAAAGGTGGAAGATAGTTGTTTCCGAGCCTACACAGTAGAGGCAACGTACGCGGAGGCTCATGTGAGTAGAATACATGTTAATTTGTAATTTACAACGTTTGTAGAACCATTCATGATCAATACCTGGTACCGGCCTATTTATTCAAAGTTTTAAATCACTTGACATATGGCCAAGAGTACAACAGATATCATATTATATATAATTGGTATAAGCCTAAACAAAACTTTTTGAGACCAAAATCAACGTTATCAAAATATAAGAAACGCTTGCTTTGGCAGCTCATTGGCCTTACATAACTTTCAGTTGTAACACGTAAGCTAATAGAAAAAACATTCATCAAACAGAAAAAAGTTCCCATTTTGAATCGTAATTTCGGTCACCTTACTTCTGTTATGGAAGCAATAAGTATGTTATATATGTCTATGGAATGAATTGTTGTTCCTGAAATTGAGGAAATGAAACCACGTCAAAACTACCCTTTCGGTCACAATTAATTAAAGTTCAATTCGGTATCAGCTTGGACAAATTAAAAGTTGTATCAACTCAATTCTTATGATTTTAATTCATTCAACACAAACAGTGACTTCCCGCTTATAATGACAAACTGACATTGGGCGATTTGCTGTTAAAACTTGTAGTATCAATGTTGAGTGTAACATTATTCTTATTTATAACTGTTGATTAGGCTTTTTAACCAGAATTTCCTCAAGACTTCAGTTGACATCTATATCTTTGGCGTAAGATAGGGCATACAAGAACAACCATTTCAATGAGAGTGTTTCTTGCACTTAAAGGGACAGTAGAACTTGTGTGATAATTTTATATTCTAAATATTTCACTGATAATTGTAAGTTAATGCTAAATGCATTATTTTGACAGTGTCAAAACTCTTATTACACAAGCCAATCATTCATAGTCAGAGGACAAAGTATGAAGATTCAGTATAAAATCCATTGGCTGCCATTTTGTGTGAACACCTTTTAATTGATTTTGTGTAAGAAAAGGGAATCGCATGGCTAAACTTTACGTTATATATTTGAATTATCACTGCTTCATTTGGTTTAAATACATTGTCTTTCAATTGGAACCATTAATTTTCATTTTCCTGACATCACCTCATATTCCCACTAAAAACGTGCTACCGCCCCTTAAAAATTTCAATTGATTACTTTTTTGCAGAAACTCTGCCAGATAGTAGGAGCGCGTCTTGCTGCCCCCGCTTCACAGATAGAAGTTGATGGACTGGCCCAGATGCTGGATGCGATGACGAAACATGGTATTTATAAACTATATCTCTTTTAAACCAAAAGGCGTAGTTATTGAAAGATTGCTTTTTCTGTTGCCTATCCCGGGGTCTGTCGATGCTGGAGCTCTGTACCTACATTTGATCAGCTTCGCGTTTCAAAGGCACAAACTTCACATATCAATGGTTTATTTCTAGCTGTGTTTCGTATCAGCAAGATTATTAAACACTGTTGAAGTCTTTCAAGAAAATCGAAATTGTATACACCTGCGTATCTTAAGTTTGTTCACTTGCTTGTGTATCTTAGTGCAAATATCATGTTTTTTGGATTACATTTTGACCTCCATAAAATAACCCCAGGAGCACCTACAAGCGACAACCAATTATCCATTAGTAAAATAATCATTCCCAAACCATATTTCGGGATCGTCTTGTCACCGGTACCGAATTTAGACATTTGGCATGACTAAATTGTCAGATGAGGTCATTATTTGTGAAATTCAGATTTTCTATTTAAATATTCCATATAAACATTGTAAGAGAGAAATCAGTACAATTACATTGCAATAATGCAAAGGAACAAAAAAGACTTAGTTCTAAAGCTATTGATCACTAATGAAGGATTTTGTTGCGAAAAATACAAAATAGTGTTTTCGAAATTTTGACCCCTGCTCATTTCAATGCCCTGCCAAATTAGTTACGATTATCTTTAAGTTATTACATACGAATATGTTAACGCAAACTGAATGTTAACTTATGTGCTCAAGTTTCAACATTATCCGTTTCGTTTTGGCATTGCTAGGATGCCCCGAAGACGTTCCAAATTACTTGATATTTGCACTAGAAACGCAGGTAAGTGAACAAACTTATGATACGCAGCTGTAGTTATTTTAGATAAATTTATATATCTTCCCTTGATTTTTTTTCTTTATGCTCTCTCCCAAATTTAGAAGCAATCAATCACACTACCATCTTAGTTAAATGTTCCCACCCCCGATAATACGACGTTTATCTTGCGAAAATTTACAAGGGGAATATGGAGCATCGAAACAAATTTACTTTCATGATCGAGAATTCCACAAGTTTGAAAGAAAGGAATTCAATGGGGTTTTAATGAGTGGTGCAATTAGATACAAGAGAAGAGAACTAATGGATGAACGCCTATGCTGACTTCAATGCATTACCATTTATGTAATTGGAAAATATGTCTGTAAACCCTCGCTATTGTTAAAATATCAATTTTGTATTACCCTTTTGCTTGTCAATTGGAAGTGACTGAGTGAATATAAAAGATTTAAGCTTATAAAGATCATCCATGTTAAATGAATTGAATTTACTTGTTTTTGAATTATAAAGTTATTTGAATAACGTATCTAAGACAAGAAATGGGCGACAGAGCCTTTTCAGTCGCAGCCCCACAACTCTGAAATAGCCTCCCAGCCACTATTAGAGAAATCTGCCGTCAAAACACACTTGTTCAAACTTGTGACAAACTCTCTTATAAACTCTCAAACCTTTAATCTTCTTGAGCAGGAATACTTCTGGAAACAGGCGCTTTAAAAATTCATTATCATTATCATTATCTATACGATCAAACAACATGTTGAAAAAAGCTGGTGAATTTTCGCTTCAATTGTTGACCCTCCTTTGGTTTATGGGTGTATCAAACAACATTTTAACACTTTTTCAGCCGACTATTTCCTGAGGATGAAAGAGGGTGCCGACTCCTGTAGCTACATTGGGAAGACTGGCGAGTACGAACCCCTTGATACACCGTGTGACGATATCCTATACTTCGTCTGTCAGAAATCTGTTTGAACTCTGTCCACCGCCGACTAAACCTGCTAGGACCAATGTACCAATGCTTTCTTGATGGCATTTGACTTGAATAAACATGTCAAAACGTTATACTGTGAGTCATTTTCATGTGTGTTCATTTCTGTATGGGGGCACCGGCCCATTATACAGTCCATATTGAAGCATGATAATATGACATAAGCAACAAAGTTTTTTCTTAGGCAGGGACCATCTTCAATTTGATAACATTTCATACGTCAAAATAAATTGTTATATTTTCGTAATGTAAACCCAAAAATACAGTCAAATTTCAACTTAGCTACAATGATATCCCAACGGCCAGGTCTGCTTCAGGATCTTGAAGTAAGATATGCTTATAAAGGCTGCCTAATCGAAGACGAATGTAGTTATTGGAATCGTTCATCTCTGATGAAATACCCCAGTCTTGGCTATGTTGGCTATCAACTTAATGTATAGTTACATTGAGTCAATCCTGAAAAAGTTGAAATGAGCAACCTGTCATTTTACACATAGGTTACTTACGATCATTTCAGTGGATACCGTGGAGTACGCAATGATGCTTACTTGCTAAACACGAGTTATTTAACACATAAAACATAGCCTCAACTAGCTAGTTGATTCCGGGTCTACATTTTAATCTGATAACAGTACACACAAATATAACTAAGGAAAGACAAACCTAGCTTACATCCTAGCTTACATGCATATTGGTCGTGCCATTATCAAACTCAAAGATTTAATATTTAATATTCAATAAAGATTCAAGATTTCAATCATATTCATTCTATAAGATTTGCCATTTATCCATATAATCTGAGAATCGTTTTTATAAAATTACAGCTGCATATCTAAAGTTTGTCCTCTTGAACTTGTACGTAGTGCAAATATGTAATTTGGGTTTGCTTGGACGTCAATTGAATACGTTAAGCAGAACTGACAAAGGACATCCATTGTGTCTATTTATAATATACTCAATACTTGCCTTTATCTCTGGCATACTATTTTGGTATAAACAAGGACAATGTTGATTTTGACTCTGTCATCTACGAAAGATTTTGTAGGAAAAAATTAAAAAATATTGTTTTCGAAATTTTCACTCAGTCACCTAAGTGACATGTCGAAAATATTATAGTAACTGTTAGGTATGACATACATGTACGAATACAAAATAACATGATATTTGGACAACGGTCCATAGGAAAATGAACAAACTAAACTACGCCGCTGCACATAGTGAATGCCATAACATTTACTTCCCATATTTAATAGGCTGCCATTGTACCATTACACACATTTCGATTTCTTAATTTTACCATTATAGCGTTCTCTCCTCACAGAAACTTCTGCTAGGACCAATGTGCCAATGCTTTCTTGATGGCATTTGACTTGAATAAACGTGTTAAAACGTTATAAAGTGAGGCAGATACAGTCACTGTTCTATTACGCAGATTTTGTGGGATAGAATGGGAGACGCCTGATTGGAGGCAATCAAAGTGAGTTGTGCAATCAGCGACGCTGTTCTAAAATCATGTTTTTGACTACTGAATCATGGCAAGGGAATTGTGATATGAACCATTCTTTCCATGCGAGATGCGTTGTCATTTGATAAAGAAATTTAAATGGATTGTGGTGCAATTTTTTCCGCCAGGGGAAATTGCTGGAACCATGGATTTCGGCGTAAAAGAACAGAGGCTGTATCAACCTTTCATGACTTGATCTGCCTCTGTTGAGACAGAATGCCATTATAGTGGTTCTATTATTATTAAGGATTCAGAGGCTGACTCCTTATTGTTATTGGCATGTTTATTTTTAGTATTTCCACAAAAAAATTGGACTATGATACAGCCAAAACGACTGCTGCAAATACAACCAAAATTCACAATTTGGTAGCCCTTACCCTGGAATCGAGAAATTAAGCTTTTGGGCCAAATCGACCCGTACATTAAAGGTCGAGATCGAATCCAAAATCGAAAATTTCAAAATGCACTGAGTGAGAGACCTGAACTTTTTTTAAAAGATGCGCAATAACAAATAATGCAAAAAGGGAGATCATGACAAATTCGTAGGTGACGTGGTTTGGCCGCCATCTTGCTTTTAGTGCATTTTCGACCGTTTCCGCCCCCACCCACCTTTGAAAATATTCTTCTCTGAAGAGACTTGCACTAGAGAGCTGAAATTCATACACAATGTACCTGAAGCATTTTAGTTTAAAGTTACCATAATTGAAGATCCTAACGTTAATACTTGTGTTGCTGTGACCTTTCAAACTTGACCAAAATTAAAAAATCGCAAACTTCAAGGGCAGAAAACTTAAAAAACAGAACATAGAATTTTATGACTTTTGGATGAGAGTTAGACAGTAGCAAGGTATTTAAGATAAAGAAATAAAATCGCTCGCGAACAGTCATACTGTCTGGTTACAAGGTACCATTTTGATAACCCCCATACCTCAAAAAGTTGAAGTGATAACTGTGCCATTTCTTGAGGACTGACAGACAGCGACCCAGGGTACAGAAAGAAGGTGAGAAAAGGGGGAAAAGAAACATACTTGAAGGGCCACAACAATTTAAAAAATTGTAATTTGCATGAAACGGTATCAGAGCAACATGTTAAGAGTTTCTGCGCTAAAAGTTTTGCCATGCGTAAATGTTTTTAAAAACATCACCAGAAAATGACCTCAAAACATTCTTTTTTTGCTGTTGTCATAAAAGTTGAAGTTGATGGTACCACCGCTAATATTAGCTGACTGTGTACACCATGAAAAGGCGTACAAACTGTATTGGTTGAGCTTGGCAGAGACGGTTGACGTGTGTCAACGTCACAAATGCTACGGGGCGCCGCGACCTGATGTGGAATGTCAACCTGGTCACTCGACAAGCATGTCGGAGGCAGAGCATTGGTCGCAGCGTTATTCCCCAGTAACATGGAGTTTTCAACGACTGCTCAATACTTTGACCAGTGACGGACATGATACCAAGGGCCCCAACCCCGGCTTCGGAAAGTTTGGTTGCTGCGGCGATAGGGATGCGCCATGTTGATTGATAGATCTAGATCTAGGTTACCATTGACACGCGTGATTACGAGGGGGCAGTGAGGAAGAGCCGATAGCGTCATTCAATTGTTACGTCTTCTAAAAACTATACCTTTATTGTCTGATAAAGTACTTTTTTTCGATTATTCTAACCGCTAGGCATCTTAGAATTCATTTATGATCAGCGATGAAATACTGGGTTTTATCAGTGAAATAAACTGTGAATCAGGCAACAGTGACGATATATTATATTGTCACTGTGACCAGTGACGATATATTATATCGTCACTGGTCAGGTGCCGGAACTACTTTCAGCCATGTGAACAAAATGGGGTAACTTTCCAGTTTTAAAATAATTTTAAATGCATATTTTATTAAAAAATCATATAATAAATAGAATACTTAATGTAGTTTTCCAAATACCAGGTTCATTTCATCTCGTGACATGGGTAAAGTTGATATTTCACTTGTGGCTGCGCCACTCGTGAAATATCAACTTCACCAATACACTCGATGAAATAAACCTGGTATTTGGAAAACAACATTAAGTATCCTCTATATATTGTTATATTCTATCCGATTTATAAGAATTTTGAAAAATATGTCTTGGTTTAGACATATGTGGAAATCAAGTATAAATATCATCTATATATATCTATCGATCTCTGAGAGACACATGAACATTTTCATTAAAATGCATTTTTAAAACTCGTTTCTTGACAACATAACTCTATATCGAAGGAAACAAAATGCCTCTAAATTGCATTTAAATACGATACAGCAAACAGTAATATAAACCGTTGATACATTAAAGGGGCAGTAGCACGTTTTTTGATAACTTTATATTTTAAAATTTTCACTGATAATTGTAAGTTAATGTTAAATGTATTATATTGACAGTGTCAAAAATCTCATTAAACAAGTCAATCATCCATAGTCAGAAGAGAAAGTTTGAAGATTCACATGAAATCCATTGGCGGCCATTTTTGTGTGAACACCTATAATTCATTTTGAGTAAGAAAAAGGAATCGCATGGCTAAACTTTACAAAATATATTTGAATTATTACTGCTCCATTTAGTTTATATACATTGTCTTTCAATTGGAACCATTAATTTTCATTTTCCTGACAACACCTTATATTCCCCATAAAAACGTGCTACTGCCCCTTTAAAGGAGCAATAGCACGTTTTTAGGGGGGGATATAAGGTGATGTCAGGAAAATGAAAATAAATGGTTCCAATCTAAAGACAATGTATTTCGACTAAATGAAGCAGTAATATATCAAATATTTAATGCACAGTTTAGCCATGCGATTCCTTTTCTTACACAAAATGATTTAAAGGTGTTCACACAAAAATGGCTGCCAATGGATTTTATGTGAATCTTTATACTTTGTCCTCTGACTTTCGATGATTGGTTTGGGTAGTGAGATTTTTGACACTATCAAAGTAATACATTTAGCATTAACGTACAATTATCAGTGAAAATTTGAAAATATAAAATTGTAAAAAACGTGCTACTGCTCCTTTAACTACCTGTAACTGAAAGGCTATCAGTTCAGTGGATCTGGTTTTTTATGAGCACGGGGTAGAACTCATGTAGGTCTTAAATACAAACAAATGTTTATGTCAAAGTTCAAATCCTTAACTTCTCAAAGCAAACAATATTTGGATTGTTTCTTTCAACGAAGGTTATTGTAATGAATTATTACCACCATTTCAAGCTTTCAAAGAAGGATGGTTATATTCTTGTCTATTTTAAAATGACCCTCCCCCATATTCATGTAATTTTTTTCATGACCCTCCCATGATGGCTGTTTAGTTTTTATGACACTCCCGAGAAAAAACGTTATGGCTTCAGAAAGTCGCCTCGTAAATATAATATGACTTGCTCATGATTTGAACGATATCTTATACCAAATGAAATTTTTAGAAATGACCCCAGATTTTACAGGTAAGCAGCGGCTAGCTATATTTATTATCTATATTGTTGAAAATAAGTAGTGACATATGTTCAATATGAGCACTAAACTGACGATCAAAAGAAAGTTGTCACCATAAAATTTTGAATATTTCCAAAATGGATTCGAACCCAGGTTTTTAACTTTCAGGAGCAGTTCACACAAACGCAACACACTCATTTCCAAAGAACCAAGCTGATGCATTTGTTAATATCCGTGCTGCGTCCCAAAAGTCAAAATCACGTTTTTTCCATTTCCATGGAATTTTCATGTACATAACTCCATAGAAACCCTTGACAAGGGTAACTTGCTATCACATCAACCGAAAAGCACTAAAGCAATGCCACGTTTGACTGCTGAAGAGAGGAAGAGGGCATTTGACATGGCCATGATGGGGACGGAAAAGTCAACAATAGCAAGAAGACTTGGTTGTTCACGCCAATGTATAGCGGTTCCAGCAGACTGGCACAACACGTGACCGACCTCGGAGTGGCAGACCACGTGTCACAACCCGCAGAGAAGACCGTTTCCTAAGAACTTTACATCTTCGTAATCGGTTCCTGACAGTGACGCAATCAGCAGCAACATCCCTTGGTCATCGTGTGAGTCGACACACTGTGAGGAGACGATTACTTCATGCTGGAATCAGGGCTTACCAACCTCTTCGTGGGATGGAACTGACCCTCGAACATCGCCTCGCCAGACTTCGATGGGCACGACGTGTACTGCGTTGGCAGCGACGCGAATGGCAACGCGTTCTCTTCACTGACGAGAGTAGGTTTAACTTGTTCCATGCTGATGGGAGAATACGTGTTTATCGTCGTAGACATGAAAGAGAGGCTCCAAATTGTGTCCAAGACGTTCATCAAGAAGGAGGAGTTGGTTTAATGGTTTGGGGTGGAATTTGTGATGACCAGAAGACACAACTTGTGGTGATACGAACGCACAACGCTATGTTGATGAGATATTGAGACCTGTAGCAGTGCCATCTCTGCAGCAACGAGCAATGGGAACCATTCTGCAGCAAGACAATGCACCTCCCCATACAGCCAGGATCACTCAGAACTATCTGGACAACGCCAATGTCGTCGTTTTGCCCTGGCCATCACGTTCTCCCGATATGTCTCCTATCGAACACCTGTGGGATCATCTTCGTAGAGAGTTAAGGAACCGTCCAAACCAACCAACTACTATTCGAGAACTTGAAAATGCCTTACAAGATACGAGGCAACAGATACCTGATTACGTCATCAGAAGATTGACGTCATCCATGAGAAAACGATGTGACGCTTGTGTTCGTGCCAGGGGAGGACATACAAGGTACTAATGGGATATGTACATTTGTCAGTACTAGGAATCGCCGATTCATGTGCCATAGACGTTTTCCAAAGTTGTGTGGAAAATGACATTTTGGACCCCCAGTGGTCTTCAGAGACTGTAAATATTTGAGATGCACTGGCAGCAATTCGATTCTTTGCATGGATAACAACACATTAACGCAGTAAAAATATTTCATAACATCAAACTTGTATCTGTTGTCGTTTATCTTTTAGAGTCAATTGAAGTGGGTGACAACTTTCTTTTGATCGTCAGTTTAGTGCACATATCACTTTTGTCTAGCAACGATTGTTGTAGCGCGAGTTCCCATATTTGTTCGCTTGTGATGTCATAAAACCATTGTTCGCGACGTCACTGTAGCCGGCCGTCGCAAGGGAAGCGGTCCGTTTCTTGGACATTTCTACGATGGTAAAATGGAATAGAATCGGTAATAAAGAAATTATTAGCCTCGGAAGTGTGTCATATGACTTTTACGAAACTTGTGCAAATTTGTGTGCAACCCTCCTCTCGAAACAAAAAATCACACTCGTTTCGTAAAAGTCATATGACACACTTCCGAGGCTAATAATCTCCATATGTTCACCTCCGTTTGCAAATATGAACCCAATTATGCTTGCCCGTGTAGGTAATGAATGGAGATTGTGACCTGCAAAAGTACGATTGTTAATCCTGTAGGCCCTATTAACATAGTAAGAGAGAAGATTTTATATAAATTTGCAAGAGTTTCTTCAAGTCAAATGTCACACCTTTGATTGTAATAACTTCTTATGTCAGATTTTGTTTTCGCGTAAAAGTTAACCCCACTGTGTCTTCAAATAGAAATGAAAATATCGACAATAAATGAATTAAACTTTAACAAACATTAGGTGTTTATCTGCAAAGAGATTGCTTTTGCAAAAGACAAAAAGAAAAAATCGTACAAATTGCAAATCCTATGATTAATTGGCTAAGAAGTTTTAAATCCAGATTAACTAGACATACATGTGAACGTTAAATATCTATTATTTTGTTTGTCTTATATAGAATAACTACACATATTTAACGGTTTACATTTGGAGGCCCTCGGAACGATTTGTGGAACAGTGAGAGGAACTAGCAATGATAAAATATGAAAGAAAACTTATTAACTACAATTAACAAAGCGTAGAGAAAATAATAATACAACGCTTTTCTACACAAATATGAAGCTACTAACTCAAAGTTACTAATCTTGTCTAATTCCACAAAATGTTTTAGATTCAAGCTCATATAATCTTAGAAATACTCAAAGTGAACGTACGTACAATCCGTTGTCTTACGGAGACGTATGAAAGCTACGTTTTATCTTATTTTATGTTTATGGAATAATTTGCCAACGAATAAAGCCTATCTAACTCGTAAACAATAAATTCATTTTAAAACCAATTCGACGCCGATAAAGTTAACAGACATATTTCCAACAATTCGAATCGTTATAAATTATAATAATTATTGCAAAACTCCTATATTAAATATATCTTTATTACTTTCCAATCGTTATTTGCTTTTGCCATTGTGGTTGTAAACTCATAGTTGTTTTTACCAATCCATGTACGTTTAGTTAGTTTTTCTATCATGAATAAAACATGATGAAATCAAGGCACGAACATTTGCTTAGAACGCCACAGACAACGACATATATAAACTGGCACTGAAACAACCGATGCTGGGCAAACTAGATATGTGCATATGTGCACATTTGATAGATATATGGCTGATAATTCCTCACCATAATAAGTCACATAACTAACCTTAGTAAGGCTGGTGAATTTAATTTGACCATCACAGGTACAGGTACACCTGTCACCATTTTATCTCTCGTTGATCTTTGATAGCATCTCTCACACGTTTTGAACACCTTAATCACAATCTTCAGACTTCATACATACCTTACTTGTTTAATCTAACTGATAGGAAATTAAATTTTACAGTCAGTTGATGGTGTTACGGTTCAGTTTCTGCTATAATAAAAGTAACATAGTTGGGAGGTTCAGTAAATCTTTCATCATGAATGCAGTCACCTGTCTCTTGCTTCTTGTTGTTGCCCAAGGTAATGCCTTATTCGTATTCAGCAAATTTCTACTTTTAGCCATTCTCTCCCCACAGAGGCAGATCAAGTAATATTGATTTAGCCTCTGTTCTATTACGCCGAAATCCCTTGGTTCCGGCAGTTTCCCCTGGCGGAAAAAACCCGCATCTCAATGCATTTGAATTTCTTTATCAAATTACAACGCTTTTCACATGGAAAAGGTGGTTCACATCACAATGCTTTTGCCTTGATTCAGTAGCCAAATCGCTGATTTAAGAACAGCGTCGCTGATTGCGCAACTGACTTTGATTGCCTCCAATCAGACATCTCCCATTCTATCCCACAAAGTCGGCGTAATATAACAGAGGCTAAATCAACATGACTTGATCTGCCTCTGTGGGGAGAGAATGACTGTCTGTGAAAAATTTCAAAACTTTTGATATTTTTAATAATGCATTCCTCGTTCAATTGAACAACAATATAATCGCATACCATGCTATAAGATAGCTTGTGTTTATGATGTTAACTCCATAGGTGCCACGGGCCAAAACTTGGCTATTGGACGACCGGTAGCCGAGAGCAGTTTCTGGTCGACCTTCAATGGCGCCTTAGCAAACGACGGAAACACGGACACCAAGTTCGGAAGCGGCTCGTGCTACATGGCGGGAACGGATGACAACGACCCCTGGTGGATGGTAGATCTGGGTTCAGAATACAAAATCAATAACGTCACACTGTACAACCGCGGGGATTGTTGTGGTGAGTGTTAAATTAGCCAACCTCTTTAAGAACAACTAAATTCAAATATACCTGTAAGAATTCAAACTGTTACTTGCAAAAAGTAAATGTTGTTAAAGTAATCGAGAAGTAGCTTCTTCTGATGTTAAGTGGTTCTTGAAAATATTACTTCAGTGATTGAGATGTATAATTATGTCTTCTATTGCCTCATACCAGTTTCGTTGTGATATACACTAATGTATTTCAATGACAACGAACGAATCTGATCCTATATCTTTGAACATAGATTTTGATCAACGACACCCCCCTCTACAATGGTGGGGATTGATTGACAGTGCACAACCAGAGGACGTCAATCTAATGATATCGTTAGTTAAAAAACTGAAATTTATTATTTTATCAACAAAATATATTCACCGCAATTTATACAGGTGATCGACTGAGTAACATCCGTGTAGTGGTGTACCGCGAAGAGCCCGAGACTTCGGCAGACACTGGCATTGTGTGCGCTAATCTTAAAGGGGGCGTGGCTGACGGAGCCGCCGTCACACTCACCTGTAAAAGCTTCACGGAGGGACGATACGTGAGGGTTAATAAGATCAAGACCAACAGTGATGATCCCCTTACATTGTGTGAAGTTGAAGTTACAGGTAGGAATTGTTAATCATACTTTGAATTCTGATAGATATTTCATTAAAAAAAGTGTTGTCGACGCCTTTGATTCTAAGGAATCAGTAGAAAAAAGCAGCATAGTCATTATTGATTTTTGAGGTACTCAAAAATAGATATGACTGCACATCAAAATACAATATGAGGCCTAGGGTGTCATATGGTAAGCTTTTGTTTTGCCGATGTTTCCTCATTATGAGGCAAAAAGGTTCGAATTCAGCTTTGGACAAAACTCAAAGAAATAGAATATACAGATAGAGTGATCCCCTAAATAACATTGTTGTTATGTTTGCAAAGAGAAAACCAACACAAAGATAAGAATGGAAATCGGCAGTCAAGATGTACATTCCTGAGAAGATGGCTAAAGTTTGTAACGTTTTATTTCATGAAGGGTCCGCAGGTGAGAAGGATGAAGAGGAGAAGCCGACCGAGTGTCCTTCAGGATTTGTTGACATGGCGGGCGAGTGCCTGCTGTTTGTTCCTTCATACTCAACCTTCGTTGAGGCCATCGTGAGTAACGTTTCAAAGTAGTACGATTCTAAGGTAAACATAATCGCGCGAAATTTTAGCATAGACTAAAAGCTCGAAATGTTTAAAGGACACCCGTGCAAGATGACGGTTTTCTTAGATATGTTGAAGAAGTGAGCATCATTTCTGACTCCGTGTGTACTTCACAGACTCACTGTGAGACGATGGGTTCGAGTCTTCTGATGATCAAGTCCGAGGAACTGAACACAGCAGTGGGAGATTACATCAGGGCCAACACACAACTAGGTGAATATCAATACATTTCCCCGCTTGGCACAATATACGCCAGCCCTAATGACTTGCTTATTCAACGCTTACAACATTTCCCGAACTCGCCGAAGGCTGGACTCATAATACTCTTATATTGGCGCTGAGCTGCACGGGTTGAATTATCCAGTTATCCTTGTGGTATCTTTTGTGGTCAGACACCTTCACATCGTGTGCACGTGAACTAATTTATGACGAAAAGCTGTGGAGATAAGCTTGTTTGGGATATACTCAATAAACTTCCCATTCTCTCCCCACAGAGGCAGATGAAGTCGTGAAATGTAGATACAGCTGTATCAACATTTCATGACTTGAACTGCCTCTGTGGGGAGAGAATGGAAACTTCCATATAATACTATTTTCATTACACGAAATGGATTTTGAATCCACATCTTTTGTTATTGGTTATACATGGAAGGAAATTTAGCATGCTCTGCTTCTCACGCAAGGAAAAGAAAATAATGTACTGTAGCTAAGATATTCGGTACCTTGGCCACGCCCGGTACTTACATTGTTATGCAGATACTGCAAAGTATTGTGGCATCGTACATGCAGTCGTATTTTACTCGTTTAATAAGCAACATACCATGCCAGTATGCAGTTTCATACACAGTTATAACCTGCAATATAACCATCGAAATATTGTTTTGACAGGAGAGCTTTAAGGAGTATTTTTTTGTGGAAACAAAATTCAAGGGTACTTCCCTGTTTACACTTATATATGATCATTACATGATTATTTCACATTAATTTTCATATATGTTAGTGAGGGTCACATTTTTAGGTGTTTTAGATTTAACAATCTGAAAAAAGTGTAGAATGCATCACTGCGTCTTTTTGAATTTCGTTCGCACAAAACAATACCCCGTTGGTCTGTCCCTTAAACAATGCAATGCTCTCAACCCACACTCATTAGACATATTTTCCCACAGTAAACCTAACTAATATCTCTTGGCACTGAATAAATCCAACTTATAGCTACAAATTAAGTATTCAATAGTCAAAATATTTTCCATTGTCTCCTACCCAGGAGAGGACTTCTACGTGGGAGGTACAGACCTAGAGCAGCAAGGAGTCTATAGATGGATGGACGGCTCTCTGGCCAAGCAGGACTGGGACAGCAAGGTGAGCTCTCTCGCCGAGAGTTCCGACCCCACCCCCGGGGTAAGGTGTGGCTTTCTCCAGGGGAGTACCGGCCTCTGGAAAGCTACCACTTGTAGCAACTCCCTATACTTTATATGTCAAAAGCAGGTCAACCTGTAAATAACGGACATAATAATGCACCTTGTCTACGATGCAGAAGCCAGAAGACCAGAAACTATCTCTCACTCTGAACTGGACTTAACTAATGAAGGATACATGAACATGAAGATTGTTAATATTCATCTCAGTTGACCAGCTAATATATGAACCTGGAAAATACATTGTACCTAACTTTTTTTCCCCAGTATATCGATTTTGATTTCTGTCAATAAAATCACACTGAAATGACAATATTAGTGTTTGTGTCTTTCTCTTCGCCTAATACAACATCTACTTCTGAACTAGCTTCAACAAGTCCAATAATCACAAAGGTGCATGGCAAAACATGCGAGGGATATAGGATCATAATCGTGTCATTTTCGAGGTAATTGTTTTCTCGGGTAAACCTGCTTTCAATGTCACATCGCTTCTCACCGGGACATTCTAGAATATCCCAGGGACATTCTATTGAATATCCCAGGGACATTCTAGAAATTTTTTTATTTTTACTTTTCTTTTTTATATATTTTACATTTTATACAAGACTCATAACTTGTAAACATTACGTAACAAACAAATGGATTTGTAAAATTTGAATTTTTAACAAATTCTGATTTAACGTTTCAACGGAGATTCGAACCCGCAAACTCTATGTTAGGGTTAAAACACGAGAACGAGGTTATGCTTGGGTTTTGAAACTCAAGCATAACCGAGTTCGAGGGTTTTAAGTAACTTAGCTACCGTTATTAAACATTTATTAAACAAACGCAATCATTTGTCCATATTGTAGTATTTGTAATCATATTTTTAGACTGATCATAAAAAACGAGAAAAAACAACAAATAACTAGGATTTATGTTTGGCCGTTTTGTTTTAACATTTATTATTGGATTACATGACTTTATACTGTCGCTTTAATTCTAATAAAAAACGATTAAATCAGTTTCCTTCAAAATAAGCAGTGTGTTCAAACGACTTTTTGACATTGACATACCACAAAATGCACGTGCAAAGCATCCTTCGAGGTGTAAGGTTTTACAAATGACAATCGACAAATCACGTGGTTGATACCGTATTTTGAGCCTTTAAATTATCACAAGTTAAAAGGTGTAACACTGTTAATATTAATTATGAACGTTTGTATGCATTTAAAATTGGAATCAAGTGCAATTGGATATCATAATGCTTTAGGACCGACCTTTTTTCCACCGAAATCTGAACTTCAATCAATAGATCGTTTAACATAGCCTTCACTTCTATCTGGCCCGTTAGAGTAGTGGTTAGAGTGCTTGCTTACGGTTCAGAGGGTTGAGGGTTCGAATCCCGCACTTTTTAGCCATCTCATAGATCATGAATTACATGTTCATCATAAGTCGCCATAATTTTGTCATCTTTCGAGCACCAGTTACGCGTTTGCCGACCTAAAATACTCCACGTGCAAAACAAGGTTTCGGGCATTCCCCTACACATAATCTAGGAGTCGTTTTATATATAAGGTTGAAATAGTTTATTTTGTACCACGCATAAAAGTCATCGAAATTCATTGAAATATTTCTCGAGTAATACACCCAGCCATTTATGCTTGTGAGATACATAACATGAAATAATAAATTACGAATATGAAATGCAATATATGACAAAAAACAAAGACACACATTATAATTTCAAAATACGATATTTACATAATATAATAACTTTATATAGTAAATATAGTAAATTTGTAACCGGGTGTGACTTGGGACTAGTTTAGATTTATAGTATACACCCACAGGAAATTGAGAATAATCACATATAATGTTAAAATAATCAATAATCAACTTAAAATACGATGCAGATAAAATATATCCTCCCCCATATGCACTAGGCTATTGTATATGGGGGGTGGGGGGGGGGGGGAGACATAATGTCAACCAGGCGACTTCATTTTTCTCGCTTCACTTCGAAATAGTCCCCTGTACCCGAACGGCTTTAAATCGCCGATTCAGTAAAATGGAAATTCCCTTTTCTGTTATTGGAACGTCAATAAAAAACACGTCTCATATAGATGCAAGGCACTACTAGCTGGGGGTAATCCAAGGTGAAATAAGTTTTTCCGACTCCGTGTTTTTGATTCTGTGTTTGTGTCGAGAATGTGTCGATTCAAATCGAGTGTTTGCTGTAAATTCCAATGACTTACATTGGGAATCAGGAGGAAGTACATTTCATATTTTTTATTTGGGTTCTTCGTCGAACTTAGAAATTTACAATACTCTCAAAGGTAATTATGGCTATATTACATTACTCTTGTATTTTTAAGGACAAACATTCGTGCATGTTGAATCATTTGCATAACACAAAAGTACAGTGATCAAAATCAAAGTTAGCACTAAAACATTTTGAAAACAAATGCCACACTGTATTGTAACAAGATGTCTACATATTTATGATATAAAAATGTCATTAACAACGAGCAAAACATGTTGATTAATGAGTAATGAGAGTTAGTTCGTTCGTAAGGAGGCGGTACCAACTATAGAATGACAGCGTTGATTGGATCCCAAATATGGGAGTGATAACTATTATTTTAAGTGATAGGTGGAAATCTCCCGTTGGGAGCCTACATGCCTGTTTGTATAGTCTTGCGCGAGTGGTCCCGAGATAATGTATCTCGTGAACCCATCTCACCAACCAGCTCTGGTCGCAGGTCGCCATGACCACACTTACCAGTCGAAGGGATCAGTCTCGCTTGCGTAGGGTTCTTCTGGGAGTTTTACCCGTGGGGTGGTTGTTAGGGTTTGGTGACCCTTAAATTGGGTAGGGGATGTGGGGTGGGTAGGTTATGGTTAGGAGTTTGGGTGTAAGGCTAGGTGGTTAGAAATTATAATGTTTTATATAATTTAGTTCATAGTAGGAATACTGAAAGGTACTGGTAATTTTTGGTATTGGCTTACAGTTCTTGTGGGTTGTTAGCGCTTACATTTCCCAGGAGTTGTCCCCTCTGTTTTTGGCATTTATCACATTGAAACAGAATGTGATGTATGGTGTCTTCGACATTACATTGATTACATAGATTAGTTGGTGCTTTCCCTATTTTGTGGAGATAGACCCCGTTGCAAACATTGTTGAGCCTAAGTCTAGTTATGGCTACATCAACCCTTCTAAAGTTGTGGAAGTTTTTAACCTTTGTAAGTTTTGTAGGTTGTACTTGATAGTACTGGGTATGTCCCCACTTGCCTTTCACGTTTGTGTTGTATTCATCCGTTATATTTAACAATGCTCTTAATTTATTTTTTAGTAAATGGTATGTTGACATTATTGCTGTGGGTTAGACCTGCTTTTGCTGCTCGGTCGGCTCTTTCATTGCCTGTTAGTCCTATGTGAGAAGCACCCATATAAATCTAACATTGTTGTTATCCTGAGTTAGATAATTATACCCCTGGTAAATTTGATGTAGAAGTTCATGACTATTTTTTCCCCGTTTTGTTTTGTATAGCTTGCAGTGAGCTGAGTGAATCTGTAAATATAGCTATATTTCTGTGTTTGTAGCCTTTACTTATAAAGAGTGCTTGTCGAATAGCTACAAGTTCAGCTGTGAAGATAGAGGTTTTGTCTGGTAGTTTAAGATTTATATCTTCATCACCTGTGTGAGTGAAGGCTATCCCTGAGCCTATTCTTCCTTTTTCATCTTGTGAGAAAGCATTCGTAATATATTGAGATCTTTTTTGCATCTTTGTGACAGTTCAACAATATGTTGATTCCATGTTAAATATTCATCAAAGATTATGCCTAAGAATTTGACATACTTAACTTGGTTTAATGGTTCTTCATTAATGTATAATCTCAGTGGTCTGCAGTCGGCTGTGGGTGTTGGCCGAAAAAGAATTGATACAGTTTTGCTTTTGGATAATTGAAATCCCCAGTTTTGGGTCCATTCATTTACTTTGATTAAGGCTTTTTGTAATATTTCTGCAGCTGCATGTTGATGTTTGTGACTGACCCAAAGCGCCCCGTCGTCAGCGAATTGTGAGGTGTTCACTTGTTTCGGTAGTTTATAAATAGATCATCTATCATAATATTGAACAAGGTTGGATATATAGTACTTCTTTGTGGGGTTCCATTTTCTAAATTATAGTTGTCTGATATTTAGCAGCCCCGTCTAAGGACGGGGCTGCTATCAGTTTTTGTGAAGTTTCCGCCGCCGCCGCCGCCGCACTAGTACTACTAGCTATAACTTTTTTTCCACTAAGCTTTCCAGAACTGTTATTCATACCTTACTACTCATACCTCGGGGGAACGATTTTGACACGTTCACATTCAAGGTCAAAGGTCAAGGTCACGAGATATGTATTCACTCTAAGGATTCCTTGTAAACGCGATAACTTGAAAAGTTTTTGTGCTATGAAGCGCTAACTTGCAATGGTATATATCATCCTTGGAAAAGTAAAAAATTTTGAAAAGGTTTTGGCTACAATCCGTCAAAGGTCAAGGTCACAGCAAGGTCATGACGTAAGCATGTTTTAGCGAAAATGCTTTATTTTAACTATGAACACTTTTAATCAATAAAAAGTGTTCAATTATTGTGTGACCTTGAAGGTCAAAGGTCAATGTCATGAGATATGATTTATTACAAAATGCACTAAATTTGGGTATAACTTTATCCCATTTAGCTTTTCAGAACTCATGAACATGTATAAATGTTAATACTTCCAGGGAATCATTATGCCATGTTCACTTTCAAGTTCAAAGGTCAAGGTCACGAGTTATAAAATCACCGCAAAATTCTTTGTAAACACGGTAACTTGAAAAGTTTTTGTGCTATGAAGCTCTAACTTGGTATATATCATCCTTGGAAAAGTAAAATATTTTGAAAAGGTTTCGGCTACAATCCGTCAAAGGTCAAGGTCGCAGCAAGGTCATGACTTAAGCATGGTTTAGCGAAAATGCTTAATTTTAACTATGATCACTTTTAATCAATACATGATTGTTATACTCAATAAAAAGTGTTCAATTATTGTGTGACCTTGAAGGTCAAAGGTCAAGGTCATGAGGTATGAGTTATTGCAATTCCTTGTAAACACAATAACTTGAACAGTTTTTGTGCTATGAAGTTTAGATTTTGTATAAAGTACAAAATGTTCAAAAAGTTTTGGGTACGAACTGTCAAAGGTCAAAGTCACAGCAAGGTCAACATATATGGAGAAAATGGATTAATTTTTAATTTTTAATTTTTAACACTTTATTTCATTACAATAATGTTATACTCAATGAAATGTGTTCGTTAATTGTGTGACCTTGAGTGTCAAAGGTCAAGGTCACGAGAAAATTCCCAATTTGGCGAGGCCTGTAACAGGCGGAACAGGGTAAGGCGAGACCACAAGTTCCGGGGCTGCTCTGCTTTTGCAGTAACTCGCAAACGCTAATTTAGTTGATTATCTGTTTTAAGGAGGTTGGATACCTTTGTTACTGCACATCCACAACAGTCAGATTGTGCTATTTCAAAGTTTATGCTGTTTGGTTTATTTTTCACTGAAAGTGTGAGATAAAAAAATAAAAAAATTAAATAATGATTTTGTTTAATAAAAAACAATGACTATGTTATATTTGTGAACATAAGTATTTGTTTTATGATAGACTTTATTTCACTAATTAACCTTTAGTTCTAATGAAAATTTCTAAAAAGGGTAATGTTGACAATGAAGAGTTATCTCCCCTGGATGTTAATTTTCATTGATGTGGCTAAATTGAATGTGAATATCTCTGTTATCCCCTGGTGACATATTGTTTTTTCTTTTTAATCTTATTCTAGTGGGTATTAACTACAAAATATATAATTTTCAAAAAAATCTTAATACGAGAAATCATTTTTTTTCATAAAAGAATAATATTTTACAAAAATAATCATAGAAAAAAAAAGGTTATTTGTATGAATTTACTTCATATTATTTTCAAGTTCCTTTTTTCTGACTTAGTTTATTTCCATACTGCAATGCCTTAATAGAACAACATTTAAATAACAATATTATTCATAAGTTATCTTAAAAAGGAGTTTTTAAATTATTGTATTTATATCTTTGGGTGCCCTAACGGATGGGCAATTTTTCGAACAAAAACTGTGGTGACATGGTATTTTTATGACACAATTTGATTCTAGACATATTTTTCAACAAAATAAGACCAAATTTAGCTATTTCTTAATGCCAGTTCTGTCTGACATAAAGTCGTTCATAAAGTTTAACATTTCCCCTTGTATGTCCTTTTTTCTTAACTTTTTGTATCAAGCCTGTTTTCCAGACAATGACAACGCTTTTCGTCAGTGTAGTAATGGTGGTGAAGGCGAAACAACTCTACTTGTAAAAGGTAAACACTAAACTATAAGTGGGTCAAGAGTACATGATTCGTGTATTCCACGACGTCGAGAAGGCCTATGATATTATAACAATACAATGACTCCTGTTAACACTTTCGAATAAACGTCTTGGAGTAAGAGGTCGATTGCTGAATTGGATTAGTTCATTTCTCTCTCATAGAACAATACGAGTTCGCATAGGCTAAGAGCTATCTGGGGTACATATTATTGAGAACGGAACTCCAATAGGCAGTGTTACAAGTCCACTTCTTTCAAATGTTTGATTCAATACTTTTGAATATTGATACCTCTTAATTTACTAACAATGGAGAAATTTTGAGATTTTTTTTAGACATTTAGTCTTTGTTCATCGTTCCATTCAGCTAGGATTAGGTTAAGTATATAAATGGTTATCACAATAGGGATTCAAAATCTCCTACCAAAATCTGTTGCCATGACTATTACAAACGAAATTTGATCCCAATTTGTTTCTAACTTTTGGAAAACAACAAATCAACCCCGTTTCTGATTAATGTCTTGTTATAGTTTACTTTGAAAATAAACTTACCTGGGCTCGAATCATAACTGTTATCAAATTTATCGGTAATGTATTTAAATGCGTATCAGCTACAAAATGGGCCGCTGATAAATAAGTGTTACTCTAAAACGGATGTTTTCTATTCCCTAGGACACCGAAAAAAAGCAATTTAGAGCAAACGTTATATAAAAAAGGAATATTATGAATATTCCAAGCTTTAGTTAAAGTTATAGGCATTTACCAAGTTTCATCATCTAATTTATTAAAAACTTTTTCTTGTTACGATACACCAATTCATGTGTAAACAGTACCTATATAAAGGTTTTGAATATTTGGCATTCTCTATATGGACAATGGACTTTTGATAATAGGCACATGTAAATGGTGTCATTTACACTAATCTTTAACGGATAGGGTATGTCAGAGTTGATAGGATAAACTTTCCAAAATCTATATGTTTCAAAAGTAATAATTTCATAATCATCAGTCATTTTCGTATGCTTAGGGAAAACATCTACATTTTGAATCGTCTTGGCAGACAGTACTAAACGTATTTCATAATGTTGCAACTGAATATCCTCCTATGGTCTTCTAGCTGTCGTATCGCTGACGGGTGGTTGATCAGCGCTATATATAGCCTGTCTGTTTTCAGTCAAACTATTTCGAAATCCATACACTGTTGTCTAGTGATGTCGCACGTGGAAATCTAAGAGCGCACGATTCGGAGCTTAGCGGGAGCCTGCGATGAGAATCAGATGTATTATCTAATAGCATCCCCATTGGTTAATTTGAATCACTAGGTGAGCACGCGGAACGAAGCCAAGAAACTTGTTTGCCGCTATCGCTGTAAGGGCATTTGATTGGCTTGCTATATATAGCGATACGACAGAAGACCATAGGAGGATATCAGGGGATAGGTTGTAGCATTAGCGGAGACATATACACCGATGTAGCAGGATGCCCAAGTAAAGTTAATAAAAGTTCTAAAGTGACTTTTTCACATCTCAGAGAAAAATGTACATCTCTGAACACAACAATACTAGATTTTCAAGACCGATATGATATTGCATAGTGACGTCACTATGTTTATGATGTATGACATTGTGATGTAATGACTTGATGACGTAAAGCACTGTGTTGTAATGTAGCGTTGACAATGACATGATATTGTGCAAAATGAACTGCCCAAACGATATCTCCTAGGCGCTATCGCTTGATCTCTCATGATGGTTAATTATTAACAGGAGTATTACAGATACTAAAAACCAATTACTTTCCGATGATCCAATGGGATTCGAGCCCGTGTCTTTCTGATCCGAAGTCGAAAGCGTTATCCGCTGAGCTAAGCCGGCCTGACAGAAGATGTATGAAACCAACTATATAATTATGTCATATTCTAAATAATTTTCAGCAGGTCTGATTATAAATAACGTTGCCATTTAGTTACCATCGACATCGTTAGGTATGACTTGTAACGTGGTCGTAAATGATCTACCTATTAGTAACACATTAGTCTTATAAATTATTTCAATGTCACCATCGTACTTACAGAACCATTACAAAACGCCAGGCGAGCCCAACGTGATTAAACTTTCAATCGCATGGGTTATCAAAAAGTGGATTCTGCGAGTATTGAATGTAAATAATGCTCTTATCTAGAACAAATGTAGACTCTTCTTCATATAAAGTTGGTATTGATTGAGTTTGTTAACATTTATAAGCGCTTTGAACAAAAAATATATAAACTCTTATATGACATTTAAAGCGAAATCATATTCCACAGTTTAATGTGTCAAATATTGTGTATTACCCACATGGTGACGTAATGCATTTTCTGCTACAGTTCTGTTCATTGGTCATTTGATTTGGATACAACTTATGTGATTGGCGCGGCTTCCCTTTAACAGTAATATAAAGAGAATTTAAGCAAAGTTTGAGCACCAATCCAATAACCATGGATTATTCAATCGAATCTATTCCCATCTTTCTGTCTTTTTGTACAAGTAAGACTGATATGATGGGATGTGAACAACTCACAAAAATGATAAATATAAGATAACCATTTATTTTTTAATAATCGATTCTACTCTAGTAGTTGGTCTGACAGATGTAGTACATGGACTTCTGACAAGGCGCAGTATCCCACTGTCCGGTTGAGGCGTCGATGTAGCCACACCCAGACTCTACTGGTATCACATCTGGGGGGCTGTTTCCTACTTGGGTATTCTTCCAGGGGGTTTCCACTTTCTCTCCATCCATCCAGCGGAATGTAGTCATTTCCTGAGTGTCACTGGCTCCAACCCAGAACTTGGCTAAAAATATAAACACCATTGATAAAGGTTCAGTAGACCATCAGTTTTTTTAATGAATGTAGAGTGATCTAAAGAAACTGTAAAAAAGTCTATCAATTACTAAACAATGTATCAAATCATAAGTAGCATTTATAAAACTAACGTACCATGCTTGGTTAAGCTATCAGAATCTGTTATCGTACCTCAAATGCTTAAAGATGGACTGAAATATGGCAACTTTCGCGATTCACGAAAAAGGTATAGCCATTTGACACTGACTCAACTTAAAATTTCTGAAATCGACCTAGTAACGGCTTAATTACGACTTTATAAATACACCGCTTAATTAGGCTGGCGAACAGAATAAAACGCGCTGAAGCGTGACTGCCTCGCGGCTGCCTCGTGACGTGTTACTAGGTACGGGATTCCCTCGATGTATGCCCTCGTTATGTAAAACAACACAAGCTAAGGGCAAAAGCCCAAAGTTTAACCGATTAAACATACTAAACATCCTCCAAATATCTCAAACTTTCAACGAATCGGTAGTTAAGTTAGTCATCTTGCAATTACTATTTATGAATATGTAAGACAATAAATGAAACGATGATGTGCGCATAATCCTTCCCTATAAAAGCATGCAGCTTGTCTCGCCTCATAATACTGAACGTGTTCACACAATAATGGTCGCAAACATTTATTGATACTGTCCTCAGCGACTAAGGATAATCGGATTGAGTAAGAACATAAAACAATTCTTGAGGTAATGCACTTAGCATTACAAAATATTTGTTCGGGGCAATTTTTGATGGGGTGTGAAAGGATAATATTATGTTCTACTGCCCTTTTATAGTGCCCTACAGTATACATCTCAGATCTTATGTAGCATTTATAGTTATACATTTTCTCTTCACTGAACTATATACATTGGCAATTGTTCAAATAGTGTAAGGATCTCTGGATAGCACAACACCATTGGATTGAAATCACACATTTCAATTAACAAACTCCATATCAGAAATGCAATCATATCGTAAGATAGATTTTAAATACCGTTTATCGCTTTACTTAAAAACTTAATAACCATCACTTCAAGAGACATACATACAGGAATAATTCTCTGTATAATTGGTACCTCCTTAAACATTCAAGTATTTAATAAAATGTGAACTAAAATGGTTGTTAATCAACATGTAACAGAAAATGAGAAAATTCAGTTTTGAGATTGGACAAATCTCGTTTCACGTTTTCTAGGTCACTAGAAATGACACAAAAACAGACATAACTTCCTCTCATAACTCACGTTAACTCTTCCCACAGGGCATTGAATCAAACGTTCCTTTTATAGTCCGAGAATTTATCTTGCTACAGTTACGGTTAGATCATGATCTATTACTTGAGCTACAGAGGTCGGGAGAGAAAGTTCTGCACTGAGATGTAGACCGACTTACCCAAAGGGAAGTTGGTTGAGACGTGGGCGGTAACAGCATTATCCAGAGATTCTGTCTTCAGCATTACCAGATCCGAGTCAAGCATATCGCAGTAAAGCTGTGGACAAGAGCATTATTGTGTAAACGTAAAAACAACGTATGGAGACCATATGTGTATTCCAGCAGATAACATACAATACATCTTGGAAGAAAAGTAAGATACAAATGCCAACCATATTGCAGTGTTTTAGTTTGATACGTTTATGAGCTATTCGAAAGTTGGCATCTTTTGAGTTATTTGTTACCAGCCCCCCAACAGGCATAACCCACGGTAGTCGTCGTCTTTGGGTTTAACTTCCAACACCATCATAAGAATTATCATAAACCAACATCAGATTTCTTATTATGCTATCAATACCAACTACAGTAGATTGAGGAGTTTGTACAGACCAAATGCATCAAGGCTTCAGAGGGGACAGGTTCTGCTTTACAAGAGGCTTTGCATGTGAAACATCAGCTCTTACTCATACACAGCAAAATAATGAGAACAAATCTAACTTAAAAGGGAGTTAAAAGCATTATAAAAAGATCTAAAAAATTAAAAGTGGTTAAATGAGATATAGGAAAAGCAACTTACAAGCGCCTCTGGAAATGTAGCGAGGGTGGAGGAGAAGAAGACACACTCGCCATCCAGGTTCACAAACCCGGCCATACACCCAGTCTCTGTACTCATACAATACGGAAATCACCTTTACAATTTCCTCAAGGTAATCAAAATGGGAAGTGGCCCCTTTTCATGTACAAAATGATATCTAACGAAACCTTAATTCAATGTTACAAATGTTTTTAAAACAAAAATATTACAACGAATATCTCAAGTTCGGTTAAACAAGGCATATGCATTTCCATATCTCAAATGATTAAAAACTGGTTCACACTCAAATGGCAAAATAGGTTTTGCTTCAAAATTGTTATTTCTTCTACGACTGTTGTAAGATCATTTACCGTTAAGCTATCTGAACAACATCAATTCGGAGAGACAAATAAACTGCTGTTGACACGTTATTATAATTTTGAATTTCAATTTTGGACATAAAGAGATGCAACTGACCTGTAGAACGCACTTCCACCTCACAGAGGGTAAGGAGGTCCAGGGAGTCCACCTTGCTGGTCTTTGAGATCTTGACAAAGCGTCCGACCACAGGTGAGGAACAGGTGAGAGACAGAACCTCCCCATCAGACGCCGGACCCAGGTAGGACGAACAAAGGGTACCTGTCCCTCTGATGTCGTCTCTGTATACTCGCACTTCCAGGTTCCTCAGGCGCTCACCTGGTGACGAAATATACAATGTGCAGGTAACAAAAGAGGCTTCTCGGTAAAAGGATCTTTGGATGATATCGAGACCAAGCTCAATTGATTAACTCCGCCGCTAATGGCTGAAATATTGCCCAAGCGGAGTTAAGCATTAACTCACTCACTATTGATTTATTACTTACTGTTTTCACTGTTGATATCAACACCATGTTATCAAGCAAGTAATTCTCAAGCAAGTGATACTTGTTTGATATTGGTGCTAGAATCTACATCGAAACGTTCCGATCTTGCAATAAAGAAGTAATTTTTAGAGTTGTCTTCTTTTTTTATCTTACAAACCTTTAATATGCCTTTGATATTCAAATGCTTTAGTTCTTAGCAGATTTTAAAGAGAGCATCTTCTTTTTTATTTCTCGTGACATTTAGCGCGGTCATTAACCATAGTTCTTGCAGGTAATTTTGACAATGGCATTTGTTCACAGGCAACTGTTTTGGTACTAAGCATCGTGTAAGCATTTATTTCTTGATATACATATATGAATACACCGTAAGCCAAACATGATTAATAAGTATTCAACAACACACCATATCCTTCAGCCCTGTTGTAGATGACGACTTCGTTCACTGGGTACAGGTGTTCAAGGTCAACTATCCACCAGGGGTCGCTGTCTTCAATGGCGGTCGAGAAGCACGTGTGACCTCTAAACCATTCTGCATCCGGGTTACCGTCAACCGCCAGATCGGAGTAGTAACCTTGGTAACCGGAACTCTCGGCTGTAGGTCGGCTTTGGGCAAGATTCAACTTTCGAGATTCAACTGTTGTAATCAAGAGCATAAAGGGATTTGATTGTGTATAAAATTTTATTCGCCGAATAATGAATGTCGGTTTCAATAATAAAATTGGATGGTGGTTAAATATGAGTTGGTGTCGCTGTGTGGGCAAAGGGGTTTAGATATTGTTATGGGACGAGGTATTCCATCAGTAAAAGGCATTCGCCCTTCATCAGAAATATCAGACCTCAGCGAAAACCACATCCTACCTAGACTCATTGAGAGTTCCCAAAATTGATTTAAAATTAAGTTATTCCCGTCCCAAATGTTTTTCGTTTGTATGATATGATATTTTTGATAGTATTGTTTGTATTCATACTGTCCAAGTTTATTCATCTAAGTATAAGTCTAGGCTTGAGGTTCAAATGGCAACATTGACAGAATTTACTTTCTGACATTAAAATAATGGTAAAATGCTAAGCCTTCTCGACCTTTCTGCGTTCTATCATATACCGATAGAAATATTGTATTAAAACTTATACATATTCAATTTCATTTATTCTAATTTCTTTCAGCATCATATACTATAAAAAAAAAACTGTATTAACATTCCTAAATATTCGTAGTATATAATGGTATTGGTGACATTACTTTGCATTAATTTTAATTTAAATCATTATCATAAGAATTTGAGAGATCACCTGTCCCATGAACCTCCACCTCACAGAGTGTGAGCAGGTCATACTGTTCTTCCATCTTCGTCTTCTCCACCCTGACGTATCTACCGGAGACCGGACCGGAACACACCAGGTCCAGCACCTCGCCATTAGAGGCTGGGCCCGCGTAGGTCGTACACAGACTTCCGGTAGCGGTCGGCACAGCAATCGGGTTCTCGGCGTACACGCGCACCTCAAGATTCCTGAGACGGTCACCTGTGGAGAACATCATACCATTTGATGATCATCGATAATTCTTTACAAAGGTGTTCCTGCATTAAAGGATTCCTGAGACGATCACCTGTGGAGAACATCATACCATTGGGTGATCGTCGAGAATTCTTTACAAAGGTGTTCCTGCATTAAAGGATTTTAAATACACCTTTCAAGATTCCTGAGACGGTCACCTGTGGAGAACATCATACCATTGGGTGATCGTCGAGAATTCTTTACAAAGGTGTTCCTGCATTAAAGGATTTTAAATACACCTTTCAAGATTCCTGAGACGGTCACCTGTGGAGAACATCATACCATTGGGTGATCGTCGAGAATTCTTTACAATGGTGTTCCTGCATTAAAGGATTTTAAATACACCTTTCAAGATTCCTGAGACGGTCACCTGTGGAGAACAGCATACCATTGGGTGATCGTCGAGAATTCTTTACAATGGTGTTCCTGCATTAAAGGATTTTAAATACACCTTTCAAGATTCCTGAGACGGTCACCTGTGGAGAACATCATACCATTGGGTGATCGTCGAGAATTCTTTACAAAGGTGTTCCTGCATTAAAGGATTTTAAATACACCTTTCAAGATTCCTGAGACGGTCACCTGTGGAGAACATCATACCATTGGGTGATCGTCGAGAATTCTTTACAATGGTGTTCCTGCATTAAAGGATTTTAAATACACCTTTCAAGATTCCTGAGACGGTCACCTGTGGAGAACAGCATACCATTGGGTGATCGTCGAGAATTCTTTACAATGGTGTTCCTGCATTAAAGGATTTTAAATACACCTTTCAAGATTCCTGAGACGGTCACCTGTGGAGAACATCATACCATTGGGTGATCGTCGAGCATTCTTTACAAAGGAGTTCCTCTGCATTAAAGGATTTTAAATACACCTTTGTATTGGCTTTTATCCACCCTCTTGAATTTTCAGCATTACAAGGTATGAAGTGTGCTGGATTATGCTAAATCATTTACAAACTTAAGAAATAACTAATTGGTTGATAAAATATTACCATATCAACAAATTATTCATAGAAAAGTTACAACATATCGTAGCTATGCATTTCACGCTCGTAGCTCAAATGCTTGGCCTCTTTTCACACATTGTTGTTTTTTAAATAACACATTTATCTCCTATATTATGCTATGGTGCAGAAATATGGGGAATTCATTTTTGTAAAACAATTGAACAAGTTCAACAGAAATTTTTTAGAAAATATCTTAGACACAATAAGAACACTAATAACAACATGGCTCTGGGTGAGTATGGCAGAACTCCCCTACAGTATCAATACATGAGTAGAGCAGTCAGTTACTGGTGCAGGCTACTTCATATGGAGATCTACAGGCAACCTCATCAAGTTTATCTCATGCTCAAGTGCTTAGATGATAGTGGGAAGAAAACATGGACCAGTAACATCAGGACTATACTATTCCAATATGGATTTGGATTTGTGTGGATAAGTCAGGAGATTGGGGATACCAAAGCATTTTTAAATATTTTCAAAACAAGATTACAGGACTGTCTGACTCAGAACTGGCATTCATCTCTTTTAGATTCCTCAAAATGTAATTATTATTCCCAATACAAGTCACTATTAAATGCTGAAAAATATCTTATTTCATCTGAAATCCCAGTATACTATAAAATAGCCATTGCAAGATTTAGATGTCACAACCATAGACTAGCAATAGAAACTGGACGCCATTCCAACATCCCAAGAGAAGAAAGACTTTGTTCATTCTGTTTTTCAATTAATAAATCTTTCATAGAAGATGAATATCATGTTATGATGATTTGTGATAAATACAGCCAAGAACGACAACTCTGCTTCCCTGATGAGGACTTCAGCCAGCCAACTCTCAACAAGTTCTTAAACTTAATGTCAACTCAAGACTCTTAAAGAAATTGAAAAGTATCTCACTAAAATATTCAAATAACTCTTCACTTAAATGACGTTTAATGTAAAAAAAATATTTTAGCATGCGATGATCAACCTTTGAATGTATGTTGTTTGGGCCAGATGCCTTGAAAATTGAATAAATTCTGTCTGTCTGTCTGTCTGTAAATGACATACCCTATTTATTTGGTAAAATTGTAAAATCTAAGACAACAAATGTATTTACCCCACTAACATGTTTGAAAAAATATTGAAATATATTCATGTAACAAACAAACATATTTGTAAACAGGAAAGTTCTCCTGAAATGAGCTTTTCACAAAAATATCCCGATAGGACTGTCCCTGTAAGTTAATGTAATAATTATGATTGCCTGGTCCTAATATTTTAACATTATCTACTTCTAAAGCAGTCGTCTGGAGAGTCATTTGCAAGCTGTCGAGCTGAATGAGAAAGATATGTATGGATTTTCATCTTCCTTTCTGCTTAGGTAGCCATAGGCTGTAGTAGTACTCCTTAGCCACAGGACTGCGATCAACGGTTACTTTCTTACATTGAATAATTGTGCAAAGGGTCTTACTGATTAGCTGAACATTACATTCCTTAATTGTATAATTGTGTAAAGGGTGTAAGTGTGTAACCGGTTCATCCTTGAACTATGTACAATTATGCAAATGGTGATTTCGATGAGCTGTTACGTTCCATAATGGTATAATTTTGCAACTACTGTTTGAGATAAGCCATAAATTCTTTAATTGTATAATTGTACAAATTGATACAGTTTGTTGAGCAGAAACATTCCTTAGAATTATAATTATGCAGGGGTGTTTGCTATGAACCGTTACATTCTTCAATCGTAAAATAATAAGTCTTCTCATATGGCGCCAATATTCCAATCAACTTGTGGTTGCTCTAGGCGCTAAAATAGTCCAAATGATGAATGTGCTGAGGTACAGAATGCCTAACTACTGACCCCAGCCATCAGCCCTGTTGTAGATCCTGATGTCCGTCACGTTGACCACTCGATTCAGGTCCACCATCCACCAGGGGGAGAGGTCATCCAGGTCAGTGGAGGAGCAGGAGATTGACCTGAACCAATCACCGTCCGTGTTCCCGTCCACAGCCAGGGCGCCACCATGCGTCTGGTATATCGAGCTCTGTGTAGTCGTCTTCAGGAGAGCATGGTTGGTAGCAAGAGCTGCAATATGAGGATGGCAATATGATATATCATAAACTTGAAACGGAAAAATCATATATATGAATTATATTGAAATTGTTGCATAACACTGAAATGCAATATTCAACTTTCAGTTGGTATTTACTATTTAACACAAATCTCGATAGAATAACGCAATTTATTAGATAAGGACAATATTTATGGATGACGCCTTCTTTATTTAAAGAGTGCGACGTTTCGATACAAACCTGTGTATCGTTTTTAACGTCTATAATGCCTATCAAAAAGCAATTAATTAAGTTTTACAAA